>SJXQ01008114.1:448729-491301 GCA_006408695.1 Aepyceros melampus
CCAGTATCGCATCAGCATCTTTGGCCGGCACAGCCGCGGCTCGGCCTTGCCCGGGCTTGCCTTTTCTTGCATCATCCTCTGGCCTTGCCGGCTGCCAGGGGAGCAAGCCGCCCACTCACCGCTGGATAAAACCAGCTAATTATATCACCGGGAGACCCAAGGCGGGAGCACGTGGGTATTTTCAGCTGACCCAGCCTGTTTCTACTTGATTTGCACGATTGTTCTTCTTCCTTCAAAATAATAATAACAACTACCAACCAGGAAAAAAAAAAATCGCCTGGGGCTGTGGAGCGTGCTCCTGAAGCTAGAGCAAGGGTCCACCTGCTGCTCCAGGAGAAACCTTCTCAGCACTCAGCTCAGAAAAGGACAATCAAGTCTCTTGATTCTCAAATCAGGGCTCAACAGACAAACAGCTCTGAGAACAGGATACACTGGAATCAGCAGAATCAGGAAGACAAATATTTCTCCGACAGCATCAATAACATCCTGAACTTCCCTGGTGGCTCAGATGGTAAAGAATAACAGCAGCAGAGTAATTTATCTTCTCAAAATTTTTAAAAATTCTATCTGTAGTTTAGTCAAAAGTAGAGAGTTTTGTTTTCCCATGCATTCCTATATTTATTTTCTGAGGAGTTAGTACAGTCCAAAGATACAGAATGATACTCAGTGAAAATTCCCTCCTAACCCTGCCCTCCAGCCATCCACTTCCTTTCCAGAGATTGCGGCTGGTTGGTTGTCTCTCCTTCCAGGGATAGTCTATGAACATCCTGGACTTCCCTGGAGGCTCAGGTAGTAAAGAATCTGCCTGCAATGCAGGAGACCCAAGTTCGATCCCTGGGTCAGGAAGATCCCCTGGAGAAGGGCATGGCTACCCACTCTTGTCTGGAGTCCATGAACAAAGGAGCCTGATGGGTTGCAGTCTAGGGGATGGCAAAGAGTCCCATACCACTGAGTGAAACACTTTCACTTTCATGAACACCCAGGTCCACAGTCTTTCATCCAAAACATTTGGGGACAAATGCTTTCAAGATGCAGAACTTCTAGGATTTTAGGCAAGTAATGAGGTACATGTACCATGTATTTTGTGACACTTTCCCTCCATTCGAGGGTCCATCTAGGCTCTATATAGGATGATCCTTTGTCCCAGTTTTAATACTGTAAGTTCCACGTCCAAGGAATCCCTCAGTCACAGGCAAGCATGATGATGGGTTACCTTAGGTCTGAGGTATAAGATGTTCACACTAACCGAGATAAATAACAGCTACAAACAGCTCATATCCTTTCAGCTCTGGTTTTGCTACCAATAAATTTGCCACAAACTGAAGGAAAAATTGCAGCCATGAAATTAAAAGACGGTTACTCCTTGGAAGGAAAGTTATGACCAACATAGACAGCATATTCAAAAGCAGAGACATTACTTTGCCAACAAAGGTCCATCTAGTCAAGGCTATGGTTTTTCCTGTGGTCATGTATGGATGTGAGAGTTGGACTGTGAAGAAGGCTGAGCGCCGAAGAATTGATGCTTTTGAACTGTGGTGTTGGAGAAGACTCTTGAGAGTCCCTTGGACTGCAAGGAGATCCAACCAGTCCGTTCTAAAGGAGATCAGCCCTGGGATTTCCTTGGAGGGAATGATGCTGAAGCTGAAACTCCAGTACTTTGGTCATCTCATGTGGAGAGTTGACGCATTGGAAAAGACTGATGCCGGGAGGGATTGGGGGCAGGAGGAGAAGGGGACGACAGAGGATGAGATGGCTGGATGGCATCACTGACTCGATAGATGTGAGTTTGAGTGAACTCCAGGAGTTGGTGATGGACAGGGAGGCCTGGCGTGCTGTGATTCATGGGGTCACAAAGAGTCAGATACGACTGAGCGACTAAACTGAACTGAAGGAAAAAACCCTTGGTTTTCTGATTTTTTTTGAATTTTGAAATTGTGGATGGGGGGTTGTGAACCTGTCAGCAAATATGCATATATTCTTTTCACCCACCCGAATGGAAACAGTGTTGGACTCACTGCTTTTTTTTTTTTTTTTTTTGGTGTTTTCTTAGCGCTGTCCCACACCAGTGCAGAAGAGACCTCCTGTTCCTTTGTACTGCTGTATGACACTCCATCGCGTGGACGAACATTTAAGCTGTTTCTGTCCAGTCTTTTGCTGTCATAAACACACATAGTTTTAGGTGTAGCTGACTACATGGAGGGGGCTGGGAGCAGAGGAGGAGTCAGATCTTCATTCCTACTGCTTATTTGTGACTGCAGGGTTAAGCCCAAGCCTGCTCAGAAGTTGAGGGAGAGACACCAAAACCTGCTGAGGTCTCCCAGATCTCTTGTACCTGTCCAACCACATGCGTCGTGGAAAGTCATTCACATTAAGAATGGTTTTCCAAGCAAGAAAACAACTTATATTCAGACCTACTGTCTTAGGGTTCTCCAAAGAAACAGAACCAATCGCTCATTCTCTCTCTCTCTTTAGAGCTCACAGTCACAGAAGAAATAAAGCTGGGGTACATAAAACAACTCCAGAGAGTATGAAGTGTCTTGTGTGGGATAAATTGGAAGTCCTGAGCACCACCTGAAGAAGTCCCCTCAAATATAGTCCAGAAGGGGCTTCCCTGGTGGCTTAGCAGTAAAGAATCGCCTGCCAGTGCTGTGAACATGGGTTCCAGCCGTGGTCCTGGAAGATCCCCCATGCCTCAGGAAAACTGAGCCCGTTCACCACAACTGCTGAGCCTGTATTCTAGAGCCCACGAGCTGCAACTACTGAAGGCCACACGCCTAGAGCCCATGCTCCGCAACAAGAGAAACCACAGCAGTGAGAAGATGATGCATTACAGCAGACAGTAGCCCCCACACTCTGCAACTGGAGATGGGCCACACGTAGCAGCAAAGACCCAGGGAGGCCGTAAATAAAAATAAATCATATATATATATAAAATATTTTATAATATATGTATGCATAATCCACAAGGCCAGTGAGACACTGGGAGTTCCTGCCAAACATTGAGACAAGCAGGCTTCCCCTCTGGTCAATTTCACTTGTTTTTCAATAGAAGCCCCCTCCCCCCCCCAAAAAAAAAACTAAGAAAAAACAAACAAACAAAAAAATCAATAAAAGCCCAAATCTTTAATAAAATGGGTCAGCACAGCAGTATTAATAAAGCCTAAATGTAAGAACACAAGCTCTCAATAAAGAATTCAGGTACATTAGGGCTCCTTTCTCCCTGACCTGTGACCATTCATCAGTTTCATCCTGGTTAAGTCTCCAAATTTAAAACATTTCCCAGCTAGACTTGTCATCCTGTTTCTAAACTGCCAACCACTGTGGGATCTCAGAGGCTTCTTGTTCCACATAGATTCAAAAGGCCTTCCAGCTTCTCCTGTCTGCCAAGGGCTTTGCTTCACCCCAGGATGGAGCCATTTTTCTTGAGACTACAACAGTACAAGACTATATTCACTCATTCATTCATTTATTCATGATATTACCAGCCCAAATGATGATGTGTAGAGGTTATGGCTGCAAGAGGGGACACAAAATATTGTGCACCAACAACAAAGGAAAACAGGCTTACACGGATGAAAATGCTACCCAAGTAATGCTTGGGTCACAGAGACCCAATTCTATGTGACCAGACCCAGTTAAAGAAAGGGCTGGATTTCAGCAGATGGGAACTTGGAAGTCTGAATGAGGAACCCTCTTCCTAAAACCAAGGGAGGGTCCAGGTGGGGCTTAAGTTTATGCAATGATAGAAGTCTTTTATAATTAAAAAAAAAAAAGTCACAGCTATAAATATAGTACTGCCAGGGCCCTTCCCATGCAAATAAAAGTTGTGGAAACCTGCCTTCATTAGCTTACCATCAACCCACCCTCTGTGTGGCTAAACAAGGATCAGGGAGGAGGTGGCTATTGGCAAGGAGTGGCACCTGAGGCCATAGTTTAAAACATAAAGGACCAGAATGACCTGGGCTGGAGGAGAACAAGGGAGAGGCAAGAAGGAATGGATAGGGCCATCCTGCTGTGCCCAGAGCAGCTTGTCTCATGCACCCTGGACCCCTCCCCCTGCTGGCTCTACACAGGGTACTTTAACCGATGTGCCCTAATCCCTGCCTCTCCCAATAGTAATAATATGATAATAATAGTAACAGCAATAATTAGTATTACAGAGGCTCACACTTACTGAGCACTTTCCATGTGCCATATGTTATTCTCAGTACTTTGTCCATAGTCACTTGGTGAGTTTTCGTAACAACTCTATGAATGAGACACCACTCTATTCATACCCATTTTAAAGATTGGGAAACTGAAGTAGAGACAGGGATTAACTCATTTGCTCAAGACAGACAGGGACAGAACAAGAATTTGAACCCAGACAGGCTGGCTCCAGAGGTAAAGCTCTTAACCACTAATAACAATAACAGCTAACACTTAGGTCGTGATTACCCTGTGTCAGCTGCTCTTCTAAGTGATCACATGTATCAGCTCAACTAATCCTTACAGGTACTATTACTAGCCCCATTTTACAGATGAGGCAACCAAAACACAGAAAGGTCAAGCCGTTTGCCCAGGTCACACAGCGGGGAAGCTGCATAAGAGGGACTTGAACCCAGGCAGTCAGGTTCCACTGACCACATTCTGGCGCCCTGAACTGTACCTTTGTCCAGTCAGGACTGGATTTAAGGGTAATCTGAGAGCAGTGGCCATGGCTTACATTTCTCTACATCAAGTGTGGTGCAACACTGTGGAATCTAATAAGCACTCAACAAATAGTCAATGAACTTTTCTGTAAAATAACCCTTCCTGAAAATACAAAAGTCGTATTTCAAGTCTATCGTAGAAAATCTGAAAAATACAGAAAGGCTCCAAGAAGAAATGCAAGTCATCCTCATGCAACACAGACAACCACAGTTCACATTTTGGTGTCTTTCCAGCCAGTGTTACAAAATAGGGATCCCACTCTATGCCCTGTTTTGTAACCTCCTTTTTTCTCACTTATCAATACATCACAATCATTTTCCCACGTCTTTACATTTTCTTCTGCAGCTTCCACAGAGCAATCATTTGTGAATGCTCAAGGGACTTGCTCAGGGTGCTGCCGGCAATGAACAGGAATGTCCCCACAAACAGCCCCTTCCCCAGGGGGCTCCTCGTAAACCATCCTCTCCCACCAACCTCTCTATCCCCTACATATGCCCATCTTATACACTCAACCCTCTCCTACTTCCTGGCATCTCTAGAAATCCCTTTGCCTTCCTTCTTAGACTCAGGGCCTCCTCCTCAGTTCCTCCCAAGGGAGGAACACCCCTTACCTCTATTTTCCTATTTTCTCCTCTCCAAGTCACTGTCACCCTTCTCATACCCTCCCTCAGCCACGATCAAACTTTTGCTATCTTGTGCCCCATTCCCACAGAATTTGCTAGAGACATCCAGTTCCATCAACAAGCAGGCATTAGGCAATGTCTGTTGCAATGTACTGAGTGACACAGGAGACGATGCCAGCGAAGATGCTAGAGGCTGCAGTGTGGGAGTCCCTCGCAGGCATTTTGAGCAGGAGTCATCAAGATACAATGCCTTTACCTAAAAGGAGGGGTCTCTCCTGGTGTGTGATTTCCAGCCACCAGACTGGGGCTGTGAAAGATATTTTGAGGCAAGGATCTCTTTTGATGTACTTTAAACCCCAACAGAGGTGAAAGCCTAATCCACCCTGAGGGTGGGGCAGCCTGGGCACTTTGCCCTAATAGGATGGAATGAAAGACTTTTGAAAGTGGTGGCTCAAGACAGGTGGCTTCTTGATTCTAGCCGCTGTGTTTCAGGATGGGGGGTGGGGGGAGCGGGGGGACTGTGCAGACAGCTGGCAGGAGCGGGAAGCCTGAGTGGGATGACCAGGAGGACAGGACTTCTTTCAAACTTGCTCTGCCTGACCTGTGCCATGTGACCGCAAACAGGTGCCTGTGCTTTTTGGCATCTTGGCATAATAGCACCTACCTTACCTACCTCACAGTTTTGTGTAAGGATCAAACGAAGCAAGCTCAGTAAAAACTGTTTTGCCAAGGGTAAAACCCCCAAGTTAGGTGTGCTTAGAACTCTTTGCCTCTTTCCTTTTTTTGGAAGGTGCTGATAACAACTTTGTTTTTAGAGTTTTCCTCCTTAGCTGCATTCCTTTTGTAGACGAGGGACAGTAGTGGCTGCAAACAGGAACCACTCCCGAGCCTCTTTAGATCTGGGCCACTGCAGCCCCTTATCTCTTTGACCCCGAAGCAGCCTGATTTTATCACTGGTACTAATTGAAGGTCCAAGCCTGATTCATTTGAACAGTGTGTGGGGTGACTACCATCTCGGATTCCCCGCTCCTCCCTCCCCTCACCCCCACCCCTATTCGAGGCATTTCCTGGGACTTAGGACTTTGAGTGTTAAAATCAGACCAATCCCAAGCACAGGGAGACGGCTGGACACCACAGGTGTACCGGGGGTTGGGCGCGTCTGGAGTGTAGTGTATACCTGTCCAGCCTCCTGAGGTGTGGATACGTGTGGTTATTCACGTTTGAGCACAAACATGTAGCGTGGATCTGTTGGTACCTTGGGGTTTTGTGTGTTGACTAAATGTTGCTGAGTGTGTAATCATAGGATGTGTGCGTGTCTGTAAGACGCGTGAATTATGCGCAGAGTATAGTATGTCGTATTTAACATGGTGTGGGTAATATTAGCACGTGTGTGACAAACGCGTTGTTCTTTTCAGCCAGGGTTTGTTTAAGTGTATATTTTGTGTCTGGTGTAGTGTGCAAGGTATGCGTGTCATCTGGATTGTGGGGGGTGTGTGTGTGTGAAATTGAACTCCACGTGGGGTTGAGAACGACTCAAAACAGACGGTGTTTGCAGTCTTCACATGTGGAGGTGGTGTACTGTGTGTTGTGTGTGCTGTGCTTAGTGTGCCACGGGATGCACACAAGTCTTTGGCAAGCAGAGTGAAGGCTGGGTGTACCCTGGCAGGTCTGCACCCGGGGTAGCGGTTCAAACACGCCGTTCCTAATTTAAATGCAGTGCCTGGTGCTCTGCGCATGCTCCGAGAAGCTGCACTCTCTTCCACGTATGGCGGTGTGATTCCTGTGTGGACAGAAACCAGAGGGTGTTGTGTGCGGAGGT
Source organism: Aepyceros melampus (assembly GCA_006408695.1). NCBI lineage: Eukaryota > Metazoa > Chordata > Mammalia > Artiodactyla > Bovidae > Aepyceros > Aepyceros melampus. The sequence goes on from SJXQ01008114.1 coordinate 455,864, forward strand.
GTATCAGTGGCGGCTGTGCATGTCCACTGTAGATGCTGCTAGTGTGGGGTGGGCGTTAGGCGGTGGCAGGAGGCCAAGCGCACCGCGGCCACTTCCGCAGTGAGCAGGACGGGACCCCACTGCCAGACCTTGCCCGGGCCGGACTCGCACTTCCGGACCCGCCCGCGGGGCATTCTGGGAAGCGGGGTCACGCCCACCGCGCAGGCCCCAGGGAGGCGGCTGAGGCGGTTGCGCGCGCCGTTAGCGGAGCAGTCTCTTCCTCTCGCCTGCTGGGGGCTGCGGTTTGAAAGCCGCTTGGAGTTTATATTGTCCAACTCGCCGGCTCCTACCGAGCGCCGTACCCGGCAGGTCTATTTTCTCCTTTAATCGTCACGGCCAGCCTCTGAGGGACCTTCTAATCCCCCACCGCACAGGTGAGTTACCTCAAGCTCCAAGGAGGAAAGGATCCATCCCGCCTCAGGCCCCTGACTCCCAAACTTGGCGCGAGAGAATTTATGACGAGAAAAAGGGCCATGGGATAATGAAACTCCCCGAATAGCGTGCGTTTCCCCCGAAACCTGTCGAAAGATACCGGAAATCTCAGACCTTTCTGAATTTCTCGCACTTGCTGGAAAGGGAGGGAATCATCGGTTAGTGCAATGAAAACGAAGTTGGAAGAATGGAGGTATTAGATAAGCTCGTATGGTATAATATGATACTTCCCAGAGGGTGTGCAGTTAAATAATGAAGAAGGTAATTGTCCAAAGTTATATTTAATACCCGCTGTGGAGTGAAGGATTAACATCAGTTTTTAAGTTCCACGTGGTCATTCTTCAGATGTGCTTCCGGTGGCGTCTTCCTCCTCTCCCTCCTCCCATCCTTCTATATTCCTTCCTCCTCTTTCTTCTGCCATATTTTCCTGTGTATTTGATCTATTAGGCTGAATCATATGAAATTAACCTTTTATGTAGATCAAAACTAGTTAAATGTTGGCAATTTCATATGTTCAACCTAATGTATTTTAGAAAGCTTTTTTTTCTTTTTGGGGCGGCTAGGGGGAGGATGTGTCGTGCAGGATCTTAGTTCCCAGACCAGGGATCGAACCCACACTGCCTGCAGTGGAAGCAGGGTATCCTAACCACTGGACCACCAAGAAGTTCTTGGAAAACTTTTATATTTTGTGTTTCAGAAACCCTGAGACTTTAACTGATTGTAGCTTATACTTTGGAGAGGGAAATGGCAACCCACTCTAGTGTTCTTGCCTGGAGAATCCCAGGGACGGGGGAGCCTGGTGGGCTGCCGTCTATGGGGTCACACAGAGTCGGACACGACTGAAGCGACTTAGCAGCAGCTTATACTTAACGTATTATGGCTAGAGGGGTGGCATATGGTGTGCTGGAGCTGGCTCTCCAGGAGATTGTTAAATATTCAAGGATTTTTGCAAGAGCGTTGTTAAACCATTGGTAGCTTGAAATTGGCCATGGAGGGAGTATTTACACTATGGAAATTGGCTTCCCTCCTTGCCCTCCTGGGATCCAGTTTAGCAGAACGCTATTGGTTGTTTGATTTATCTTAGGTCAAGTGAAATCAGTTCAGAACCACATAGATCCCCAAGCAGAAACTGAGACTGAGGAAAGAGTAGAATGGATGCTGGTAACGCAACCAACAAGTTCAGTGGTTGTGGGAGAAAACGTTGAAAACTTGGGGATGTGCTGTCACAGTTCATAATTAATAGTTCACTTTAGTTAGTGTTAAGCATTTATCAGCACTATTTGAAGAACTTTATATGTGTTAACTCATTTGATCCCCACAGCAACCTTATGGCATAGATATCATTGCCATCCCTGTTTTACAGATAGAGAAACTGAGGCTTAGAGAGGCTGAGTAACTTGGCTGAGGTTATACAGATAGTAAGTGGCAGAGTTTGGCTTTGACCTCAAGCTATCTTAACTCAAGAAAACATGATTTTAACTACACTGTCTATTATATACATTAGGTTATGCTGAAGTAGTAACTTCCAAATTTCAGTGTTTTACAGTAAAGATGGTTTCTTCTTGTTCACATTTTTACATGTTGTCTATGTGTAGATGTGATTCTGCTTCACACATCTTAATCTGGAACCCAGGCTGAAGGAGCAGCTCCTATCTTGGCCCCAGAGGAAAAAAAAACAATTCTAGCACCATGCAGTGATTCTTAAGATTCAAGTAATATGTGGCATACTTCTTGTCACATTCCATTGGTCAAAGCATACCACGTGGCCAAGCTTGACTCAGAGGGTGCTGAGAAATAGAATCCCCCTCTCCCTAGGCACTGCAAGTCACATGGCAACCTTCTGGGTAGTGAATAACTGGGAACTGTTTAGGTTAGGTTCCCAGAAGCAGACCCTGAGTCAGGGATTAGAGTGCTCTATTAAGGAAGTGTTCCTAGGAAAATCCAGAAAAGGAGTGGAGGAGCAGGACAGGGAAGGAGGCAAAGCTAAGTAAGGGTATAATTTCAGGCCAAGTCCTGGGCTGAGCCTTATCCAAAGGGGGTTCTGGGTATAAATTATACCTCAGAGTTTATCTCAACTCAAGGCAGGAGAGCTGGACTTTGATATTTCCACAGCTGTGAGTCATCAGTTAAGGACTGCTCTAAAGGGCACTTTTTGCTTTCTGAATATGGATGAAGTAGTTCCAGTAACCCTGGACCAGTCCTTCACAAAGAATCACGGGTGCATGGCTCTTAGAAACAAAGTCACACAGAAGTCAGGAGAAGGAACAGAACCTGAAAAGAGATTTGAGGAAATGTGGACAGAGCACCAATAATTGACGCTAAAGGAATAGTAGTGCCATCTACCACACTGCCTCTATTTTATACTGTTTTATTTTGATATTGAAGGTATGACATTTTTTTCTCCTGTAGTTAGTGGCATGTCTTTGATGTCAGAAAGAGGGACCACAGTTTTCTCCTCTTGAAACAAAAGGTAATAGGGAATCATTACAGGTTTTTCAGTAATCCTGTGTAGTACTTACTGAGCATGTGTGTCTAACACTGAAATTTCTCCAGAGTGAAGAAATCTGTGTATAATACTGTGGTGCAATTCTGTCAGTAACCCACAGTTAGTGCAGCTCCATAGGTTAAGGGTACAGTCCCTAATAAGACTGCCCTGTTCCACCTACACCAGCTGCAGGTTCAAGGGTTCCCAGGCCCTGCTTGCTTCTGACTTACAAATTCAGGGGTTCCCATGACCTTTTCAGGTTTCTTGATTTGCTGAGATGATTTATAGAACTTGGGAAAGTGCTAGGCTTTATGATTAGTTTTGTCACAAAAGATTCAAGTCAAAATCAGCCAAATAAAGAGACATACAGGAGGAGGTCTGGGAGAGCCCTAAGCATGAGCCTCCCAAGCCCCTCCTTGAGGAATCTGATGTGTCCCCTTCACAGGACACTGATCTGTTCATCCGGAAGACTCAACTAAACTTTGAGTGTCCAGAGTTTCATTGGGATTTCATTATATCTGCATGATTGACTGAATTCAGTCTCCAGCCACCCTCCTCTTCCTGGAGGAAGTTGGGCTAATGTCACATGACTCAAATCCCCAATCCTTTAATCACATTATTGGTCTTTCTGATGTAACCATCCCCCATCCTGAGTCACTCATTAACATAAATTCAGGTGTGATCTGAGAGCCCCACCATGGTTAACAGAGACACCCTATCTCTCAGGAAAATCAGGAAGGGTTCAGAAGCTCCCTTCCCAGAACCTAGGACAAAGACCAGATAAATTCTTTATTATGCAGCATGTATCATCAGATTAGAGAACAATATTTAACTGAGCGGAGTTTTTGTAATTCCACTGCTGCTGCTGCTAAGTCACTTCAGTCGTGTCCGACTCTGTGCGACCCCATAGACGGCAGCCTACTAGGCTCCAACGTCCCTGGGATTCTCCAGGCAAGAACAGGTAAACATAAATGTAAAAGCAAATACGGTACACCAAAGACAAAAAATCCTATCCTAAATGCAACCAGGGAAGTAAAACAGATGACCTAAAAAGGAACTGTAGAGTAACAGCAGACTTATCTTGCACAGCAGTAAAGGCTAGGAGATAATGGAATATCTCCAAGAGAATTATAAGGTAGATTGCTCTTATTGAAGATAAAACATAAAATAATTATAGGATACTGTAGTGATATTTATCTGACATCCCAGAAGAAAGTTAATCTGTTACTGAAGTTATCCACTTAAAAACCAAAACATTTTAATGATTTCTGATATAAAGCATTCCAAAGTATATCACCCCATCCTCCTGCCTTCTTAACTGGTGAGTTCAGCTGCTGCTGCTGCTAAGTCACTTCAGTCGTGTCCGACTCTGTGCGACCCCATAGACGGCAGCCCACCAGGCTCCCCCTGGAGTAGGTTGCCATTTCCTTCTCCAGTGCATGAAAGTGAAAAGTGAAAGTGAAGTCACTCAGTCATGTCTGACTCTTAGTGACCTTATGGACTGCAGCCTACCAGGCTCCTCCATCCATGGGATTTTCCAGGCAAGAGTACTGGAGTGGGGTGCCATCGCCTTCTCCGGGTAAGTTCAGCGTTAGTGTGCTTTTAGGTAATGAGACTCCCTGGGGTTACTGAGATCTTCTAAGCTGTTTGCACCAATATTAAATGTTTCCACGTGCTGTATTTTATACTTCTTTCTGCTTATTATAATCCTGTCTCACTGCAGCAGCAGTTTTATTGAAGCTCTTAATCTGCTGCTGATTTAATGTGCATTTGTCTGAATATGGGTCACAGGCTTTCTCCGTCCTCCTAATATACATAGCTCATTAGCGATATCTGACAGATTTTATTTTCTGAAAATGAGCACCAAGGTACAGTACATCCAGCATGTTCTTCTTACTCTGTAATGTTGACATCATGTAGGCTTGCCCCTCTTGAATCTGAGTGTGTCCACGGTGCTGTGTAACTTCCAAGGTTATAAAAAGATGATACAGCTTCCACCTCTTGGAATGCTTGTTCTTGGAACCTAATCACTATGCAACAAGGACGGGGAGAAACCACAGGGAAGGCCCCATGTAGGTGTCTGATAGAACCCCAGCTGAGGCTCCATTCAGCAGGCAGCACTAATCTCCAGCCTTGTGGATAAATGAGTGAGTGAGCGAATGAGCTTTCAGGTGGTCCAGTCCTAGCCTTCAAGCCACCCTAGTTGAGACCAGGTGGAGCAGAAACAAACTGTCCCTGCTGATCCTGCAAATAATCCAAATTATGAATTTAATAAGCCAAAGAGTGATGGTTTTAAGCTCTAAGTTTGGGATGGTATCATTCACAGCAATATATAACTGGAAAACAATGTGACTACTTTTTACTCACAGCTTAAAAATTGTTCCATGTGGCTTGGTTGGAGCCACCTGGGAGCTCTTAACCCACAGGTGTCCTTTGCCAATTTTAAGGAAGTTAAACCTTGTAAATTATTTTAAGTCTGTTCCTGCTCTAAACAAAACTTATTTGGTTTCAAGGAAGGAAAAAAGAACCCATTCAATTTACTTCAGGAAAGGAGGATTTAATGAAGCGACACAGGGGCTTATAGGAACCCAAGAACAGAAACTGCTATACAACATGGAAACTGCAGCTGTTTTTACATATGTAAAATATATGTATACATAATATATAAACAAATATAGACTTTATATATACAGACATATGTATGTTTGTAACTTCTGCCACTCTCTGCACATGTACTATATTCTTTCCTCGTTATATATTCTCATTTCAGAAGTGGTTCATCATAACCCTTCCCCACTTTGTAGTCCCCTTTCTAAACTCAATCTTTATGATTCAAGTGCTGTTACTGATTCAGTGCCCAGTTTCCATTTCTTGAAAAAACATCTGATTAAAACAGCTCCTCTTTGCTAAGTAAGGTCTCACAAAGGACAAACATCTAGGCTAATTACACCTGAACTAACTTTGGTCAAGTGTCCATCTCAGGGAAGACAGCTGCAGTTTTGAGGTAAGGAGTCCCCCAGAAAGAGTGGGTGGGCATGTAGTGACTGACCTCTAGAGCAGCTCCTCATTAAGGCTGTTAACTCCTGGCCAGAAAATGAAATCTGAGATGGGACAAGCTTGACCAGGTGAGAGTAGCACATAATCAGGAACTGGCAGCCCAGAGGAGGACCAAGAAGAGGGAGGATGAAGAAGAATTTGGCTGGCAGCAGATGATGAGACCTGCAGGCCTTGATAACATCTGCAGGTGTCATTTCACCCTAAATGGGCCCGTGGTGTCCTACATAGAGTCCCCAGAGTACAATAGACAGTTCAAGTTGTAGGTCAACTAATATAAAAGCTATGAGACCTCAGGCAAATTACCATCTTTGAGCCTTGATTTCTTCATTTGTAAAATGGGAATAATAGCACCGCCTTGCTGGGCAAGGGTGGGAATTACCTAACTCGTGCCTCATCACAGCCACTCAGTAAGTGTGAACTCCCTTTCTTCCTCCGCTTGGAAGTCAGAGCTCCCCTTCCAGGTTGTGGAATGTGCTGGGACAAAGATCCTGTGGCTAGAGGTCAAAAATTTTCTCACTTCAGTTACTCACAACCTCAAAGGAGTTCCCTGCCTCAGGGCCTCACACCTTGCAAAGGTGAAACAGGCCTTTATGGGTCCAGAGCTACCCTGATGGGGCCACCGACTATACCTTTTTCTAAAAATCACCATATTTCTGGAACCGATAGATGTGCACTTTAGAAATCAGTGAATAGAAAATGCGCAGCGAAATAGCACTGAAGCTCTTGGATAGGCCCCTCTCATTTTAAGAACATAGAGAAATTATGAAACTATCAGGCAGATCTCAGTTCCGTGAAGACACTCACTCTCCTCAGGTGGTTCAACACTGTACAACGGCAATTACTGAACTATGTGTGTTACACGTCGAATATGAGAACAGAGGCACGGAGCCTAAGGGAAGGGACTCTGGATCAGGAGTTCCAGGCCTGAGGTCCATTCCCAGCCTTGCTGCTGCCTAGCACCGTGTCCTTGGGCAAGTCACTTTCCCTCTCTCATCCTGGTTCTCCATACATATAAAATAGGATGATTGGCCAGTTTCCAAGAGGCCTCAAACTCAAATAGGAAAGGAGTATCTTAGTGATTAAAAAGAACCCTCAGAATTACCCAAAGTGTAAGTGAAGTCACTTAGTCGTGTCCAACTCTTTGCGACCCCATGGACTGCACCCACCAGGCTCCTCCATCCATGGGGTTTTCCAGGCAAGAGTACTAGAGTGGGATGCCATTGCCTTCTCCGAACCATTAGTTCAAATCCTGTCTCTTCCACTATTGGCAGTGTGACCCTGAGTAAGTTGTTTAACCTCTATACACCAGTTTCCTTATCTGTAAACTGGGGATAGTTACAGTATAAGATTGTTCAGAAGGTGGAAGAAGATAAACCATGAGTGCGTGCAGCACACCACCTTGTACATAATAAGTTCTTAATGAATGTTAGATATTGTTGTTAGTGATTGGGATTTTAAAATATATTTTTTAAAGCATAGCTCTATTAATCATGTTGACCCCTGGGACTCCTCAGGCCAGAATCAGTAGATTTCTGGAGTGTCAAAAGAGGAACAGATACAAATTTGTACAAAAAAGTCATTGTACTCCTTCAATTAACAAGTTTCCCTTTTTTGATGATGGTGGGGACCTCCTTGTAAGACAGTGATCTTGAAAGCCAGGTTATGGGGAGAAAGAAATGATTTTATAAATGTTTTAATCTTCCACTCCTTTATGTCAGCCTGGAGGACTTGATCATTAAGGAGGCTACTTAATCCAGGCTACAGAGAACTTAGTATATGGCACAGAGCAGTATTTCTGTAATTTCTTGAGAGAGAACAAGACTCAGATTCCTGGGTCACATCCCAAATTACTTGATGGCTACGAATCTCTAAGGGTAGGAGCCTCTGAAGGGATGTTTGTTTAAGCCGGTGCCCAGTTATTCTTGTCCAAGAAGTTTAGGAAAGCTTGGCAGAGAGGATAGATTGCAAGAGTGAGAACTGACCCTTCCCCAAGGTACATGAGAGGAGGAGAAGGGAGAAATGGTCATTTTCATGAGGTGACTGAATATTTATCTGTTAAGTGCAGTTGAAATGGAGGCAGACCAAGATGCCTAATGGACAAGTTGTCCCCTTCCTTCTCAGTTCCCGCTCCATGAGGTGTGGACTCATGAGACAAATTAAATGAGGGGAAGAAAAATAATGTCTTGTACATCTGAGTGTTCTGAGTGTCCTGCGAATGAATTGCTGCTCTCAGTGATGTCACAACATTGTCATCAAAACATCACACCATCGTTATCAAAAAGTCTTCATCTAAGAGTCTCTTCAGCTTTGAAACCCAGCTTTTATGGGTCTGAGGTCACCTAGGAGCTAAACCAGGTTAGGGCCCCTTTAGGTCTGAGAAGTTGCCCTTTGCCTCCAGGGCAAGAACCAGAACATGCTCTTCTAGTCTTGCTGGGAAACAGTTTGGGAGCGAGAGGCTGAGAATTAAATCTTCCTGGAGGAATCACATAGCCAACCAATTGAAGAGTGGGTCCACACAGATGGTTATAAGAGAACAGGTCAGTGTGCTTCTCTGGCCTTGGCATTCTGGTTTTCTCCAGTGGTCACACTTCTCGGCCAAGGGTTCATGTCCCTGGGGCTCTGTCCTCTGAGAGGGATTTCCTTCTTCTTTTTTCTGGTCACTTCTTGCTCTTCCCTAGTACAGATGAAGAACTCCGAAATTCTGAACATCTAATGCCTTTGATTATTGATTGTAGAAATAATCATAATAAACTCAGATTTGAACCATCATACTGTTTTTTAAGCTGTAGTAAAGAACATATAAAATCATTTTAACCATTTAAAGTATGCAACTCAGTGGCATGTAGGACACTCAACAATGTTGTGCAACTACCACCACTGTCTAGTTCCTGAGCTTCCTCACCTCAAAAGAAACCCTGTGCCTATTAAGTAGTCACTGTCCGTTTGTTCCTAACCCCCAGCTACCAGCAACCACTGATCTGCCTTCTGCCTTTGTACATTTGCCTGTTGTGGATATTTCATGTAAGTGGAAGCATGTGATATGTGGCCTCTGGCTTCTTTCACTTAGCATAAAGATTAAATAGTATTCCATTGTATTTAATATACTACATGTTGTGTATCAATCAGCTGGATATCCTTTATACCTTTAAAGTGATTTTTTTTTTTTAAGTTATTTTTGGCTGCACTAGGTCTTCATTACAGTTCGGGACTTCTCATTGTGCTGGCTTCTCTTTGCTGAGCATGGGCTCTAGGGCACGTGGGCTCAGTAGTTGTGGTGCATGGGCTTAGTTGCCCTGCAACATGTGGGACCTTCCCGGACCAGGGATCAAACCTGTGTCACCTGCACTGGCAGGTGGATTCTTAACCACTGGACCACCAGTTAGGTCCTAAAGTGCTTTATATATACACCGTATCACCTGATCGTCACCAAAACTCTGGGAGGTGGTCAGGGCAAATATTATTCATTATTGAGATTTTCCCCATTTTACAGATGAGACTGAGGCTCATAAAGGTGGAGTTACTTGTCCAAGATCTCATAGGTGGTTAATAGCAGAATTAGAACCCAGGCCTCTGAGTTAGGATGACCATAACCTTTCTTGAGCTGTTTGCTTTGTAATAATAAACAGTGTCCTTCCTCCAAGATCATGAGTGGACATGTGCTCATCATGGCAAGACAGGTGAGGACCAGTGAGAGTTGAACCCTTCAGTTTAGTTCAGTCGCTCAGGTGTGTCTGACTCTTTGCAACCCTGTGGCCTGCAGCACGCCAGGCCTCCCTGTCCATTGCCAACTCCGGGAGTTTATTCAAACTCTTGTCCATTGAGCCGGTGATGCCATCCAACCATCTCATCCTCTCTCAACCCCTTCTCCCGCCTTCAGTCTTTTGCAGCATCAGGGTCTTTCCAAATGAGTCAGTTCTTTGTATCAGGTGGCCAAAGGATTGGAGCTTCCGCTTCAGCATCAGTCCTTCCAATGAATATTCAGAGTTGATCTCCTTTAGGATGGACCAGTTGGATCTTCTTGCAGTCCAAGGGACTCTCAAGAGTCTTCTCCAGCACCACAATTCAAAATCATCAATTCTTCAGTGTTCAGCTTTCTTTATAGTCCAACTCTGACATTCATACATGACTACTGGAAAAACCATAGCTTTGACTGATAATCATACATGATAACCATAGCTTTGATAATCAGCCCTAGGGTTTGGTATAAAGGTGGTAGAGCTACAAGAGGACCATGCATGGCTGCAGCCAGCAAAGAAAGAGTGGGGCTCTGAGTCCTGGAATGAGGTGTTCAGATGGATGAATCTTACACTCCCTGCTTGGACAGGCCTAGTTTTGTCCATTGACAAGGTTGATCACTGCCTACAAGGCCTGATCTTACAAGGCTTTTCTGCTCAGACCTCCTTAAGAATTCTACTTCCATCTCTGCATGAAGCATACATACTTTCCTAGAATACTTTACTCTCCAACAGCAAACCTAGCAGTCAGGGCTTCATAAATGTTTGCCAGCTAAGTCAGTTTAAGGACTTCAGGTCTCTGATGTTTCACCCTTTTTCCTCAGCAATGTGTCACCAGTAGCAATCTTCAGTGTAATAAGCAGGACTTCGGGGAGTAGAATCCCACTCTGCTGCAATGAGAGTTTTATTCCTGCTAATAAAACAACAAAACCAATAATGGAATGTTTGGAAAGCTGAACAAAGCAACAAAAATGATCCATAACCTTACTACCCTACCTAACACAACTGTTATTTTGAATGATTCTCTTTGCCTAGCTTTCCTTCCTTTCTACCTTCCTTCCATCCATCCCTCATGAAAGTAATACAAAATATTGTAATATTTTAAACATTACCTAATATCTCATACCCAGAGACTGTGAACATTTTGCCTACTTTTTTTTTTTTTTTTTAAAGATTTATTCATTTATTTATTTAGCGGCACTTGGTCTTAATTGCGGCCTGCCGTCTCTCTGGTTGCGTTATTTGGACTCTTAGTTGCTGTGTGTGGGATCTAGTTCCCTAACCAGGGATTGAACCCAGGCCCCCTGCATTGGGAGTGTGGAATCTTAGTCACTGGGCCATCAGGGAAGTCCCAGAAAGAGACACTTTAAAAAAAAAAAAAATTTCAACCGCACTACATGGCATGTGGGATTGTAGTTCCCCAACCAGGGATCCAGTCCCCACAGCCTGCATTGGCAAAGCAGTCTTAACCACTAGATCCCCAGGGAATCCCTTCTTGCAGTTTCTTTCAGTGCCTTTTTTCATAATTGCAGCTATACTGAATATTCCATTCTGTTAGTATATATGTTGTTTTTGTTACTAATTTTTTTCTAATAAATAATGTTTATTTACAGAAATTTATGGAAAAAATTAGCAAATAGGAAATAAAAATTACCCAGAATGTCCCTTCTACATATGGAAATTTTAACATGTATTTTTTTAAAAGATTTATTTGTTTTTGCTTGTTTGTTTTTGGCTGTACTTGGTCTTCGTTGCTGTATGTGGACTTTCTCTAGTTGCAGCGAACAGGGGCTATTCTTCGCTGCAGTACTCGGGCCTCTCGATGCGGCGGTTTCTCTTACTGTGGAGCACAGGCTCTAGGTGGCGTGGACTTTCAGTCGTTGCCACTTAGGGGCTCAATAATTGTGGCACATGGGCCTAGCTGCTCCACAGCTTGTGTGATCTTCTGGACCAGGGATCGAACCCATGTCCCTTGCATTGGCAGGTGAATTCGTAACCAGTAGATCACCAGGGAAACTCTTAACATGCATTTTTTTTACATAGTTGTGATCCTACTGACTACAGTTTTTTTTTTTCATTTTTTCCCACCTATCTTAATCTCATTTCCCATGTTGCCCCATAGTCTTTTATCATTAACTTCATTTTTGTCTTTTTAATATGTAACACATTTATATAGTACAGTATTAAAAAAATTAGGATACTATGGAAATGTTTTTTCCCCACTTATTTTTCATTTGCCTATTTTTCCTCCCATTGCACCCACTGTTACCTGTTCCTTGTGGACCCTCCTCCTGAAGCACCCTTAGGTGCATATGTAAAATACATTATACTTAAATATATTCTTTCCCCATCTTTCCATTTTTTACATAAAAAATAATGAACTATGCACACTCACTTTCTAAAACTCAACAGTATATCTTAAGAGTTTTTCCTATTTATATTCAGACAGAGTTTCCTCATTTTTTTTATATACCACATAGGATTCTGCTTTATGTAGGGTAGCATAATGTATCAAACTAGGTCCCATGAGGGGAAGGCAAGATAGGGGTATGAGTACAAACTACTATCTATAATGTAAATACGCTACAAGTATGTATAGTAAAACAGAGAATATAACCAATATTTTATAACTATAGATGGAATATAACTTTTAAAAATTGTGAGCTACTGTGTTGTACACCTGAAACTTATATACTATTGTATATCATCTATACCTCAATTTTTTAAAAAATGTTTTTTTAGAAATTAGGCCCCATCAGTGGATATTCAGGTTATTTTCCTCTCTTTGTGCGCAGTGCAGCTATGGCTCGGGGTCCCAAGAAGCACCTGAAGCGTGTAGCAGCTCCAAAGCACTGGATGCTGGATAAGCTGACCGGCGTGTTTGCTCCTCGTCCATCTACCGGTCCCCACAAGCTGAGGGAATGTCTCCCTCTAATCATTTTCCTAAGAAACAGACTTAAGTATGCCCTAACAGGAGATGAAGTGAAGAAGATTTGCATGCAGCGTTTCATTAAGATCGATGGCAAAGTCCGCACTGATGTAACCTACCCTGCTGGTTTTATGGATGTCATCAGCATTGATAAGATTGGAGAGAATTTTCGTTTGATCTATGACACCAAGGGTCGCTTTGCTGTTCATCGTATTACACCTGAGGAGGCCAAATATAAGTTATGCAAAGTGAGAAAGATCTTCGTGGGAACAAAAGGAATCCCCCATCTGGTGACCCATGATGCTCGCACCGTCCGTTACCCTGACCCCCTCATCAAGGTGAATGACACCATTCAGATGGACCTGGAGACGGGCAAGATTACTGATTTCATCAAGTTCGACACTGGTAACCTGTGCATGGTGACTGGTGGTGCTAACCTGGGAAGAATTGGTGTGATTACCAACCGGGAGAGACATCCAGGTTCTTTTGATGTAGTTCATGTGAAAGATGCAAACGGCAACAGCTTTGCCACCCGGCTCTCCAACATTTTCGTTATTGGCAAAGGCAACAAGCCATGGATCTCTCTCCCCCGTGGAAAGGGTATTCGCCTTACCATTGCTGAGGAGAGAGCAAGAGGCTGGCAGCCAAACAGAGCAGTGGATAAAAGGATCTCTATGTAACATGATTGGAAAAGTCTTTGTATTTAGTTAAAGATAATAGCACATAAAAAAATAAAGTTATTTCTAATCTGCTGCCAACAATACTACACTAGCACTGTGTGTATGTCATTTCAAATGTGTGAGCCTCCATCTGTGGAATAAGCTCCTAGAAGTGGAGTTGCTGGATCAAAAAATGAATGCATTTTTAATTTTGATAAGGCCAGATTGTACGCTGTAGGTTAGCAACATCAGCATGTGATTTAACCCAGTGTCTAGACTTAGTTACTTTCTCCATCTTCTGTTGTCCCTGTAACAGAGTTAGGACCAGCCTCAGGCATAAAGCAGTTTTCCTTTCTGGCTACTCATACATCATCTGTAATATATTGAAGGCTACTGGATGACAGACACTTGCTGTGTGTTGAGAGACAAATATGTATAAGACACAGGTGCTGCCCTTGGGAGCTGATCTTAGAGCTAGTGAGGGCTAGGAAGGGAGCACGGAGGAAGGGATGTGTAAGAAGAGCCCACCAGGCCCTCGGCCTCGGAAGGCGAGGAGCTGGGTGTGGTTTTGCTCTCCTTATCCTGGCACCTAGCAGAGCAGATGGTAGGCAGCCAGTATTCAATATTCATTGAGGGAATAAACGATTAAATAACATTGTCTGGTGTGGGGGAAAAGGGAAAGGTGCTGGAGCAAGGGTGTTGGTCAGGGCAGGCTTCACAGAGGAGAACAGCATTTGAGGGCCTCTGAGAATTTCACCAAGTCAAATTCTAGGCCAGAGAGGTTAAATATTTGTTGGCTTCCTGACTCAAAGACCAGTTGGACAAGGAGAGTAGGGTGTCAGGAAGGATCTGCAGACAGATCTGAGTGGATTGAGTTTGGGGGTCCCTCTGATAAGTGCTGGACAGTATCTTCGAAATAAGGCAGAGAGTCTTTAAGACAGGGGGAGAGGCTAGAGAAGACTGCCAAGGAAGAGCCCCCCCCATTTCCCCACTCGGCGCAGAGTACAGCTCCTGTGGGGGGCAATGACCATTCTCCTTACCCTGTCCCAGACCCTGGTACACCCCGGACAGTCCAGATTCTGCACCTTGCTAGTGCAGGCTGCACAAAGGATGCCCACCCCTTCCCCATCAACCAGATTCCAAACCCCAGAAACGGGTCTGATGGCTTGGAAGCTCTGCCTGCGTCCCCAGGAACACAGATCCCTGATTGTCTCTGGGGAGCAAAGCAGCATGATTTTAGCTTCTCTAGTTCATTTCCTAGAATTTTAGAACATTTTAAGGATCTGACTCCTACAGAAAATCAAATGCCAGCCCATCCCCCACCAGCCCACCTATTTTACAAGTGAGGTCACTCTCCTGACTCTTTCCAGTGCTCTGTTCTGAACCAGGGTATGGTGGTCAGGATGTGACACAGAGCTCTGAGGCTGGAGAGGGGAGCCCAGTGTAGGAGCAGGAAGCAGGGTAGGGGGTCAGCTACCTACACCTGTTCAGTTGCTGTGCTATAAACCCTCATATTCCAGATAATACACTCATGTCCAAGCTCCCTGCTTGGAAGCAGGTTTGCAGCATGGGTTTCAGAAAGTCCTTTTCCCAGGAAAGATAGGTGTGTCACCAAGAGAAGTGGCCTGGCTAAGGGAGGTGGATGCTGGAACACCAGGTTCACGAAACCATCTCCAGTAGAGCTGTTCCACCCCTGCTCTCCCAGGGGCCTCTGACGGCTTCTAATAGTGACTCAGAGCCTGCAGGCAGTGTCCCTGGGAGCCTAGCCAGAGCGGAGTGGCGGCTGGCCTCTGATTCCTAGACAAAGGATGGGAGGCTCCTCCTCCTGACTTCTTGGGACCTGGACTGTTCTCAGGAAGCTACTTTGAGAATACACCAGAACTTGATTTTCTCTTCATAAAATCCACAGGGGAGTCTACTTTGGGATTTAGCCTCTGAAATGCTTTTCTGGGTATACTTTCAACTCGGGCCCGCTCCAGCCAGGGATTCCTGAGGGGTGAGGGACAAGCACATTCTTTCTCCTGCAGTGGAAGAGGAAGGAAACAATTCACCTACTAGAGCAGACGGACCTGAATGAAATGATGAAACAACAAAATGATGAAACAAAAAAACTGTCTCTTACATCAGTGAGTGGGTACCTTCAGGTTTCTTGGCTCCTGGTAGTCCTGGTAGAACCCCATGAGAGGTTTTGTAAGTCCTCCCACAGATGGGGAAACAGGCCCAGTGAAGTCATGTCGCTCACTCTAGGACACAGGAAAGTGCCCAAGGCCAGGACTCCATGACTCTTGGCCTAGGCAGTGACTCCTCCCATTCAGGTCCTTGCAGCTACACCACCAGGCCTGCCCTGAACAGCTGATTGGCTCTTCAATCATAAACTCACTCAAAGAGAAACTGAACAATACTGGTTGAGGGCTGTGTTTTTTCAGATTAGGGGATTGTGATTCATATTAAGAAATGCATTTTTACACCATGATGCAGTAACCAAACACAAATATAATTCACAACACTTAGAATAGTTGGTAATTATTTTCTGTCTACTTACAGATACGTAAAAACAAATGCAAGTTTCATAAAATAATGCTTCCTCCTACTGCCTGTGATGCAGTCTTTTTCATTTTTTAATTCTCTTGCTATTCCATGTCAGCCTTTTTTGAAAAGTGCTCATGTGATTCACTAAATTAACTTCATGACTTGAAGTTTGAGAAGCACTCTGATGGATGGCAGCTGGGTCCCCCAACCCTTGTCTGTGAGTGGGAAGTGGACAGTGAGGCAAGAGATCAGACTTCGTACACTTTGTGCCTGGCATTGAACTGTGTCCTCTGGGCACAGGAAGAGATACACCCACAGGATCCCTCCCTCCAGTCACTTATAAACAGAGGAAACAAGACTTGCCACGTGTAAAGCAGAGCTGACACAAATTAAAGGCAGAAAGAATCAGGGCCTCTTAAGGACTTTATTAATCTTCTCAGGGGTGCTGTAACAAAATATCACAGACAGGGTGGCTGGAACAAATTTACTTCATCACACTCCTGAGGGCGGAAGTCTAAGACAGGATGCCAGAAGACTTGATTTCTCCTGAGGCCTCTCTCCTTGGCTTGCAGAGGGCTGTCTTCCTGCTGCCTCTCCACATGGTCCTGCCTCTGCGCTTACACCTCCGGTGTCTTATGTGTCCTAGTCTCTTCCTACGAGGATACCATTCGATTGGACACTAAGGTACTGGGGGATGGGGCTTCAACATATGAATTTGGAGCTGTTCAGTCCATAACAAGGACCTACGTGCACAGCAATTAGCTGATGCATCTTCACCTCGGGCTGGGCACTAGAGGCCTTATCGGTTTGGAGGCATGGAGGCTAGTCCTGGTAGCGGTTGGCAATGGCTTATGGCCCTCCAGCTGACAAGTAATGGCACAGCATTTGTGTTCATGCTCTACCCTCTCACATAGCCTAGACTTTCAGACTTCAGTGGGAGAAGATGGCACTGGGCAGAGTTTTAAAAAGCTGTCCTGCAGGCAGATGGGAGACGAGTGAGAGCAGAGGAGAAGGAGAAACTGCCTCAGCAGGACCTCATAAGCTTTGTCCAGATGGGAGGAAGAGGAGAGAGTTCCAGACAAGGACAGTGAGAACTGGAAGGTCCTCCTGAGAACTCTGTCCACACTTCCCATTGCATCGGTGAGGAAACGGACTGGGAAAGGAGGGAGTGACGCAATGCTTCCACCTTGTGTATCTTCACGTGAAAGTTGTCTCTTCTCCGTCTACTCAAGGACAAACAACATTGTCAGTTTCTCTGTTCTCCGCATAGGGCCCAGTATGCCATTCAGAATAGAGGTTCAGATGTTTAGCTACGAAACACGGAGGAAAAGAAACAGTGGTAAGGGGGTCTCAGCTTTATGCCCCTGACCCCCAGTGGTGGGATGTAAAGGTATACACTACATCAAAGGAAAAACCAAGCAAATTGCTAATCACACACACTCCTAGAGCATGAGGATATGTATTATATACACACACATACCTGCCCCCAAAACACACAATCTTTCCCCTATTTAGACTTTTCACTAGAGAACATCCTACAGCCAACAATGACTCAGCATCAGAGGGTCTTTTCCCTCTCCAGGCTTCTCTTTCCTCTTTTTCCTGCCTCCACTGGAATTCTCCATGTTCTTCCATGCATCTTCAAATGAGGATTTTGCTAGATAAACCTCTCTTTGACCACTTCTCAAGTGTTATTTTTCTAAGATAGTTGCCCAAACAACCCAATCAAAAAAAAAAAAAAAAGCTGTGGAAAACCTAAATAGACATTTCTCCAAAGAAGACATGCAGATGGTCAACAAACACATGAAAATATACTCAACATCACTAAAGATTCAGCTCAGTTCAGTCACTCAGTCGTGTCCAACTCTTTGCGACCCCATGAATTGCAGCACGCCAGGCCTCCCTGTCCATCACCAACTCCCAGAGTTCACTCGAACTCACGTCCATCGAGTTGGTGATGCCATCCAGCCATCTCATCCTCTGTCGTCCCCTTCTCCTCCTGCCCCCAATCCCTCCCAGCATCAGAGTCTTTTCCAATGAGTCAACTCTTCGCATGAGGTGGCCAAAGTTCTGGAGTTTCAGCTTTAGCATCATTCCTTCCAAAGAACACCCAGGGCTGATCTCCTTTAGAACGGACTGGTTGGATCTCCTTGCAGTCCAAGGGACTCTCAAGAGTCTTCTCCAACACCACAGTTCAAAAGCATCAATTCTTCAGCACTTAGCTTTCTTGACAGTCCAACTCTCACATCCATACATGACCACTAGGAAAACCATAGCCTTGACTAGATGGACCTTTGTTGGCAAAGTAATGTCTCTGCTTTTCAATATGCTATCTAAGTCGGTCATAACTTTCTTTCCAAGGAGTAAGCGTGTTTTAATTTCATGGCTGCAGTCACCATCTACAGTGATTTTGGAGCCCCTCAAAATAAAGTCTGACACTGTTTGCACTGTTTCCCCATCTATTTCCCATGAAGTGATGGGACCAGATGCCGTGATCTTCATTTTCTGAATGTTGAGCTTTAAGCCAACTTTTTCACTCTCCACTTTCACTTTCATCAAGAGGCTTTTTAGTTCCTCTTCACTTTCTGCCATAAGGGTGGTGTCATCTGCATATCTGAGGTTATTGATATTTCTCTCGGCAGTCTTGATTCCAGCTTGTGCTTCTTCCAGCCCAGCGTTTCTCATGATGTATTCTGCATAGAAGTTAAATAAGCAGGGTGACAATATACAGCCTTGACGTACTCCTTTCCCTATTTGGAACCAGTCTGTTCCATGTCCAGTTCTAACTGTTGCTTCCTGACCTGCATATAGGTTTCTCAAGAGGCAGGTCAGGTGGTCTGGTATTCCCATCTCTTTCAGAATTTTCCACNTGAAGTGATGGGACCAGATGCCATGATCTTCGTTTTCTGAATGTTGAGCTTTAAGCCAACTTTTTCACTCTCCTCTTTCACTTTCATCAAGAGGCTTTTTAGTTCCTCTTCACTTTCTGCCATTAGGGTGGTAGCATCTGCATATCTGAGGTTATTGATATTTCTCCCGGCAATCTTGATTCCAGCTTTGCTTTTTCCAGCCCAGCGTTTCTCATGATGTGCTCTGCATATAAGTTAAAGAAGCAGGGTGACAATATACAGCCTTGACGTACTCCTTTTCCTCTTTGGAACCAATCTGTTGTTTCATGTCCAGTTCTAACTGTTGCTTCCTGACCTGCATATAGGTTTCTCAAGAGGCAAGTGGGGTGGTCTGGTATTCCCATCTCTTTCAGAATTTTCCACAATTTATTGTGATCCACATAGTCAAAGGCTTTGGCCTAGTCAGTAAAGCAGAAATAGATGTTTTTCTGGAACTCTCTTGCTTTTTCCACGATCTAGAGGATGTTGGCAATTTTATCTCTGGTTCCTCTGCCATTTCTAAAACCAGCTTGAACATGTGGAAGTTAACAGTTCACGTATTGCTGAAGCCTGGCTTGGAGAATTTTGAGCATCACTTTACTAGCATGTGAGATGAGTGCAATTGTGTGGTAGTTTGAGCATTCTTTGGCATTGCCTTTCTTTGGGATTGGAATGAAAACTGACCTTTTCCAGTCCTGTGGCCCCTGCTGAGTTTTCCAAATTTGCTGGTATATTGAGTGCAGCACTTTCACAGCAGCATCTTTCAGGATTTGGAATAGCTCAACTGAAATTCCATCACCTCCACTAGCTTTGTTCGTAGTGATGCTTCCTAAGCCCCCTTTGACTTCACATTCCAGGATATCTGGCTCTATGTGAGTGATTACACCATCATGATTATCTTGGTCATGAGGATCTTTTTTGCACAGTTCTTCTGTGTACTCTTGCCACCTCTTCTTAGTATCTTCCGCTTCTGTTAGGTCCAGACCATTTCTGTCCTTTATCGAGCCCATCTTTGCATGAAATGTTCCCTTGGTATCTCTAATTTTCTTGAAG
This sequence comes from Aepyceros melampus, assembly GCA_006408695.1. NCBI lineage: Eukaryota > Metazoa > Chordata > Mammalia > Artiodactyla > Bovidae > Aepyceros > Aepyceros melampus. Next base: position 475,669 of record SJXQ01008114.1, read on the forward strand.
AGATCTCTAGTCTTTCCCATTCTGTTCTTTTCTTCTATTTCTTTGCATTGATCACTGAGGAANATGGCTGGATGGCATCATGGACTCGATGGACGTGAGTCTGAGTGAACTCTGGGAGTTGGTGATGGACAGGGAGGCCTGGAGTGCTGCGAATCATGGGGCTGCAAAGAGTCAGACACGACTGAGCGACTGAACTGAACTGAACTGAAGGCTGAGCAGCTAGACTCTGCCCCCTGTAGACAGATATTACTTTTCTTTTTGGCTGCACTGGGTGTTTGTTGTGGCACACAAGGGCGTCTCTATTTGCAGCAAGCAGGCTTAGTTGCCCTGCAGCATGTGAGATCTTAGTACCCCAACCAGGGACTGAACCTGTGTGCCTTGCATTAGAAGACAGATTCTCAACCACTGGATCACCAGGGAAGTCCTGACAGATATTTCAAGATAAAGGTAATGGCAGGAGCTAGGGAGAATTGAGTCCTGTTTAGATAAAAGATAAAGAGACCACATATTTCTCATTCTTGAGGTCAAGGAAGCTCCTAAGCTATGCATGTGCACACAAGATCCTCAGGGGAAGGGGAGCCAGACCATATTATGTTCTGTAATGCAATAAGCCAAATTTGTAACTTCTCAGAGGCTCTTGCACTGGAATCCATTTTGGCTAAATGATGCACACACATACAAGGGAGGGCCCTGGTGTTGTTCAGTGGCTAAGTTGTATCCAACTCTTTGACCCTATGGACTGCAGCATGTGGGGGATCCCTGTCCTTCACTGTCTCCTGCAGTTTACTCAAACTCATGTCCATTGAGTCGATCATGCCATCCAACCATCTCATCCTCTGTCTCCCCCTTCTCCTGTCCTCAATCTTTCCCAGCATCAGGGTCTTTTCCAATGAAGGGAGGGCCCTGACCCAGACTGAACAGGGACTCAAAGTCAAAGCGAAATGATTGGCCCGACAACACCAGAAAGAACTGACCCTGTAGAAGCAGTTTAATCCACCTCGAAAGTGTGCAGCTCTCTCTCTCTGAGCCTGCCTGTGCTTTCTCTGCATGTATCTTCTCTCCTAATAAGCACGTTACTTGCCTCATGCTTTTCACCTCTTTGCTGAAATCTTTCTTCAAAGCAGACAAGTGCCAGGCTAAGCGCTGCAGCCCAGGTTCAGTCCTTGGTCAGGGAACCGAGGTCCCACTTCAAGTCATCATAGGCTGTGGCAAACCCCAGAGCCACCTGAGACCACCCTGACCTGGGGGAAAAGTTAAACTGAGATCTAAACTATCTCTGAAAATAACTTGGCTTTGGCATTATGTTACTCTAATTTTGGTTTGGTTTTGTTTTGCTATTCTTTGTTCAGTCAAGTAAATTTCTTCATAATGAAATCAAGCAGGACCTTGCAGGGCCTTCCCAATGCAAAAGGCCTTTTTTTGGTCTCATTTGTCTTGTTTGTAGAAAAAAAGGCTTCAGTTTCCCAGATGTCCCTCAAGTTCCAAAGAGCAGACTCAAACAGTTACTAATTAGAGAAGTGAGGGAATGCAGAATCAAAGGAAAAGCAGTCAAGCAAAAAAAGTAATAAGAGCTTAAACAATAGTTCAGAGATAAAACAGTCACAAAACTAATTCTTCCTCATGGGATATATATAACAACTGATGCATATCTTTGTGTTGTCTTGCAGAAACTAAGGACACCCCTGCACCCCGCTAACCCAGGTGAAAGATGGTGACTATATGCTGACCACAAGCACTTAGACCCCAAACTGGTTAGAACCATAAATGTTGATGATTAAGATTCCCTAAACATCACCTTATTACCTTACCACCAAGCAAGCAAAAGAAAGTCTACCAGCTGAGCAGGCACCCTATGACCCTCAGCCTTAATGCTGGCTTGACAAATCTTTGCCTGGGTTTCCCTGGAGGTTCAGTAGTTAAAGACTTTGCACTGCAGGGTGTGTGGTTTTATTCCCTGATCAGGGAATTCCCACATGCCATGTGCAGTAAGACCAAAAAAAAAAAAAAAATCCTTGCCTGAAAGCCAGTGGGGAGTTCAGATCTTTTGAGCATTAGCTGCCCTTTCTCCTTGTTTGGTATCCTGCAGTCAACACTGTAGTTTCCTTCACACAATGTAGGGTCAGTTGATGAGCTGCGCTCTGAGTTGGGCAAGTGGATCTGAATTTGGTTTGGTAACAGTAACAGAGAAGATAAGAAGGTAATAATGGGGTAGTGTCAGTTTTGAAAAGGAAGTAAATTTCTTTGCTGGTAACATTTACTGAGCGTCCATGGAACTTGGAGGAGTTGGTAGTGAAAGAAAAACAAAATTAACCTTTTACTGGATGCCCATTTGCTTTTAGGCACCTGCACATACAATTTTTCAGTGAATCTTCATTGTTGTGCAAGGTATTTTCCCTGAGCAAGAGAATTTTCGTGACCATTTAGATCCGAATAAATCGAGGCTTAGAAAGATGAAATGATTTATCCAATGGAATGCACCAAAGCATTAAGTTCAAATCTGTAAGTCTCCAAAGACCATGTTTGTCCTAATACACTGTGGTGCAGTAGTAGAATAGGTGATATACAAGATAATAATAACCACCCCAAATCTAAGATATGGGTGTTTCAAAACATTCATTCTAAAACAGTTTTAAACACTCATATTTTGATATCGGTGAGTGTTATCCCTGGTGGCTCAGTGGTAAAGAATCTGCCTGCAATGCAGGAGATGCAGATTTGATCTCTGAGTTGGAAGAGCCCCTAGAGGAGGGCATGGCAACCCACTCCAGTATTCTTGCCTGGAGAATCCCACGGACAGAGGAGCCTGGCAGGCTGCAGTCCATAGGGTCATACAGAGTCGGATACAGCTTAGGCGACTTCTCAGCCCAGCATATTGATAATCAAGGGGCAAAAGAGGGGTGGGAGATGAATTCAGAGATTGGGATTGACATATATACACGACTATGCATAAAACCGATAACTAATAAGAACTTTAGTTACTCTAAAGGAACACTACTCAAGGCTCTATGGTCACCTAAATGGGAAGGAAATCCAAAAAAAGAGGGGATCTATGTATATGTAGAGCTGATTCACTTTGCTGTACAGCAGACAGTGAGACAACATTGTAAAACAACTATACTACAACAAATTATTAAAAAATAAACACTAACTAGTATATTTAGATTTTAATTCAAATCCTCTTCTGAAGAAAATTAAGTCAGAGCTGGCTAGACGTGAAGAAGGGCTTCGCTGGTTTTCGTTGTTGCTACCTGAGGAACAAAGATGTCCTTATTCAAGCAGCAGAACTAAAAATGGTCTCAAGGGCTGGGCCTCCTTCTCTTCGAACTTACATTTGAATAGGAACAATTGGTCTTTAAAATACACATTCATTCCACATTTGTTCACCCTGTAACCCTCCAGCACTTGGTATGCAGCTCTAGGCTTGCTAAACTCTCAGATTCCAAGGACTAAAGAACCTCCCCCAGCCCCACTTTGTGTATTCAAGACCAAGAAATGCTTTAGTTCCAAGAACGTTGGACTTACAGAGGCCACCCTTCGTGGCAATGGTTGACACGTTGTTGCTACCTGAGGAACAAAGATGTCCTTATTCAAGCAGCAGAACTAAAAATGGTCTCAAGGGCTGGGCCTCCTTCTCTTCGAACTTACATTTGAATAGGAACAATTGGTCTTTAAAATACACATTCATTCCACATTTGTTCACCCTGTAACCCTCCAGCACTTGGTATGCAGCTCTAGGCTTGCTAAACTCTCAGATTCCAAGGACTAAAAGAACCTCCCCCAGCCCCACTTTGCGTATTCAAGACCAAGAAATGCTTTAGTTCCAAGAACGTTGGACTTACAGAGGCCACCCTTCGTGGCAATGGGTGACAGCACGTGTATTAACAACCGTTATAGGAGTAAAGATGCTTGATAGCATCTTATTTAACTAATTGCCAGGCCTCAGATTAACAACATTTTTCCTAATTGTTCTTAAAGGCTTGGGAGACATACCTCAAGAGAGCTGATTTCACATTTATTATATCACTTTTCCTTTCCACTGAAGTAATGAAGGAAGGCTAAACAGGGATTGTTAAGCACAAAAGATGTCTAAAAGATTGATTAAAAAAAAAAAAGTAAAGCAAAAATACTCTAAATGAAGATATTTAGGAAAGCCTCAGGGAGCAACAAAAAACTTATGATTGCTAGAAAAGTTAAACCTCATCAAATCCATGGCCAAGACTATTTCATGAAGAAACCTCTATCCAAGGCACAGAGTTCACTGACTAGGATTCCCCTGGATCTGAGATTTCCATAGTAACCTCCCCTCGCAGTCTTTCAGCTGCTCCTTCACAGACCTCCCTCCTCTGTTCCTGTTCCCCGTCTAGCCTTGATGTCTTTTGTTAGGGATCAAACTGACAAAGAGAACTGGCCTCCTGCTTCCCTTTTCCTATATTCACCAATCCTTCAGTTATGAAAACAGACTTTAAAAGGAGCTGGACATTCTGGTTAAACTCGGTGGATTGACTCCACCTCAACCTGTGCTTTAATGAATCACTGACTAGGATTCCCCTGGATCTGAGATTTCCATAGTAACCTCCCCTCGCAGTCTTTCAGCTGCTCCTTCACAGACCTCCCTCCTCTGTTCCTGTTCCCCGTCTAGCCTTGATGTCTTTTGTTAGGGATCAAACTGACAAAGAGAACTGGCCTCCTGCTTCCTTTTTCCTATATTCACCAATCCTTCAGTTATGAAAACAGACTTTAAAAGGAGCTGGACATTCTGGTTAAACTCGGTGGATTGACTCTACCTCAACCTGTGCTTTAATGATGTGCTGGGATTGGTACTTCCGGTTACATTTTTAGGAAGTCTGTGAGACAGTTGTTAAATCTACCATTTAAATTATATAAACTTATAATTTGGTAATTTAGATTTTAAAAGATATTTATAAGTATACAAAACTCAGCATTTCATAACGGTTTTACTAATATGTATGCTCTTAATGTTTTTAACTTATTTTTTTTTTTTTATATTTGTTTATTTGTTGCATTCGATCTTAGTTGTGGCACGAGGGATCTTCGTTTGCAGCATGTGGGATCTTAGTTCCCTGACCAGGGATCGAACCCATGTGCTCTGCATTACAAGGTGGATTCTTAACCACTGGACCACCAGGGAAGTCCCGTTTTTAACTTATTTTATCTATATAGTGAAAATGCTTTAGATACATTACTGCTCATTTCCTCCCAATGCCACATTCAAGGACTTCACATTGGAAACTTAAAAACTGGCCATGATGGGAGAATTTATACCATGGCTATTATAAAAAGTGAAGTCGCTTAGTCCAACTCTTTGTGACCCCATGGACTGTAGCCCACCAGGCTCCTCCATCCTTGGAATTTTCTAGGCAAGAGTACTGTAGTGGGTTGCCATTTCCTTCTCCAGGGGATCTTCCTGACCTGGGATCAAACCTGGTCTCCTGCATTGCAGGCAGATGCTTTACCATCTGAGTCACTAGGGAATCCCTATTATAAAACACTACAAATTTGGGAATCCCCTGGCAGCCCAGTGGTTAGGATTCCACATTTCCACTGTAGGAAGCATGGCTTCAATACTTGGTAGGGGAACAAAGATCCCTCAAGCTTCAGGGTCAAAAAAAAACAAAAACCAAACACAAACCCCTACAAATTAGGGCTTGATTTATTATTTTGTTCACTGTTAAGAAAGTGATGAGGACTTCCCTGGCAGTCCAGTGTTTAAGGCTGTGTTCCAATGCAGGGGATATGAGTTTGATGCCCGGTCAGGGAACTAAGATCCCACATGTGTGCAACACAGCCAATAAATAAATAAATAAATGAGTAAAAAAAGTGATAAAAAATGTTAATAGGGCAGATTAAACTTAAGAGTATATCTTCTCTGTAGTCATTACATTTTGAACAGCAGAAAAATCGAGGAGTATTACTCCAGTATTTGAAAATAATTATTTATCAGAAATTGTTTATTGAAATGAAGTTCCAGCATAAATCTTTGTGTTTCATATTTGTCTTACTTCACAGAGTAAATGAAAATATTAACCAAGATTCCTATCAGGACTAAGCTTGTTCATAGACTGCAACCATAGGTTGGTTACAAATGAAGTCTATAAAAAAAATCAATAATAGCATTTTGTGAGAATCAACTGGCTATATAAAATTTATAAGAAAAGGTGTACTCCCTTCTGAAACATCATGAAAAAGACAGTAAAGGAATAAAAAAGGCATAAACTCATAGGACAAAGAATAGGAACAGATACTATAATAGATGATACATGTGAACTGAATCCTGGAAAATGGAACAGTGGTAACTGACTTGGCAGAACAGAGGAAAGCTGAGGCTTGACTGGATGGTAGCGAGGCCAACAGGAAGCAAGACAAATCCCAGAACTTGGAGAAGTTTCAGACTTGAAAGCACCAAGTCCCTTTGAAGTTTTGGGGTAGGGCTTAATTGGATTAATTAAAAGTCTTAACGACTGGATAGGCCTTTGACGTCTTCCCTCCAGTCCATGCAGCTAGGCAGTGTCCTGGTTTTCATTTTATGGACAAGTCTATTCTCTGGAGAAGTTACAGTTGCTGAATTTGGGTAACCAGGCATAGTAGGGTCACGTCTGTGTCACTATTCAGAAGACAGGGGATGGTCCTGAACTAAAAAGTGAGACACTCAATTCCCTTCCTGAACTCAGCTCCCCAAATACAAGCCACCCAAGTTTAATTCCTGGCCTCAAAACCCCACACTTCTCATTCCTCCTAGAGGATACTAGATTCTTCTTCAGGGAAACTGGCTGTAGCTTGACAATATCACATCCGCTATTTGAGCTGCCAACCAACTATCTTTTTTGTGTCTTCCTTTGACATATAACAGCCAAAGATCATCAATCATTTTAGGAAGAGTCTTTAATATGAAGAACAGAGGCCAAAATAAACAGAGAGGGAAATGGAAAGAATGTAGAAAGTAGAAGAAAACTTTAAAAAAAACACAAAACTTCAGAAAATGATATGGACAAGGATGGGGTAAAGGAAGGAGAGGGTGAGATGAATGGAGAGAGTAGCATGGAAGGATATATACTAACATATGTAAAATACACAGCCAAAGGGAATTTGCTGTATGATTCAGGGAACTCAAACTGGGGCTCTGTAACAACCCAGAGAGAAGGGACACATGTACACCCATGGCTAATTCATGTTGATATATGACAGATATCAAACCAGTATTGTACAATCATTAATCAATTAAAAATAAATTTTAAAAGGATCAAGGCCAAAAAAAAAAAAATCGAGATTTGGCATTCTTGAAAAAGGAAAAGTTTTTAAAATTAAAAATAGTAGAAATTTAAAAAATGTAACAGAACAGTTTGAAGATTAAAGTTTTAGATGAGAACAGAAAAAAATGGAGAGAATTTTATCAAATAAACAATACAAAAATATTCCCCAGAACTGAAGGACTTGAATTTCCAGATTGAAATTATACTGAAATTACTCAGCATAATTTGAATAAAGATGCACATTGAGGCATGCCATCATTTAGAATACCAAAAGTAAAGAGGATATTCTAAAAGCTTCCAGAGAAAACACAGCCTTGTGAGGCCTGAGAATAGAATGACATCAGAGTTCAACAGCCATCCTGCATGCAGTTCTGATGGAGAATGTTTACAATCCCATACCTGGCCAAAATTTCAGCCAAGTGTGAGAACAGAAGTGAGATAATAATGGGAATTTCCAGGATAATGGTGACCATAAGTCCTTGGAAGACAGTTTTGCAGCAGGCCCAGGGCAGGGGTCAGCAAACTTTTCCTGTGAAGGGCTAGATAATAAATATTTTAGGCTTTACAAGCATCAACCACTCAACTCTGCATCAAAACAGCCATGGACAATGACTATGGCTATAATCCAATAACTGTTATTTATGGCTATTGAAATTTGAATTTCATAGAGTTTTCATATGTCACAAAGTATTATTCTTCTTTTGATTTTTTTTCCCACCTACTTTTTGTAAAAACCATTCTTAGCTCGTGAGACCTATGAAAATACTAGTTTACTGACCCTTTACTTAGCTAGTGAAATAAACAAGTGTAACAGAGGGCTTCAGCAGGGAAAAAAAAAAAAAAAAGGAAATAGATAAATTACCTAGTGCATTTGAATATCTGAGTGGAGTTTATTATTTTTCTGTAAAGTTCGGCCCAGGTTACTGAGAAGTGCTTAAAAAAATAAACATATAAACAATGTCTCGGAAAAAGTTATATAAGAAAATAAATGAAATCATAGTTAACATGTAATGATCAGCTGTCACACAATATTTTATAGTATAAACATTGAGTATCTATTTGACACAGGACACTATAAAACTCTTAGAGGAACACACAGGCAGAACACTCTTGACATAAATGACAGCCAAAAATTATGACACAGGTATATTGGGAAGACAGAAGAAAGTAGCAATTAGCAGTTCTCTAAATGTATACAGAGTTTAACCTTGGGGGGGAAAGGAAATAGTACAATATTATAAACATATTACTTAGAAACATGGAGGTAAACACCAGAAAACAATCACAAAAGTGGATACTGTTGCCTTTGGGCAAATGGGAACCAAGATTATAGACAGAGGACTCAGAGGACTACCATTTCTCCTTTGTGTGTTTCTTTCTAATAAGCCTTGGAGCAGTATTGGACAGTTAACCTTTGGCGTATACTATGGTAGGTGTTGCAAGAGGGCATCAGAGGGCAGACACACTGAAACCATACTCACAGAAAACAAGTCAATCTAATCACACTAGGACCACAGCCTTGTCTAACTCAATGAAACCAAGCCATGCCTGCCGGGCAACCCAAGATAGGCGGGTCATGGTGGACAGGTCTGCAGAATGTGGTCCACTGGAGAAGGGAATGGCAAACCACTTCAGTATTCTTGCCTTGAGAACCCCATGAACAGTATGAAAAGGCAAAATGATAGGATACGGAAAGAGGCTGGGAGGGATTGGGGGCAGAAGGAGAAGGGGACGACAGAGGATGAGATGGCTGGATGGCATCACTCGATGGGTGTGAGTCTGAGTGAACTCCAGGAATTGGTGAGGGACAGGGAGGCCTGGCGTGCTGCGATTCATGGGGTCGCAAAGAGTCGGACATGACTGAGCGACTGAACTGAACTGATTAGCTGGAAAAATACCACCCTTCTGAAAGTGGGTCATCTCTAGCCATTTCCTAGTGGTTGTTCCAGTGCCTCTACATTCAGATTTATAAAGAATTCTACATATTCCAATGTATATCATTTGGGAAATTATTTTTTGATGAAAAAAAAAATCTAGGAATGAAATAATATTTTCTCTTATCTCTTCCGTATGTGTGTGTTCTGGGCCGTGGGTCATTATTACTATCTAATAGCCTTCTAATTAAATATAGTAATTGACACAAGTAGAGAATTAAAAGAATATGTCTTATCTGTCGGGATAGAAAGATGCAGTCTGAGATATTTTCTAGATTAACATTGTATTAAAAAATCATCATAGCTTTTCCAAAATTAAAAGATAATGAATTCTCACCTCACATAGGACAAAGGATTCAGCAAGCTAAGGTTTCTTTTACTGTCATTGCTTTATTAAAAGCTTTAGATACTCTGTAGAGGATAACTGTTCAATTAATAGCATATATAGCAATCTTTATCTAGATGAGACATGTACTGTCCCCTTTCCAAAAGAGTAATGAGACTTACAAATTCTTTTGGATAGATTAGGTGGGATTCCAACTGCTAACACTAGATAGAAACTCATTTTTTCATAATGACTCAAAGCATTTTTCTTATTTTTGTAAATTGAAAAATACACTTTTATTTTACTTACTTTGCTTTGAAAAGAATTTAAGGCCAATTAAAAAAAAAACAACAACTGTACCACAACATGATAAAAAAAAAGTGAGGAAGTAAGAATATTCCATTATAGAATAGACTATATTAAAAAAGTATTCATATACATGAATCAGAAATATTTTTCTAAGTCATCCTGTCCCTTCTCCTTACCATCACTCCTGTTTCTGTCTCCTGTCTTCAGCTGACGTCACTATTTCCCCTGGGCTCCCCCTTGTTTTTGTCTTTTGATATAGTCTATTTTCCCCTACTCTTTTTTTTTTTTGCTTGTACCGGGTCTTTGTTGCTGCATAGGCTTTTCTCTAGTTACAGAGAGCAGAGGCTACTCTTGAGTTGAGTGTGAGGCCTTCTCATTGTGGTGGCTTCTCTTGTTGCAGAGCACATGCGCGCAGGAGTTGCTGCTCCCGGGCTCTAGAGCACAGGCTGAATAGCTGTGGTGCATGGACTCAGTTGCTCCTTGGCACGTGGGTTCTTCCCAATTAGAGACTGAATCCGTGTCTCCTGCATTGGCAGGTGGATTCTTTACCACTGAGCCACCCGGGAAGCCCTCCTCTACTCTTTTTTTTTAATTAAAAACATTTTTTTTTTACTTTACAATATTGTATTGGTTTTGCCACACATCAACATGAATATCCTCTACTCTTCAGTTCAGTTCAGCTCAGTCGCTCAGTCGTGTCCGACTCTTTGCGACCCCATGAATCACAGCACGCCAGGCCTCCCTGTCCATCACCAACTCCCGGACTTCACTCAGACTCTTAACTTTGAAAAATTTCAAACCTTGAGAAAATTTATAAGAATAGCATAATTAATATTTATATCACTCGCACAGATTCACCAATTGTTCAGTTCAGTTCAGTTCAGTCGCTCAGTCGTGTCCAATTCTTTGTGACCCCATGAATCGCAGCACGCCAGGCCTTACTGCTTAGCTATTTCTCTTTATAGGGGTATATGTGTTATGTATACTATACAATATATATATAACCATGTGCATGTGTGCTAAGCCACTTCAGCTGTGTCCAACTCTTTTCGACCCTATGAACCGTAGCTGCCAGGCTTCTCTGTCCATGGGGTTCTGCAGGCAAGAATACTGCAATGGGTTGCCATGCCCTCCTCCAGGAGATTTTCCTGACCCAGGGGTCAAACCTGCTTCTATTATATCTGTTGCATTGGCAGGCGGGTTCTTTACCACTAGTGCCACCTGTGAAGCCCCATCTAACCATGTATTTATATATAATTTATGTAATTTTTATATATTATATTACACACACACCCCTATACAGAAAAATAACAGTTGGTATATCTAGGTGCATGATATATGACTGTTTATGATACACTAGGTACTGTGGTAGGTAGGGGACACAATTGTGAGGAAGACCAACATTTCCTGTCCTTATGGAATGTTTACTGGATGTTTACATCATCTCTTTTGTGCCTCCATAGCACTCCTTTTTACACACCCTTATTGTGACATTTCCCAAAGAAAGGCAATGCCAAAGAATGCTCAAACTACCGCACAATTGCACTCATCTCACACGCTAGTAAAGTAATGCTCAAAATTCTCCAAGCCAGGCTTCAGCAATATGTGAACCGTGAACTCCCTGATGTTCAAGCTGGTTTTAGAAAAGGCAGAGGAACCAGAGGTCAAATTGCCAACATCTGCTGGATCATGGAAAAAGCAAGAGAGGTCCAGAAAAACATCTATTTCTGCTTTATTGACTATGCCAAAGCCTTTGACGGTGTGGATCACAATAAACTGTGGAAAATTCTGAAAGAGATGGGAATACCAGAGCACTTGACCTGCCTCTTGAGAAACCTTATGCAGGTCAGGAAGCAACAGTTAGAACTGGACATGGAACAACAGACTGGTTCCAAATAGGAAAAGCAGTACGTCAAGGCTGTATATTGTCACCCTGCTTATTTAACTTCTATGCAGAGTACATCATGAGAAACGCTGGGCTGGAAGAAGCACAAGCTGGAATCAAGATTGCCGGGAGAAATATCAATAACCTCAGATATGCAGATGACACCACCCTTATGGCAGAAAGTGAAGAGGAACTAAAAAGCCTCTTGTTGAAAGTGAAAGAGANTATGCAGAGTACATCATGAGAAACGCTGGGCTGGAAGAAGCACAAGCTGGAATCAAGATTGCCGGGAGAAATATCAATAACCTCAGATATGCAGATGACACCACCCTTATGGCAGAAAGTGAAGAGGAACTAAAAAGCCTCTTGATGAAAGTGAAAGTGGAGAGTGAAAAAGTTGGCTTAAAGCTCAACATTCAGAAAACGAATATCATGGCATCTGGTCCCATCACTTCATGGGAAATAGATGGGGAAACAGTAGAAACAGTGTCAGATTTTATTTTTTCTGGCTCCCAAATCACTGCAGATGGTGACGGCAGCCATGAAATTAAAACACGCTTACTCCTTGGAAGAAAAGTTATGACCAATCTGGATAGCAGAGACATTATTTTGCCAACAAAGGTCCGTCTAGTCAAGGCTATGGTTTTTCCTGTGGTCATGTATGGATGTGAGAGTTGGACTGTGAAGAAGGCTGAGCGCCACAGAATTGATGCTTTTGAACTGTGGTGTTGGAGAAGACTCTTGAGAGTCCCTTGGACTGCAAGGAGATCCAACCAGTCCGTTCTAAAGGAGATCAGCCGTGGGTGTTCTTTGGAAGGAATGATGCTAAAGCTGAAACTCCAGAACTTTGGCCACCTCATGCGAAGAGTTGACTCATTGGAAAAGACTCTGATGCTGGGAGGGATTGGGGGCAGGAGGAGAAGGGGACGACAGAGGATGAGATGGCTGGATGGCATCACCAACTCGATGGACATGAGTTCGAGTGAACTCCGGGAGTTGGTGATGGACAGGGAGGCCTGGCGTGCTGCAATTCATGGGGTCGCAAAGAGTCGGACATGACTGAGCAACTGAACTGAACTGAACTGAGCCATAAAATGGAAATGTAAAATAGAATATTACTGAGCCATAAAAGGAACAAAACTGCCATTTTCAGAGACTTGAATGGACCTAGAGACTTAAACAGAGTGAACTAAGTCAGAAAAAAAAAAAACATTGTATAATATTGCTTACATGTGGAATCTAGAGAAATGATACAGATGAACTTATTTGCAAAGCAGAAATAGAGACAGAGAGGTAAAGAAAAAATATAACAAACATACAGATACCAAGTGGGGGGCAGGAGGGCAGGATGAATTGGGATATTGGGATTGACATATACACACTGCTGCTGCTGCTGCTGCTGCTGCTAAGTCGCTTCAGTCGTGTCCGACTCTCTGCGACCCCATAGACAGAAGCCCACCAGGCTCCCCTATCCCTGGGATTCTCCAGGCAAGAACACTGGAGTGGGTTGCCATTTCCTGCTCCACTACTGTATATAAAACAGATTACCTACTGAGAACCTACTGTATAACACAGGGAAGTCAGTGCTCTGTGGTGACTTGAATGGACCTAGAGACTTAAACAGAGTGAACTAAGTCAGAAAAAAAAAAAACATTGTATAATATTGCTTACATGTGGAATCTAGAGAAATGATACAGATGAACTTATTTGCAAAGCAGAAATAGAGACAGAGAGGTAAAGAAAAAATATAACAAACATACAGATACCAAGTGGGGGGCAGGAGGGCAGGATGAATTGGGATATTGGGATTGACATATACACACTGCTGCTGCTGCTGCTGCTGCTGCTAAGTCGCTTCAGTCGTGTCCGACTCTCTGCGACCCCATAGACAGAAGCCCACCAGGCTCCCCTATCCCTGGGATTCTCCAGGCAAGAACACTGGAGTGGGTTGCCATTTCCTGCTCCACTACTGTATATAAAACAGATTACCTACTGAGAACCTACTGTATAACACAGGGAAGTCAGTGCTCTGTGGTGACCTAAATGGGAAGGAAAACCCAAAAAGAGGAGATTGTGTATACATATAGCTGATTTACTTTGCTGTACAGCAGAAACACAACATTTTGAAGCAACTATATTCCAATAAAAATAAATATTTGCCCAGTGTTGGGCTGGTAAATATTGAACAAGCAACTCTCAAGGGGAAAAGCAGATATATCAACTATTTCAAAGGAGTCAATTAAAAAAAAAATGGTAGCAAACTAAGAAGTGATGAATTGAGTGTATTTTGTTTTTAATATAATTATGAATTTATATCATGCATTGTCAACAGGAGTGAAAATTGGTTTTTGGCAGGGGATGAAAAACAGTCTTACTCTTTATATATAAAGCACAAAAATACATCCAGTACATAAACAGATATGCAATGTATCTGTGATATTAAAATTTTACAGGGAGAGTGGTAGGAGATTAAGGGGAAAATGTCTAAAAAGGTCCTTAGGAGGCTATGAACAAACTGTTGAGAATCACTGAATCATATCGTTTGATTTTTAACAACCAGCTCACAGAACTCCTGAATATTTAGTAACTGGCTCTTGCAAGCCTGTCTGAGCTGGTTCCAGCACACTCCCAGACCTGGTATGAGGCAGGTGGGAACAAAGTAGAGGAGAGAGAAAGAACCCCTTCTGCCACCCAAATAGCACAGCAGGCTGGTAGGAAAGACGGCATCAAGGGGTTTTAAAGAACCTCTGGAGCCCCATAAATCATGGTGGCTGCCCCTCTATCAGCCACTGAGTCTCTGCCCGCAACCTTGGGTCCTGGCCCATGTCATCCGATCAGATGGTTCCCCTGTCCTCCAGGAGCCCCAGGGCCTAGGCAGCGTGGCAGTGGGCGGTGGCATCCCACAGGGCCCCCCTACCCAACAGGGCACAGCAGGGATTTGTGCACACACCCTCATCCTCGCCCAGAGTGGCAGAGGAATCAAACTGTCTTTGTTCAGTGCCTCTGGTTGGGTGGTTCTGCAGAAAGGTCTCAGGCAGGCATAGGGTGGAGTGGGAGGCGGGGAGGGTGGTGTTCAGGAAAGGAGGGGCTTGTTTTCCCGTTGGGAATCAGAGGGGCCCATTCTTCCTCCTCATCAAAAGTTTCCAGTGATGAGGATGACACAGGCTTCAGTGCTTGATTAGGTTGGGCCCATGAAAATCTGGAAGGCTTTGGGCACCTCTTCAGAGCTTCCTAAAGCTCTGGGGGTAGGGATGGGGGATTGGGGACCTCAGGCATGCAGATCGCAACAGATTCCAGCATGGGGCCCCCAGCTGGGCCTTCAGCCTTGCTGTGTCAGTGGCAGGACGGGTGGAGAGTGCCCTCCTTGAAGCACTGACGGTGGTCGCTCTAACTGCTTCAAGGAAGCCCGTCCAGAGTCAGCCAAAGGCAGTTTGCTTTCTGTAAGCAGGATGGAGAGGAGGCACTGGGAAACCTAGGAGGAGGCAGTTCCCTTTCTGCCCTCTCTGTCTCTCCCCCTTTCCTGACCTGTTGGGAAGCTAGGGGCTTGCTGCTCATCCCAGAGGTTCTCTGAATCCTCACAAAACCTCTACATAGCTCCTCAGAACCTCATTTTCCAGAGGCTCAGCTGCCTCTGGAAAGGATCAGGCCTAGCAGTCACCCCAAAGAGCAACTTTCCTCCTCACCCTTGCCTTTCATTTTCCTGTCCTGTAAAATGGGTTTAATCATTGCCTTCTGACCCAGTCAAGGGGTAGGAGTTAATTGGTATGAGTTGAGTGCTCTGAGACCGTCAGTTGAGGCTCTGGTGACCACTGCCCTTTTGTGCTCCCAGCTGCTCTGAGGCTTCTTTTTCAGTTCAGTTCAGTCGCGCAGTCGTGTCCGACTCTGCGACCCCATGAATCGCAGCACACAGGA
>SJXQ01008114.1:492498-584459 GCA_006408695.1 Aepyceros melampus
AGCACTTTCACAGCATCATCTTTCAGGATTTGAAACAGCTCAACGGGAATTCCATCACCTCCACTAGCTTTGTTCGTAGTGATGCTTTCTAAGGCCCACTTGACTTCACATTCCAAGATGTCTGGCTCTAGATTAGTCAACACATCATCATGATTATCTGGGTCATGAAGATCTTTTTTGTACAGTTCTTCCGTGTATTCCTGCCACCTCTTCTTAATATCTTCTGCTTCTGTTAGGTCCAGACCATTTCTGTCCTTTATCGAGCCCATCTTTGCATGAAATGTTCCCTTGGTATCTCTAATTTTCTTGAAGAGATCTCTAGTCTTTCCCATTCTGTTCTTTTCCTCTATTTCTTTGCATTGATTGCTGAAGAAGGCTTTCTTATCTCTTCTTGCTGTTCTTTGGAACTCTGCATTCTTTGGCACTTGAGCGCAGCCGAAAGCTACCTGACATCGCTGGGAGAAGCCACCTCGCCCCCGAGGCCAGGAGCGGCAGCTGAAAGGAGCCACCCACGCCCGAGGCCAGGGCCTGCGGCCGGGAGGAGCAACCCGAGGAGTGGTGGCTGGGCAGGCACAGGAGGGCCTAGAGGAGCTATCCTACGTTGAAGATCAGGAACGGTGGCGGTAAGGAGGCTTCTTTTTACAAAGTTCATTTATACAGTGCATGCGTGCTAAGTCGCTTCAGTTGTGTCCATCTTTGCGACCCTATAGACTGTCCAGCCTCCTCTGTCCATGGGGTTCTCCAGGCAGGAATACTGGAGTGGATTGCCATGTCCTCCTCCAGGGGATCTTCTCAACCCAGGCATCAAACACGTCTCTTACCTCTCCTGCATTGGCAGGCGGGTTCTTTACCACTAGCGCCACCTGCCCTTCACTATTTCTCCTAAGAATCACTGGGGGGTTGCCCCGCTGCCTATCTGACAACACTTTCCCTATCAGTCACTATATCAGCTTTTACTTTTGGGCCTTTGTCAGACCTCCCCTAGGAGGCCCCTGAGGCCAGCCTATCACTTGGAGCTCAGGGAAGCTGGAATCTGCACTAGCAGAAGGTGGCCAGCCTCCAGCCTGGTCACGGAAAACTTAGCCACAGTGCTCCAAACAGGTGGGCCACATGCCTGGAAGGGCTGGCCAAGGTCAGCTGGCCAGAGATCAGGGCAGGACTCCAGTGCCCACGTTCAGCACGTCCTACCAACTCAGAGCCTTTACACATACCGTTCCCTCTGCCTGGAAATCTCTTCTTCATTTGATTAACTCGCTCATCTGCCCCAGCCCAACCATCACCTCCTCCAGAAAACAGCTTTCTTCTCATTTTCCACGTTTATGACAAACCTCTGTGATTACAGTTTTCATAGCCAAGGGATCCTGTGTATTAGACCTAACTTCTTTGGGTGTTAAAATGTTTTTAATCTCTATGTCTCCATTTGAAGTTTCCCAAGAGTAGGTAGAATGTCTGTTCTTGCTCATCATTGCACCTCCATCTAAAGATTTACTGAATGAGGGGATGAAATGAGTTATCACACCTGTGAGGCCCTCACCACATAGCATTCCCTACCTTGTACTGAAATCAACTGTTTATATGTCCGTCTCTCTAGGACTTGAGGTACTGAGGTGATTTGGTGAAGAACATGGGTAGTGGAGCCACATTGACAGGGTTCATACTCAGGCTCTGCCACTTACTAGCTAAATAATAACCGTAGGCAAGTTACTAAATGTCTCTGTACCTCGGTTTCCCCATCTGTAAAATGAGGGTAATGGTAAGTGAGTTAACACATGTGAGATGCTCGGAGCAGGGTCAGGCAGGTAAATGCTCCAGTGAATGTGGGTGCTGTTACTATATCTTACCCAAACCCTAGGGCCTGGGGCATAAGAGGTGTTCAGCAAAGCCTTATTGATTGAACCAGCAACATCCCAAAAAAAGAAAACTGAAGAGATGGGAAAGTGAGCCTGAGGTAAGAATTGGAGGGCCTTCAAGGGTAGAGAGAAGTTAGATGATCAGAAACCTAGCTGCCTCAATATTTCCCTACCTAGCAGTGCTTTTTCCCCATTAGTAGCAGTTCAGTCCAAGAGTAACAACTGTTACATGTTAAACCACAAACTGCCAAGCCTCACACCAGTTTTCCAATTCAGTAGTTCTGGGGCAGTACCCAAGAATTTGCATTTCTTCTAAGTTCCTGGCAGATGCTCGGTGTAAGGACCACATTTTGAGAGTCCCTTACTTGTGAAGTACAGCCCAGGTTTGAATCTCAAGTTTGCCAGATGTAGTTGACTATCCACCTGTCACGCGAGTGTATGCTCCTCGGTTCTGTCTCGTCACAACAAAGATTTGGAGTGACGGAGATTAAAGCCCCCCTCGGCGTGTCACAGCTCTCGGGTCTTAGACAGACCGTGATATAGCTCTCAGGTCTCGAGCGGACCGTCTTATAGCTCTTAGACAAATCAGTGTTACAGCTCTATTTTATTTAGATAATAGCAGGAAAATACATCATGGAGGCATGGGGGCTTGTAAACCCAAAGACGCGAAGAGAAGAGCGCCCCTGCGCTTGGGAGAGAGCGAGCGAGCTTTGGCTCCTCTTTTTATCTGTTTTTCTCTCCCTGGGCCTGTCCTCTGTAAATTGGGCCAGCCAGGAGTGCTGTTTGTTTTACCTGAGGTCCTCACTCCAGTCCTCAGGCCTTCCTTTGTTCTGTTTTCGCGGGCTTTTCTCTTCCTTTTCGTTTAGCCACCGCCATTCTGGACTCTTTCCCTATTCTAACTACCTAACATTCCCCCCTCAAGAGATGGGAGGCCCAAATCTTTGGGAATAGGGGCGTCGAGGTCTTTCTAGCTATTTCCTGCTGAACTGGGATGGCAAGGGGCATTGGGCCTCCCCCTCTTGCTAGTCTCAAGCCTCAGAGTCCTTATAGCGGTGTCCATCTAAGGGTGAGTGATATTTTCTGTGGTTGGCTGTAATTTTATATCTTTGTTGAACTGGCACTGTGTGTTGTAGCTTGTTGACCTGGTGGCAGAGGCTTAGCCTCTATGATCTCAAAATTGGAGGAGACTACTGTATATCTGGCTCTTCTTTTTCCATCCAAGACAAGGCTGCTTCCATCAATGTACCAGATTTCTTCAGGATTGGTCAGAGGATCTTGGAGGCCCAAATCTTTGGGAATAGGGGCGTCGAGGTCTTTCTAGCTATTTCCTGCTGAACTGGGATGGCAAGGGGCATTGGGCCTCCCCCTCTTGCTAGTCTCAAGCCTCAGAGTCCTTATAGCGGTGTCCATCTAAGGGTGAGTGATATTTTCTGTGGTTGGCTGTAATTTTATATCTTTGTTGAACTGGCACTGTGTGTTGTAGCTTGTTGACCTGGTGGCAGAGGCTTAGCCTCTATGATCTCAAAATTGGAGGAGACTACTGTATATCTGGCTCTTCTTTTTCCATCCAAGACAAGGCTGCTTCCATCAATGTACCAGATTTCTTCAGGATTGGTCAGAGGATCTTCTGACAATCCCTCTTGGGGTTTTGTCCAGTGGTCCAAGGTTTCTAGACAAGAATGAAAGGGGAGAGAGCCCTCGGGGCTAGGCAGGAGGGTGGCTGGGTTAAGAACCTCACAAGGGAATATAGTGAGGCCTGGATTTTCCATCAGCATTACTTGATATCTGAGGATTCTTTGATCAGACATCCATAAATGGCCTCTCCCATTTAGGAGTTGTTCTTCTTGGTGGCTGGTAAAAATAGTTAGTTTGCCCCCAAAGGAAAGTTTTAAAGCATCTTCTATCATGATTGCAATAGCTGCAAGATTTTGAAGGCAGGGGGGCCAGCCTCGGGTAGTTGGATCGAGCTTTTTGGATAAGTAAGCTACAGGCTGGGGCTCAGATCCCAACCTTTGAGTTAACACTCCCAAGGCTATTCCCTCTCTTTCATGGACATAAAGTTGAAATGCTTTTTTGGGTCTGGCAACCTCAAAGCAGATGCCTAAGTTAAGGCCTGTTTTAGTGTAGCCTCTGCTTTCTTTTGAGGAGTTCCCCACATACTGATGTGGGGATTGAATCATCTCGTCCCTTTAAGCTTTCATATAAGGGCTGGGCAATTAGACCACAGTTGGGTATCCAGATTCTGCAATACCCAGTTAGCCCCAGGAAAGCTCGCAATTGTTTTCCAGTCATGGGGGAGGGCAACTGGAGGATTCTTTGTACCCGATCAGAGGACTGCCTCCTGGACCCGTGTGTAATCTGAACTCCCAGATAAGTGACCTTTGTCTTGACCATCTGTGCCTTAGCACGGGAGACTTTATATCCCCTTTCTGCCAAAAAGTTTAGATCCTGAACTGCATGTTGTTGTGCACTTTTCTTATCTGGAGAGCAGATTAATAGGTCATCTATATATTGCAATATTTTCCCATTAGGTCCCAGGTCCAGATCTAGCAGATCCCGGCTAAGGGCCTGTCCAAAGCGGGGGTGGGGGGCTATCTCTGAACCCCTGAGGTAATACTGTCCAAGTCATTGTTGGTGTTTTTCTCCTGGGGCCTCCCACTCAAAGGCAAAAAGATATTGGGATTCTTTAGCCAGTGGTATGAAAAAAAATGCATCTTTGAGATCCAAGACTGTAAACCACTTGGCACTGGGTGAGATCTCTCCCAAGATTACATAGGGATTGGGTACTGTGGGATGGAGGGGGACTACAGCTTCATTTGTGATTCAGAGATCTTGAACCATTCGCCAGGTCCCGTCCTTTTTCTTTACTGAGAGGATTGGGGTGTTACATGGCGAACTGGTGGGGACCAGTAGCCCACAAGCAAGGAATTTATTTATTAAAGGCTGTAGTCCCTCCCGAGCTTCTCTTCTGAGGGGATATTGTTTCCGGTTAGGAAACCGAGTGGTATCTCAGAGGACAATGATGACCGGTTCAGCTTGGTGGGCTTTGGTCCCACACCTGGGGGTTAATTTTGTCCTCCCATAGTTTTTGGTCCACTCTATTGGATAAAGTGTAATGGGTTCTTCAGTAGTAACCAGGAACTGTAGGGCTCTGGGGGCTGAAAAGCTTCCCATCACAAGGGTGGTCCCCAGTTTAGTGAGTATATCTCTTCCCAATAAGGCAGTAGGACAGTCAGGGACCACCAGAAACTGGTGGGAAAATATTTGTCCATCCCAGCAACAAATAAGTGCTCGGATGAATCTTTTAGTAGTTGCTTTTCCTGTAGCACCTAAAATGGTACAGGTTTGGGAGGAGAAGGCTCCAGAGTAGGAGATCAAGACAGAGTAGGTAGCCCCTGTGTCAACCAAGAAATTCTCGGACCTACCTGCCACATCCAGTTGCACCCTTGGCTCCAGCCCCGTGAGGGTTATCTGTGACAGGCAGGCTGGCTGGAACGGGCCGCTTCAGTCCTCTTGAACCATCGTGAAGGAAGGCTTGGCACTTGACCTTGAGGCTCCTGGGTCCCAAAGGCAGAGTGCTGCCCACTGTCCTAGTTAATGGCATTTGTAGCAAGCCGTTTTAGGAGACTGGTCACTGTTTGGACATACTTTTGCCCAATGTCCCACCTGTCTACAGATTAGGCATTTGCCTAGTGCCTTGTCCTTCAAGGACTCGGGGTTTGCCATAGGGCTTCTCTGGTGGGCGGCCAGCATCTGGGCATGCCTTGTCTCTTTCCTTCTCTCCCTCTCCTGGGCCTTGGCCTCCTTCTCCTATTCTCTGTTATAAAAGGTATTGGTGGCTGTCTGGACCATCTCATCTAAAGAGGAAGCAGGGTCCTGCTGCTGTAGCTGTTGTAACTTAATTCTGATATCTGATGCACACTGGGACAGGAATTTGTCCTTTAAAATCACCTGTCCCTCAAGAGTCTAAGTCCAGATTGGTAAACTTTTGGAGGGCCTCTTTTAGGCTTTCCAGAAAGGCAATGGGGTTCTCACTGGGCTCCTGAGTTATTGCTGAGACCTGAGCATAGCTAGTTACTTTTTGTTGGGCTGCTTTGAGTCCTGCCTTCACACAGATTGAAAATGATCCCTTTCGCAGATGTGTTCAGGGTCATTATAATTCCAATTAGGATCAGAGGAGGGGACTGCAGTTTCCCCTACTGGATATTTATCACTGGACATGTGAAGCCCTGTTGCATACCTCCAGGCTTCCTTTAAGACCATAGTATGTTCAGGGTCAGATAAAATTTGACTAAATATGACCATGATGTCTTTCCATATAAAGTCAAAGGCCAAGGTAATAAGTTGGAATGTATCTATATATTTGCCTGGGTCATCTATATAGCTTCCCAGATCTTGTTTGATCTGTCTTAGTTCTAAGAGGGAGAAGGGCTTATGGACCTGGGTTGGTCCGAATTCTCCAGTTTCAACTAAGGGACATACTCGAGCTGGCTTTTGTGGAGGCGGTGCTCTCAGATATGAGGGCACGTTTGGATACAAGGAAGGAGCAGCAGGCAACTCGGGAGCTGTGGGAGGTAAGCCTTCATGGGGGGGGTTCCTTTTCTTGGTTGCCTGTGCCTAACATCATTTGCCTAGTGGGCTCACTTTTAGGGTGTACAACAATCCTTTACTTAAGACAGAGTTCCTTCAAATCTCTTAGTCGGAAGAAAATTTGGACATAGGGGATCTCTGTCCATTTCCCTTGTCTTTTGCAGAATAATTCTAATTGCAGGATGGTATTGTAATTTAAAGTCCCATCCTCAGGCCAGTGTTCCTTGTCCTCCAGTGAATACTGAGGCCACGCAGTGGCACAGAAGAATTTTAAGCGACTTCTCTTTAGAGCTAGAGGGTCGAACAGCTTCCAGTTATCAAGGATGCATCTCAAGGGTGACTGCCGGGAAGTGGATTGGTTATTTCCCATCTGAAAGACAGTCATGACAGGGAGAAAAGAAAAAGAAAAAAACTAATAGGCCTCCTTCGATTTCCATGGGTGGACTTCCTTAGGGGTGAGTCTTTCTGAAGCTTATCTTACGCGATACTATTGCAACCTGAGAGCCAGGCATCCCCGGGTCAGGATGCAGATTCCCAGGCAGGGTGAGGCTGACATCCTCCTAGAGATCGAATCCCCGGGCAGGTCGAGGTGTGACGGCCTCCCGAGAATTGGGTCCCTGGGCAGGTCGAGGCAGGACAACCTCCTAGGACCCCTGGGACTGGAGGATCCCCGAGCAGCTTGAGGCGTGACAACCTTTCGAGGACTAGATCCCTAGGCAGGTCAAGGCAGGTTGACTTCCTGGGACCCCCGGACTGGAGTTGGGCATCTCCAAGCTCTCCAGCGTGACCAGTGCTGGTATAGGATTAAGGGGTTGTAATCTTAACTCATAACTGGTCTGTCTACCGTGGATGGGAATAGATATGATGTAAAGCGATCCAAGCCTGTGCTCTGAGCCTGGGAAACAGGGCAACAGTCATAAGCCTTCTCCTCTTACTGCCCTAAGGGACTGTTAAGTCACTGATTTCCTCCCCTAGTCCTCCATAGGAGCAGGGTAGGGTGTCTCCAATGGTAAACATTTCGTTGTCATAGACCCACTTTAGGCGATAACAGAAGTAGTGACAAAGGAGTTGGTTATCTGGCCCTTTTAGGGACATTAGGTATTTTAATAGTAGCCTGGGTGGAGCAATGTTGCCTACAAGGGGAAGGGTCCTGATTATAGGAGTTAGTAAGTGGCTTAAGAACAAATCTGTTAAGAGGCAACAGACCAGATGTTCCATAAAAGTGGAGTAGAGATTTGATCCAAGGGTATGTGTGTAACTTTAGGAGAAGGGTGGTAAGGGTTTGGGCCCAAACGGCCTGTGGGGCTACCTCCCAAAGTGGCAAAAATTGTCCCTGGAAGCCCAGGTGCCTTTGAAGGGATGCCAACTGATGGACAGGCACTGTGTGCCTGTCGCCCGCCCTAGCGGGTTCACTGGGAGATGCTGGTGTCGCACATGTTGTAGGAAACATGGAAGATGAAGGGCTGAATATCCAGAGGGATTGGATATTACACAGTATTTCCCTCCCAAGGGCCAGCTGTTTTCTGGTTGTCCCTCCAGAAGATTGTAGAGATGACACTGTGGGCCCGGCTGGGCTGAGGAAAAGAGCATGACACAGGAGGGAAGCGGGCAGAGCACAGCCTTTGAAAGAATGAGACATAGCACAAGGGTATAACGTAAACCGATTAAAATCAATTGGGTCCAAGAGGACAAGTCTAATTCAAGTAAACCTTAATCCCCAGTCTGTAAACCAAAAGACACACCCAGACGTGGCAGGACAGCTCTAAGGCACTGTCAGAAGACAGAGGAGTGGGTGGTTCCCCAGTGGCTGGGATATGAATTCACCCCACTGGCAAAACCTAGCCAGGCCGCATTCCTTGGCCTGTACCCTGTAGAGTGCCTCGCTTCTCTCAATCTTAACAAATCTACCTCTTACCTATCGCTTTGTCTCTCACTGAATTTTTGCAATGAGACATCACAGCCTGAGCTTCATTAGGTCCTGAAGTAGGGCATCCTGGGTTTTGCTCGGGCTCTAGTGCCGGGAGAGAGAGCTGAAGGACAGGAGGAAAAAGCAGTTGGAAGAACATGCCAAGGAATCCCCTTCACAGCCTGTGGGAAAATTTGCTAAATATCTGACCGGTGCTCACAGTTTTCATTGGCCTGATCCCTGGCACAGAGAAGAGTAAGGACAAAAGAACCCCCACTGGCTAGTGTAACAGCTACTGGGGCTCAGGAGATAGCGCCTTTGGGACATGCTGAGGAGTAGCCTCTCCACTGAGAAGGCAATGGCACTCTACTCCAGTACTCTTGCCTGGAAAATCCCATGGATGGAGGAGCCTGGTAGGTTGCAGTCCATGGGGTCGCTG
Organism: Aepyceros melampus; assembly: GCA_006408695.1. Lineage (NCBI taxonomy): Eukaryota > Metazoa > Chordata > Mammalia > Artiodactyla > Bovidae > Aepyceros > Aepyceros melampus. Next base: position 501,284 of record SJXQ01008114.1, read on the forward strand.
AGGGTCGGAGACAACTAAGCGACTTCACTTTCACTTTTCACTTTCAGGCATTGGAGAAGGAAATGGCAACCCACTCCCATGTTCTTGCCTGGAGAATCCCAGGGACGGGGGAGCCTGGTGGGCTGCCGTCTCTGGGGTCGCACAGAGTCGGACGTGACTGAAGTGACTTAGCAGCAGCAGCAGCCTCTCCAGAGTCCCCTAACTGCACCCACTGCTGCCGGGCTGTTCACGGGGGCGGGGGGGTTGAGGAACAAGAAACAAGAGACTGTAAAGGAATTAAGATTTCGTTAGGCGTGCCCCTCCAGCACAGGAGCAAGGACCTCCTACCTTAACCGCAGGTCTTCTGGAATCTGAGGCTGAGCCGCAGGAGCTTTCTGCTGAGTTCGATTTTCGCTGCCCCGGTTTCCAGCACGATGGGCCTCTTGTCACTTCCCTTGCGCTGGGTTTTCTTCGCGGTCTGCTTCTACCACCGGAGCTTTCACTGAGTTGGGCTCCTGCTGTGCTTGGCATCTTCTGTGGAGGTTGTTTCAGCCAGGTTAAATCCGAGTCACGGCACCATAGATGTCACACAAGTGTATGCTCCTTGGTTCAGTCTCATCACAACAAAGATTTGGAGTGACGGACATTAAAGCCCCCCTCGGCGTGTCACAGCTCTCGGGTCTTAGACCGTGTTATAGCTCTCAGGTCTCGAGTGGACCGTCTGATAGCTCTTAGACAAATCAGTGTTACGGCTCAGTGTTACAGCTCTATTTTATTTAGATAATAGCAGGAAAATCCATCGTCGAGGCGTGGGGGCATGTCAACCCAAAGACGTGAAGAGAAGAGCACCCCAGCGCTCGGGGTGGGGAGGTGGGTTGTAGCGAGAGAGAGCTTTGGCTCCTCTTTTTATCTGTTTTCTCTCCCTGGGCCTGTCCTATGTAAATTGGGCCAGCCAGGAGTGCTGTTTGTTTCACCTGAGGTCCTCAGTCTGGTCCTCGGACCTTCCTTTGTTCTATTTTCTCTGGCTTTTCTCTTCCTTATCTTTTAGCCACTGCCATTCTGGACTCCTTTTCCCTATTCTAAAACATACCTGTGAGAGTTTTGTGAGGAATGAGTGACATAACTTGGCCAAAGAGCCCCACACAGTATGTACTTATGATAATTAGTAGGCAAAGCTACAGAAGTCTTTTTTTTTCTTTTGGAGGAGGAGGGGTGGGTGGGGCCACGTCACACAGCTTGCAGCATCTTTCTTCCCCGGCCAAGGATTGAACCTGGGCCCACAGCAGTCAAAGGCTGAGTTCTAACCACTGGGCCACCAGGGAATTCCCAATAACGCGGCAGAAATCTTGACTTGCAGCAGTATGACACTGAACCATCATTTTAATCAGCGCCTCAAATTTCCCCATCTGGAAAATGCAGATAATGATACTCTCGCTCAGCTCACTTTATAAGTTGCAGAAGGATCAAAGGAGTTCCTTGATGTCAAAGTGTCTTGGATACTGTAAAGCCCTGTAAGAGAGCTTTATTACAAAGCGGTCAGGCCAGCACAGCCCCATCCTGGAGCCACAGGTAGGGTTCCCTGCTCACGGACGACGTCTGAAACAGCAGTTCACAGGCTGGTGAGAGATGAATTCCAGTGAGTCCCTGCTGCATTCCTGCCACCCTCAGTGTATTCAGACGTCTCAGGGGAAGAGAGAGTGGGATGAGGGTGCAGCCAGGCCCCACCTCAGCAGCATTTCTGCAAAGAAAAGGAATGTGGTGGAAGAGAGCAAAGTTGTGTAAAGGTTCCCCCCCCAGGCCTGGCCACACTGTGGCCATCAGGTGCCTGTACCTCTGCCCACCTGGCTCCAGGGAGGGAAGACGGGCAAAAGCCTGCACTCCCAGCAAGACTGTTCTGCTCCAGGTAGGCGCGTGTCCACTTGGTGCCGTCTCTGCAGTTCAACAGACACATATTGTACATCTGCTAGTACAAGGCTAACAGGCTAGTTAGTATTAATGCTTTCTGAATTTTTTTTAAAAATACATATTTTGGAGGAATGGCCTCACAGGGGCTGAGTTGAAAAGAGCTAAGAGCCCTTAGCAGTGAGAACTTGAGAAGCCAGTGGGCCTCTACACTTCCAGCAGGGAGGGACAGGGGGCTTGACTTGACTCAGGGGCCATTTGGCAGAACAGATCAAAAGTCCAAAAACGTGCATTATCTGACTTGAGGAAGTCTAGGAATCCATCCCAAGATGATCTCACAAAATGATCTGATTTTTTTTTTTTTTTTTTAGTCTTGGCTCTAATGTGGGTGCCTTAGGGCAAGTCACAGCTTATCCCCAGAGTGGGGTTTAATAATGGCATCCCACCAGGCAGGGCCGAAGAAGAAATGAGACAGTGCCTCAAATGCAGTAATTGCTCACTGATACCAGCATCTTCCTCGGGGGACCCTCAGATATAGAGCCCCAGATAAGAATTTGGGAGGCGATCCCAGGAATCACATGGGAGTCTGAGACTGGGAAGGAAGGAAGTCTCTGCAGGGCACATGCATCACACCACACGCAGAATGAGCTGCCTGATGAAGCAGAGTCCGGAAGGTGAGGGGGTTCCTGGAGGTCTCTATTCCTTTAAGTCTTGCTTTTAAAATGCTCAGGACTGTCTCCACAGTTGAAGGTGAGGAAAAAATATTCTCAGGTTTAAGCCACTTATTTTGCTCTTCTGCTATACACAGCTGAGTTTAATAATCCTTATCTGAAGCTAGAGGCCAGTGGCTGTGCCCAGCAAGAAGCTTTCCAGGGGGACCCAGTGTGGAGGCCCTGTAACACAAGCAAATGCTGTGATACTAACACCTCCCTAGGGAAAGGATCTCACCATGGGACTCTACTCACACTACCCACCCTCCTGCAGCCTCATTTTGTAGTGGAAAAAGTTCTCCTAGGTAGGAATTCATCCCTCCCACCCAAATCCCTAGGGTGTCTGGCACCTCCCTGCTCAGAGGTGTCACGGCACCTCCCCAAACGTGGCCTCCCTGCGCCCAAAACTTCCCAAGCCCTCCTTCACAACTGATCCGTTCCCTGTGCCCTTCTCCTTGGTGTTTGGTCTCTTAGGCAACAGCTAGCACTTCTGACAAGTGAATTGGTGTTACTGGGTTAATGTGTCACCCTCCAAGTAGCCAAGAGGCTACTTTGACAGGAGCCAGGAGGAGTCGAGGCCCTATGCCCAGAGCCGAGTGACATGAAGATCACCAGAAAAGCTAGGGGCCACCCTGCTGCTGGCCTCACTTCCTGTATGCCACTCCCGTTTCCCCCTTCATCCCATGCCCTCCCTTGGCACAGCCGACCATGGTCATAGCTCCTACTCAGCAAATGCCAGGTCCCCCATCCACTGCCATTTGGCCTGAGCTGCCACACGGAAAGTGAAAGAGGAGTCAGAACAGAAAGAAAAATAATAAAACTACTGAAAGAGAAGAAACAGCTGGCAGAATATTGGAAAAATTCCCAGGCGGGAATCCCCAGCCCTCAAGGGCTATGACTGGCTGAGGACCTTCTTAAAGGGCAATCTTGAAATATGTTCTTCACATCGTGGCCAATTCACAGGAGTACCTGATCCCTGGACCCTACCCTGCCGCAGAGTGGGGTATAAGCAGTCGGAGGGTCAGAGCAGAGTTAGGGTGGGAGGGAGAGGGGAAGGGCTGAAGGACGCAGCAGGGACGTGGATGCATGAGAATCCAAGCTCTTCTGGGATTCCGGGGGACTGGCAAACCCAGCAAGGAGAGAGCTTGGCAAAATCGTGCAGCCAAGAGGGTGTGCATGCAGGTGCAGGGAGGGGGCCGCCAGGAGGTTGCACTGGCAGCAGCCGGCCATTGGCAGCCAAAATAAAGTTGGCCGCCCTTACCTAAACCCAAGTGAAACTTTATATCCGTTCAGGAAACATAGATGGAAACTGGAATAGGTTGAAAAAGGGATCTGGCTTGTGCTTCGGCAAGTCTGAAGCAGGCATGACAGAGGCTGGCAGGCAGGGAGGCAAAAGCAGTGGTACCATGAGCACAAAAGCAAGGCTCCCACCATGCCTGGGGACCGGCAGACCGGCCAGCAGGAGGGGCTTGCGTTAGGATTTCTGATGAATAAATACGAAGGGGCCTGCAGGGCAGGGATGGGGGTGGGGGACAGTGGGTGAAGGAGAATAGGAGCGGGTCTGCAACTTACCCAAACGCTGGGTTTGAGGTAATAGTTTGGAGAGAAAGACCACGGCTGGACCTGGCACAAATTATCATGTCTTCTGGCCAAGTCTGGGAGACCTTTCAAGCCCCCATGTTTTGGGCTCAGGACCTGACCCACCAGAGAGGCCCCCTCACCCTTTGTGAAATGCAGTTACTGATATACAAAGAATAATCCACAATAAACCGGCGGTCAGTCCTCTTTGATGAGGAGAGAATGATTTCCACCAAGTTCATTAATTCCAGACAAGCTATGACCTAAGGAATGTCCCAAGCCCTATCTACTGATTGTTCTGTCTTCACTCTTCTCCCTCCAGCCAGTAAGGTGAGAGGGGTTCGCTGTCCGCCCCCAAAGCCCCAAGTCCTTCCAGCCATGTGCTTCTCCCCATTTGAGTCCACACACACCCTCGGAGTGGGATTCCCCTGTGGTTCAGCTGGTAAAGACTCCGCCTGCAGTGCAGGAGACCTGGGTTCGATCCCTGGGTTGGGAAGATCCCCTGGAGAAGGGAAAGGCTACCCACTCCAGTATTCTGGCCTAGAGAATTCTACGGACTGTATAGTCCATGGGGTCGCAATGAGTCGGACAGGACTGGGCGACTTCCACTTTCACGCTCCCAGAGTCATCTTCCAAAGGCACTTGGATACCCACTTTCCCAGCCCAGCGTTTGCCACCATCCAGACCGGCCCGTGTTGCCTGGCAACCTGACCTCCCACCCTTTCTCACCGAGGGTGGTGGAGTAGAGGAAGGTCACTGCCAGAGCAGGGGCTCTGAGTCTGCAGATGCCTCCACTCTCCGTGCCAACACTTCCTCATCTGCGGACTAGAGACGATAACCATGCCTACTTTATGTGGATGTTCTGAGGATTAAATGAGTAAAGTACTTGAAACAAGTGCGAGGTATGTAGTAAGCACTCAATAAGTGTGAGTTGTTATTATCTTGGTTATGCACTACAACGTCCACAGAGGAGGGATTTTTGTTTTGTTCACCAGCTTCATCCCGGTGCCTTGAACAGGGTCTAGCAGGTAGTAGACAATGGACATTTATTATCATACACTCTGTTGTAACCTAACTCTTCCCTGTAACACGTTCCCGCCTCTTGAAGGGCCATACCCCATCCAGGGTTATTCCTCCTCCTATTTTGAACTGCCACTGCAGCCTCCCCCTGTCCCCCTCCCGCCCAGACGCTTCCCCGGACTCAGAACCTGCACAAAACAAGCTCTCAGTAAAGCCTCAGTGGTTTGTGGCCGGGATTTTTTTTTTAACACTTTGGCTCCAAAACAGAGTTTCCTCACTGACTTGGCACTTACTGTTCACCACCTCCTGGGTTGGGCCCTAAGAAGTGGCGGCCGTCCCCACCAACCAGCTACTATATGTGTCACTTATCTTGTGGCTTTGATACTCAGAGAGGGCTTCCCAGGTAAAACTACCTGAATAACTAGACATAACTGGACACGTGGTCTCCAAACCAGTTTCTAGGCTTCCTAATTGGTGAGTTGAGAGACATGGCATCTGTTTGCCCAAGAAATATGAGCCAGGCAGCTCTACATCAACAGCCCGCTTTCCGCCCTGGATGGGGCAACAGCTGCCTTAACTTGGCTGTTTGTGCACTAAAAAAAGAAATTCCATGGTGACCAGTTGACTCAAGCCAGCTCCCAATGTGAGGAGGTATTTTCAAAGTAATCCCTGATGACACCAAACGCTCCCCACGTCCTTAATGAAAAGAAAAAACAAGGGCAAACCTTGAGCAGGAATTTGCATCAGTTGATATTCTAAACCTCCTGGAGTGTGTGGTGTCTGAGCTGGAGTTGCATCTAAAAGGTCGCAGGCCTAACAGTCCCCTCCAGGCAAGCTGGTCTCCCCTCCCCAGAGACAGGGCACTCTCCCCACTCCCTGAGAAGGATCACCGCACCATGAGGAAGGTCCGCTTCTGAGGCTGGGGGTTGGGAGAGAGCAGGAGATTGACTTGACTAGCAGCATGTCCGGGCCGGACTGTCCATGGGTCTCCTTGGATAGCATGATCAGGTTTTCTCCACAACCACACTTATCACACATTAGGCATTCTTCTCAGTGTATTACATACATAGCTCTTTTTAAATTTTTATTTTTGGTATTTTTGGTTGCGGTGCACAGGCTTTCTCTGGCCGCGGAGAGCAGGAGCTGCTCTCTATTTGTGGTGTCCAGGCTTCTTGCTGCCCTGGCCTCTCGTCCAGAGCACAGGATCTAGGCACAAGCGCTTCTTAGATGTGGCACCCATGTGCTTGTGGCGCTCGGGCATAATTGCTCCAAGGCACATGAAGTCTTCCCCAACCAGGGATCCTGTGTCCCCGGCACTGGCGGGTGGATTCTTGTCCACTCTGCAGCCAGGGGAAGGCCCACGGTTCTCTCTTAATCCTCACACACAGCCAGGAAGGTAGGCCAAATTACTTCTGCCATTCTACAGGCGGTGAAACTGGAGCCCGGGGATGTTGACTGTCCCACCTGTAACCACTAGGAAATGGCCAGACTGGTTGGAACCTGGGCCCCGAGTCCATTCTCTGAGTCTAGAGCTAAGTGGACTTTAGTGTGTGTCCTTCCTACTGCTTGAGAGTGCCAAAACCGCCTCTCCAGCACCACCGCCCATGCTTCCTGCCTCCCAATCACTACTATCTGCGTGAACTTTGCACTCTGCCCCTGTGGACCCAAGAGAAGTGTTTCCCCGTAAGAGCACATCGCCCAGTTTTATAGTTTCCTCCTAGACTCTTTGGCAACACCTGAGCCTGCTGCTTCCCTCTTCCCCATCCCCATACTCAGTCACCCTCACACACTCAGAATTACACTAGTCTCACACACACACACACACACACACACACACTAGACATACACATTCACAGATGGACACACAGAAGCGGTGATGACATTCACACACACGTAAGAGCCACTCACCTCTGTGACGGCTAATGGGGTGAGAACTACTTTCTAGAAAATCCTGCCTGACTCTCCTTAAAGCCCTTTTCCCAGCCCCTGGAGCTCCAGGCTTCTTCCTCGTTTCTTGTTTCATGAACTGAGTCACTCCGAGGACCACGCCCCCCTTCCTGTGCCCACAGGCAAATCTGGATGTTCTTCCCCGTGCTGCCCCCTTGTGACCCGAGCCCAGAACTGTGGGCTCTGTGCACAGGGGAGACCCACTTCCCCGGGAGGTTCCAGGAGCCAGGCGGGCTGTTAGGAGAGGCCTACATCCAAATGACCCCCTCTGCAGACGGGCAAGCCAAGTAAACCAAGTTGCCCTCTTCCTCCAGCCGGTCTTCAAGGGCACAGTCAGCTGGCACGGCAGATGGAGGGTGGGCCCCATGGACCAGTGTGTGTCAGGCTTGAGCTCACAGACGTGCGTGTGACCGGCTCTCACCTCACTCGCTCCACTCAGGGACACTTCCAGGCCTCTCTGCCTTTGGTGAGGCAGCAGCCCAGGTGTGCCCCCTCCTGTCCTTGAGTCCAGAACCAGTGTGTTTCAGGCAGTGATTTCAGCTCATCTCTTTTACTCAGTTTTATTTTTGGCCCTCTGGTGCAGTGATGAGTCAGCTCTACTCCCCAGATGCCATCACCATGCCTGGCTAGTCCCCTCTTCTGTATTTCCCTTCACCCTGAGGGCCACTCCCATCCCCCTGCAGCGCAGGCAGCCATTCTAGTATATCCTTCTCTTTGTATGTATTTTAAGTGCAGGGTTTTATAGGTGTGTTACCCACAGCATTGCCTGCTGCTGCCTGACTCTTTCATTACCATTTTCCTGTAATTTAAAGTGTTTGGAGGAAGGGTTATAATAGACACAACCTGTTCCAGAGTGGAAGCGCCTTACCCTGAGACTCTCTGTATTAGTGATCATGGAAGTGACTGCACTTTTTCACTGATTTGTGTTTCCTTGAACATAACCTCAGGATTGTGGGTCATGGGCACTCGCACTGGGCAAGGCTGCCCAGAGGCCTGAATTCTCACCCTCAGCTCTGCCTGAGACCCCCTGCAAGTCTTTTACCCTCTGACCTGTGGATTCCTCATCTGTTAAATAGCCCTTAAAACTAAGGCCCTTGGAAAGACCCATCTACCTTGAATGGTCTTTGACACTCAGAAAGGTGCTATCTAGGAGTCACCGGCCCTGGAATTCTTACCCTGAAGCCAGACAGCCTAGGTTCCAGTTTCAGCTTCCCCACTTGCTGCCATGTAATACTGGGCAAGTTACTTAACTGTTTTTTAACTTGAAGAGTAATACCTACTCTCTGAGGTTGCTGTGAAGATTAAATCAATTAAATTAGGTGAACAGTGCTGGGCACCTACTAAGCATTCATTAATGATTATTGGAGTTTTTTGTTTTAAATTTTATAACAGCCCTATGTTCCTATTTTACAGATGACAAGACCAAGGCTCAGGGAGCCAAGTAACATGCCCAGGCTTACATAACAGTATTACTAGGAGCTAAATCTAGGTCTCCCAAGTCTGAATGCTATGGTCTCCCCACCAAAGAAAGCCTTAGGACTTCAATGTGCAACCTGGAGACATTATGCAAAACCTTCTTGATACCAATCTGAGTGACAAGAGGTGACCCAGCGGCCACTGCAGAGACAAGTCCTGGCCCTGGCGGTCTTCATTCCTCACTGGCATTCTTTTCCTTTACACCCACTTGCCCTCTTTGACAAAGGGTTCTGTGGGCATTCACACAGCCTCTGAATCAATGTGAACCACAGTGCTAGACCTGTTAATAGCAGACACAGACCTGAGATGTGCTGGAAGAGCTCGCGGCTTAGGAGTCAGGCCTGGGTTCTAGTCCTGGCTGTGGCATTTCCTCACTCTGGGAGGAAATTTTCCTTCTCTAAACCTCAGTTTCCACATCTGTGCAGTGGGAATAGCAACTGTTAACAAAGTTGCATGAGGACTGTTTGAGACTATTCCGATCTTAATAAAATACAAACATTTGCCTGATCACTAACAGAAAGTTCCTGTTAAAAATCCTGATGCCAGGATTTCCCTGGTGGGTCCAGTGGTTGGTTGAGAACCCGCCTGCCGTGGGGCAACCAAGCCTGTGCACCACAACTGAGCCCAAATGTTCTCGAGCCCACACGCTGCAGCGAAGACCTGCACACCATGTACCCAATGCAGCCAAATAAATATAAATTTTTTAAAAACGCCTGAATCAGCCTTGGATGAACTGTCACCCACTGTATGCATTTAACAATTTTCCTTTACCCTCCAGGAAAATAACTGTCTGAACCGGCCATCCTTACCAAAATATCATATTCTTTTTCTGGACTGACAAGTCTTAGAATTTGAGTGTTGGAAAACACCTTGCAAACCATTTGGTCCCAGTGTAGTAAACTTGTATCCGATCAAGAGCTGCCTCTGCCTGAAGCAGTGCATGAGCTCAGTCCAGCCGGAAGGACACTGTGGGCCATCTGTTTGCCGGGTGCAGTGCGAAGGCACAGGCTGCCACAGGAGGCACGTGCCACCCGCAGCCCCTGTCCCCTCTCCTCCAAATGGGCGCACCAAGGAGGTGAAGATCCCATCTCTGCCTTCAGCTGACCCTCAGGGCTACCAGGAGTGACTGCCGTGTTGGCATAGGAGATAGGTCTGTGTGCCACCTGGACTAGCACAGGGCAGGGCCTACATCATACGTGAATTCACTCACAACCACCACAAAATTAGGGTTCGTGAGCGGCTGTCTTTCTTTTTGGAATTCTTTAAAATTACAGATAGATTTTAGGGAACAATTTGCCCACAATCCACTTGACCTCCTCCTCAGTGTGTAGTTTTAACCACTGAAACAAACAGTGCATATTTGTTACCTTAGGCATTAAAACACTGCAGTTGATTTCTTTTAGAACACAATGGAAATATTTGCTGGGAACTCCAAGACAGCTAGCAAACAGGAAAAGACCAGAAGAAAGCAAACAGAGTAAAAAGCACCCTTTTAAAAGCAAGGGAAGGGACTTCCCTGGGGGTCCAGTGGTTAAGATTCCATGTTTTCAATGCAGGGAATGCAGGTTTGATAGCTGGTCAGGAAACAAAAGATCCCACATGCTGTACTGCACAGCCAGATTAAAAAAATTTTTTTAAAGGGGGAGGGAGGGAAAAGCCCAGGAAGAGAGCACTTACGTGCTTGCAAAGCTAAGGACAATGCCAACCCAGTATCCCTGGGAAAGCAAAATGGAGGAACCTAAAAACCCTGAGTGAGTTGTTTACTCACAACCTGCCCACTCCCAGGACTCCAGCACTGAACAGGCTGCAAAACAGGAATTCATCTTCAGTGGGGAATGGTTTTAAGTACCTCAAGTCTCATGAGGGAAATACATCATGGGCGCAGGCTCCCTGTAAACATGAGGGTTCGGGGGCAGGTGTCTGAGACTCACGGGTAGGCACCTCACTGCAGGGCCACCTCTGAGGTCCCTCCTGGTCCTGACACGAGTGCTGGGCTTGGACTCACAGGCTGTGGGGTTCAAACCTGGCTTAACCTTCCTACTCTCTGCGTGACCTTGGGAAAGGTACTTCCTCTTTCTGGCTTCAGTTTCCTCATTTGCAAAGTGGGGCCATGATATCACCTAACACCCTCTGAACACAAATGATGTTGGAGAAGACTCTTCAGAGTCCCTTGGACTGCAGAGATCCAACCAGTCAATACTGAAGGCAGTCAGTCTTGAATATTCATTGGAAGGACTGAAGTTGAAGCTGAAAGTCCCAATACTTTGGCCACCTGATGCAAAGAACTGACTCATTGGAAATGACCCTTATGCTGGCAAAGATTGAAGGCGGGAGAAGGGGATGACAGAGGATGAGAAGGTTGGATGGCATCACCGACTCGATGGACATGAGTTTTGAGTAAGCTCTGGGAGTTGGTGATGGACAGGGAGGCCTGGCGTGCTGCAGTCCATGGGGTCGCAGAGTCGGACATGACTGAGCAATTGAACTGAAACAAATAAAGACACTTCCCACTCCAAGAATAAAGAAAATAGGATAGAGAAAAAACTTATGAAAATCCAAAGCTATTGGGTCACTTTCTTGTTTATGTGCTGTCTGCCATTATCATGGATTACCTTTGAATTAAAAGTGAGTAATTAAAGAGGATGGAGCAGAGCTCATGTGAAAAACGCTGAGCTTGGCAACTTTCGGGGCTCCCTCTGTGCCAGAGTTGTTGAAGCTTTACATGCGTTACCTCAGGTTCTGTCCCAACAAGCTGGGAAGGGAAGCAGTTTTGGCTCCCACTGCTTAGCTGTGGAGACTCGAGTTCCCAGAGGAGTCAAAGGCTTCACTATTCCGAGGGGCCACGGTGACGTGCCAGCAGCAGATACACAAATACATGATGTATGGTCAAGGTCAGCACCACAACTCTGGAGAAAGCAGAACCTTCTCCCTCTCCTGCGACGTGACCACAGAGCCTCGGAGAAGCCGTTCCCAGCAGAGCGATAACCAGCTTCTGGAGGACCTGCTCTGAGTCAAGGTCAGGTTAATTTATTATTCGATAACAGCCTGTGTCCAGCCAAAGGTTTCAGTGTGTGAACTTACTTTTAAAACATTTGTTTCTGTATAAACATATTGCTTGCTCATGGTATTTTTCTCTTCAGGAGCAAGAAAATGCATTCTCTAAACAAAAACGCTAATATGAATTAACGCTGTGATTAAAAGAATACCTCCTAATAGTGGTTTATCATGCTTCCCTGAAAAAAGGGTGGCAAATGATGAACAACAGTATTTCTGAAATCCTGGGCGTCAGTAGCCCACCTCTTCTCCCATGCTTCAGAGCCACCACCTGTAACCAACATGTCTGCACCCTGGTAACAACACAGCACCGCACCCCATGACGCTGCCCCACCCTGATACCCGCCCTGAGGTCGATGGGGCAAGGCTCTGAGCCGCCCACGTGGACAGGGCAGACAAGTCCCTGTGGCCTGGAAAACCCTCCTTGAAAGAGCCGACACCATTCTCAAGTTCACAGGTGTCTGCCTGTTGCTCCAGAGCCCGGATCTGGCCACAGCAAGGGAAGGAATGTGGCACAGGCAGAAACCACTGGGTGAATCAGACCTGCGCTGACTCCTGGAGCCGTGTACTGTTTGCCTTCCGTCTGAGGCTTTATCTGCCGGGGAGATGGGCAAGCAGCCAGGGCCTTGGCAGGTGAGGGGTTGTATAGCCAGGGCGGTGGCACGCTGCCACACCACATTTCAGTCTCTCAGGAGCACTGAGCCGAGACTCAGGAGGCTGAGCACCCAGAGATGGCCCTAGCTGGGCTCCACGAGTCTCAACAACTCACTCCCCTGTCCCTTCACCTCAGGCTCTACACGGTGAAGGTCTGGGCAGAACAAGAACTCTCACACAGTGCCTAAGGAGTTCCCAGACATTTGATCATGTTTAAAATATATGCTTGTATGTCTAATGATTTTGTTTTTTTTAGAACACAAAACTTACTAACATGCTAAAGTGAATCTGTGTTTCTAGGTTGTTGTGAGGTAGATTTCCATTCTGTCACTTCTGGGATTGCAAAATGAGTTTTTAAATGTATTCACTTCTCTGTACAACCAAAAACAGGAAAACTTGGCTCTGAGGTCAATTTAAGACTGCATTCATCAAAACATTATTTTTCCTATTTTTGTAACTGAATTTATCTACCAGAACCTACAACATCATTTAAATTCTTATGCACTTTGTAACACATTATTCCAGAAAAAGGTTTGGCTAGTTTTCAAGTTTGAAAATCACCAGTCCCTGATGAACTCTTAAGTTCTCCTCTAGTTCTCACGTTTTACTAATCTCCAATTCTAAACCCTGAATAAATTCACAGGGTCTTAAAAGTTGTCAGTCCATAATAAAACCTTGAAGTTTCCTGCCTTTGCTTTTATGCGCATGGCTTTTTTCTTTATACAGCCAGCTTTCTATCCCAATCCCATTCTTCAATACTTAGCTCAGGTAGAACCTCTTCTACACAAAACACTTAACATGGGTCTTGGACCTAAGCCTTGATTTCTTCACCTGCAAGATGAGAAACTGCCCTCAAGTGGAGAAGTTTAAGTGAGCTAGTAATAGGTATATGGAAAACATTTAGCAAGATGGTGGCAGGAGTTCAAGGAATACAAATTATCATCTCTATTGTCTTTATTACTACCTTTATTGTTACCATCATAGCGGAAAAGAGAGACTCTGGAGTCAATGGAGACACAATTCTACTCAACAAGCGTGTGACCCCAGGCAAATATGCCCCAGTATTCTCAACGGGGCAGTACTGCCTCCTGGTGGGTGCTAGGGAAACTGCAGTTTTTTCCTTTTCATGGTTGTCACACTGGCCAGGGAGCATCACTGACATCAGGGCAAGAGAACAGAGACACTCCATGTCTGGCACACAAAGAACTGTCCATGCCACAGGTCTGAACCAAGTACAGGTAGAAAGTATTAAGTGTCCTGGCATTCCCCTTCTACCAAAGGATTGTCGTCGTTCAGTCCGTCACATCCAACTCCTTGTGATCCTATATACTACCTCATACTTTATGTTTAAAAGTGACAGGAACGTTTTGAGCACCTTTCATGTATTAATTCACTTAAATCCTCGTAACTTAAGGGACAGTACTCTATTTATTCCACTCCCCTTGCCCCACGTAGTTTTTTTGGGCTGTGCGGCCTGCAGGATATGACCAGGGTTCTCCTGCAGTGAAGCATGAGTCTTAACCACTGGACCACCAGAAAGTCCCATTGTGAGTTTATTTTTCGATGTTATAGTTTTAAGGCCCAACTCATTTGTGAGAATACTGTACTCTCTCTCTCCTTCAATTCAGCTATCTGTTGTATTTGTCTTAACATGCTATCCCTACTTCAATTAAGCTTATTTCTCCCTCTCCCAAAATATTCAAGTAAGTATGGTCTCATTACTCCCTGGCTATAGCTTTTATTCTGATTTCTACATGTGCCTTCATTCTTACAGGGCAAGTATGGAATGGCTTCAAGTGGGTTCAAGCATCTGACTTAGTCTTTAGGCAGTCATACCCAACATACACAAATATATTCTATTTTATAAATCGCTCTCCTTTTTATATTACAGTTAAGGCTTCATCTTGCTTTTTTTTTAATAATGAACACAGAAAATGGATTTCACTTCAGGATAGTTAAGGATCATTACAAAATGTATTTTTACACAAAGGGAGCCTCAAGTCTGATTAGTCAAGACCACTCTCCTCCTCTGAGCTTCTTGAGTAAATGAGGTAACCCCAACATCAAGAATTGATGAGGAAAACCACTATACATATGCTCAGCACGTGGTATTTCAATTTCAGCTGTTTTCAATTTTCTTTCCCATATTTTGCTCAAGCACTAGCAACCAACTTGATCAATGAACAGGATTTTCTGGTAAAAACAATCTCATCCAAATGCTAGGCAACACCAAGGCAGCACTCAGTTTTCGTTGCTGCCTTTCCCAGCAAAGCGGCAAGAATAGGGATGTGCCTTTCTCCACCTACAGGGAGGCCTGGGAGAACTAGGGTGAGGAGGAGGCAAATATACCCAAAAGACTACTGTGGGATCAGAAACACATCTTAATTCTGATCTTAATAGATTGTAAGCTCTTTTAGACTCACCTGGTCAAACTAAATAAGAACATCTGGGGGCAGGGCCCAGGTAGTAGTTTCAAAAGTTCCTCTAAGGGATTCCAGTATGCAGCCAACAGTGGAAAAACCACTGACATTAGATTAATTAGTTTAATACCTTCTGAAATGTTTCGTTATTCCCAGCTTTAAAAATACAAGTGACTTGTCCCAGACACATAGACAGATGGAAATCTGAATACAGGCTGGGCTAATTTGAAAACCTGTTTCTAAGGAACCATCTAGCAGTTGATCCACCTTATCCTTCCTACCTCTGAGACTTCAGAAGCCCCTTTTTTGAAATCTGCCTGGACCCCTTAACCACAAATGTTCCTCTTGACCTTGCAACCCTGAAAGCAACATTCCCCTCAAACTGGACAAAATATTCAAAAGTAGGTAAGGACCAGGGTCAGTGGAAACACTCATATGCACTGTCCTGCTTGCCCAGCACCGAAGTGGTTCAGTTTTTCTTCACCAGCTGAGCCACCAGAGAAACCCTCAGTTTTGCTTAAAAGCCATTCCTTGACTGCAAATTGCATACCAGTGTTAGCCTGCCATGTAAGAGCTAATGCTTATTGAGCAGTGGTGTCAGTATGTGTTGGGTGCTCTATCGGCTCACATGACTACATTCTCAAAGGTAATTAACCTGTCTTAAGATGAGAAAAATTAAGTGTCAAAAATTATGCAGCTGGCCTTTGGGCTTTAAGTGAGGAAGCCAGGATTCAAACCCTGAAGTCTTTAACGTTACATTGCTCCCTGGAATAGCACTTCAGCAGCTGTGAAGGCAATCCTTGTCCCACCTCTGCCAGCGTCCCTGCATGACCTTTGGCAATCCACCTTCTCATCTCTAAATATAGGACTCCAACTATGAACTCCAAGCCACTTCCAGTTATTCTACACCTGGCACTGCAACCTGGTTTACACATTATAACTCAATCGCTCCTCGACAACATCTCCAGCCTTCTCTAACTTCAGTCTCAATAAAGCATGATGAGTATGTTATTACTGAGACTTTACTATTTTCTATTTACTTTTTTACTATTACTTTTTTTTTTTTTTTACTATTACTGAGACTTTTCTATTTTCTTCCTGTCACCTGCTTTCAAGTCCCAAAGTTGGCCCTGGTTCAGGAACCCATCTTGGATGATGCACTTAAACTCTCTTCCTTCCATTCACCTCTATGAGAATCAATCCAAATCATTTAGTGTTCTTCCAGGTCAGCAAGCTGCGGCTGCTGGAGGCAATTCAATAGCTTTAATCACTAAGTCCACTGTCAAAATCTCATCACTCAAATGGGCCTACTTAACTTGGAGGTGTTTTCCTGAATCTCTCCAACAGCCTTGTTAGCCATGGAACTCTGGAGTACTCTCCCTAAGATTCCATTATTTTAAAAAAGGAAAACACAATTGGTATTATTAATAATTAAAATGCTCCCTCAAACAAGTTTGATGTTTACCAGTCTTCACATAAAATGCAACACTCACCAATGATGGTCTCACATTGCTTTAAGGGTTAACACAGGTGATGTCAAGACCAGGAGACTGGAACAGCCATAGCAACCACTAACAGCGTTGACATATGCCCATGACACAAAGCTAATAGTCAAACACGGACTGATGCAAACAATGTCAACCCATCTATATCAGCACAGCTTTGTCCTCCTTGACAATGACATCTTAGTCATTAAATTAGGCATTAGGATAAAGCCAGCTGTCTTGCCAGGTGGCACACTGGTAAAGAATGCCCACCAATGCAGGAGACGCCAATTTGATCCCTGGGTCAACATCCCCCGGAAAAACAAATGGCAACCCACTCCAGCATTCTGAAAAATCCCATGGAACCGAGAAGCCTGCGGGCAGCAGCCCATGGGGTCAAAGAGTCAAGACACGACTGAGTACACACATAAACCCTGACTGCTTAACAGTCGCACCATCTGCCCAGACGATACAAGTTTAGACAGTACACTGCAGATGAGCGTGCCTCAGATGTGTAACCAAAAGCTGAAGGACACACAGCACTTCTAGCTGTATGAATACTTGCCCATCACAGTGTGCCTAACTTTCTAACAAAACTTTAACAAGTTATCTCCAGAAAGGAATTAATTCCCCAGTGTGTGTATGATTTACTTTTACCATAAGCTATTTTACAACTAGAAAGACAAGTCCTAAACCCTGTTAGTCACAATAAAGTGGTGTCTTACAATTGGGTTGTAAAATAAAAACACAGTAAGTAGAAAACAAAGGCTTGGGAGTCTAGTATGGACTCTGCTGAATACACTACAGATCTTCCTTATGATGGGGTCATATCTTGAAGAGTTGAAAATACAAGTCAAAAACATACTTAACACACACCTAACCTACCCAACATCAGAGCTTAGCCTCACCTTAACGTGCTCAAAACATTAGCCTACAGCTGGGCAAGAACATCTAACAAAATACTGAATCTTTCATGTAACTGAGTACTGAATAGAATGAAAAACAAAATGGAATGAAAAACAAAATGGTTCTGAGTACAGAATGCTTTTAAAGCACATTAATTTACCTTTGTGATCGCCTGGCAGTCTAGGAGCCAAGGCTTGGCTTGCTGCCCCTTGGTGCCCAGCACCAATAGAGTACAGTGCTGAACACCACTAGCCCAGGAAAAGATCAAAATTCAAAGGAGTTTCTGCATATTGCTTTTGTACCACTGTGTCAAATCACAGGTTGAATCACCAAGACTGTCTGTACTGTTTAGTAGGATGAGGAATGATAAATGAGGAACTTTTTTCTGCCCTTTTTAACACGGAGACTCACCTCTCAACTGGTTAAGCATTTCCTAAGAATAAAGTCATGGACAATGTTTGGCAGACCAGCCCTAAAAAAAAAAAAAAAAAAAGACGACCAGTACTCAAAAAGAAAAGTTCCTTTCCTGGAGGATACAGCTGGCCAAGTGAGTAGAGACAAGACCAGAGCAAAATCCCTTTCAATCCTTTCCTGACTGTTGCAACTGCCTTCCCCCAGCCTCCACCATCCTGAGAGCTTTCTTAACCCATCCTGAGAGCTTTCTTAACAGTTTCTTTCAAACTGTCACTGTTCATCTAGTCCTATTCTCAAGTGGGCAGCTTCTACTCCCAACCTCATTTCAAATGGACAGCTTTACATTGCCGACTGAAGACCAACCAGGATTGTCAGTTAAGTCAACTTCTTATCCCCACTGAAATTTTCATTAGAGCAGTAACACTCCCAACTTTTTAGCCTTTCCACCAGTACTAAAGCTAGACAAGCTATCCTACACTGCTTATTTAGCAATAGAGCTGAAAGAAAATAAAAAATGAGACGGAAATTGGTATAAGTTCAGTAAAACACTTTCAGTTTTACCTCTAAAGAGTTGTGCACTCCACTGCTCCTGTCTTCTAACTTCTACTTTATGATTAAGGTTATACTCATTTCTTCACCTCAGATGGTTTACATTCACTTGTTTTCCACTACTGCTACATAAGGGGCTTTTCAAAGCCCCTGAAATATTTGCCACCTCACTCAAGATCCAAGAGCCTCTCAGAACATTTAAAAGCCCTACAACCAACATCTTAAATCATTCTAATCTACAATATGCTGGAACTTATTACCATTTAGTTCAATTTTTCAACATCCCAATATTGGACAAAGGTCAAGTATTACCTATGCTGTTGTGAGACACAGCTGGTGTTATTCCTTATCACTGCACCCCATTCCCCACTAAACGCCTGTCTGTTTGCATGTGGGAAAACTGTGACACAAAAAGGATTAAATGACAAATCAACACTCCAATTTGCATTTATTTAACAAAACACTTTGGTTGAAAATCAACATGGATGGTTTTTCCTAAACTAAAATTTTCTCATTGCAAAAGAAATCCGGTGGGGAAAGCCAGTTGGATTGAGTTAAAAGAAAGTGCCAGCTGCCTAAACTTATAAGGATGTCAAAATTGTTTCCTGAGGGAGTTCTCTCAAAACTTAGAATGTTTTATATGTTGATCATTTCCATTCCCCTTTCCAAATGACCGATACAAACAGCAACCCTATAGCATTCACTATTTTCTTCAGCAACTTTCCCCCTTTGCTCCAATTTGAGGTTTGGGGACTTAACAAAAAAAAAAAAAGAAGCCACTAAAAGGATACTAACTTGCCCCAAATGAAATCTGAGTTATATACTGCAACAAAATGCCAATTAATAAATGAATAGAACTTCAAAAAGAGGGGGAAAGTCATCTGCAGCCTACTTTTTCTGGAAGGTATAATTTTGCTCTGGAAATAGTGAAATATTCTCCATCTCGTCTCCAAACGATGACTAGCAAAGAAAGTAAGTATCAATGTTTCCAGAGATTTTCACTTCAAGACTAAGCACATAGATGTACTAATAGATAAGGCACTAAATGGCCACAATGCTTTATATAAGTCAGAGAACCAACTAAAAAAAAAAAAAGGTAATATTCTACACAAGTACTTCATGTGTTAGTCTGAGAAACATTTTGGCTGTTGTCTTGTGTTCCATCCAGGTAGTTAAAAGAACCGGGATACTAAATTATGAAAATACCGTATGATGAATTTCTGCAGTCTCAATTTAAGCAGTAAGTTGCATAACAAAATTAGGCGGTTAACTAGGTTTATCAAGTATCTCTTCTCAGAACCTTACAACTATTCCGTGTATAGCCGAATTCTTTTGAAACAGCCAATTTAATAGAGTAGAATGAAGAGAATTTGTGTGGATATATAAAATTAAATCCAACAGTATAGGGACTGTTTTGATAAAAATATACTCCAACCCAGTTTTTCTTCAGCTACTTTAATTATAAAGTCTTTCATGTTCTCAAAAAAAAAAGAAAAAAGAAAACCAGAAGGCAACAGTCTAGTACAAAAATATACAACTGGAAGACATTGCCACCACCAGATCTGACAACTAAATGTTTATAAAATTAAATCCAACAGTATAGGGACTGTTTTGATAAAAATATACTCCAACCCAGTTTTTCTTCAGCTACTTTAATTATAAAGTCTTTCATGTTCTCAAAAAAAAAAGAAAAAAGAAAACCAGAAGGCAACAGTCTAGTACAAAAATATACAACTGGAAGACATTGCCACCAACCAGATCTGACAACTAAATGTTGGGGATTTTGAAAATAAAAGCACATTAATACAAAGTACTAAACCAGTGGTTCTTATATAACCCAGGGATAGAAAAATCAGTAGACCTGGAAAATACCATTCTTGATAAAGCACTGCAGAAATATGAACCACGACGCTTCAACAAAAACCACCAGGACTTTCCATCCAAATATGGGTGAGTTTAACTAAAAAGGTGGTGATGCCATCTACTGATCACATTATCTTTTACGGAACTGTAAAAAAACATAGAAAATAGTTGGTAAAAGGTATCTATATCTCATAAAATTGAAACTTCTCTTTCTGCTTAAGACACGGAGGTCAGAAGTAACCCACAATGGATTGAGAACCATAGAATTATTTCTGCAAAAATAAAAACTATAACCCTTAGATATGTTATCACCAAGTGTTAACAGTGACCTCTAGTGAACACCTGTAATCATTACATCACAAGTCAAAGTTTCTGTGACTGCTTTCAGTATAATATTCAACTGAGAATCCAATACACTGGCCAATGGGACTTGTAATTTCAGAAATTAGTTAACTACAGAGAACTTTTTAAAACCCATGATGTAAAAGTAGAATACAAACTTTTAATAATTTCTACTTTCCATATTTTTTAACAAGCCATAGAACTGTGCTAAGGCTTCTGGTTAAAGTGATTGCAAATTTGGATCCTAAGGATAAACCCGAGTTAACTTTATATTGTGTCTGTATTGGCCACTTTGTAGCTATAATCTTCCTTTTTTTTTTTTTTTAACAGAAGCCCGATTTAAGACTCTGCAAGTTGCATACTGTCAAAACTATCCATGTTCATTGTAAGAGCAGTGTAATATTGATGTACCAAATTACTTCCACGAATCAGTAGCTATCTTGACTTGCTTGATCCCAACAGTTTTTAAACTCATTATGAAAGGCCAGGAGGCCCAAAGCCTGAGCTCTCAGTAATAAGTAAGCAGTTTTACAAATGTCTTCTGCCAGCAAGGATCATACTGAACTCCACTGACACCAGTTCTTCCCTGTGATACCCAGGACTCTCCTCTCTTGATACTTTTGTGAAAGGTTAAGAAGGACCACTGGAAATAAACTTGTTTAGGATGAATTTCTTATAAAACATCCTTATAGATTAACACAATGACTTGTCTTTCATGTTAAGAAAAGTCAGTACAGCACAATCCAAAACTATCTTTAAATAGCACATTTAAGGAAACTAAGCCACAAGACTGTTGCATTATGATTTAATCTAATTGCACAGAAGTTTGAAATTACAACTCCTCTAGATATCTAAGAGGAAGATTATGCATGCCTCCATATTTCAATTCTGCACTGTTACATTTGAACCATGTAGTGAATTTCACATAATGATGGATCAATTTAGAATTCCCATGCAACACCTCAAATTATATAAAATGGAAGCAATTTTTAAAGCTCTGTGGAACGTTTTCATGCTAGTGATAAAAGCTTTTTACTGGCAACTTTGGATTATAATGTATCAGGTGGCTATACTTCAAAATGTTGGTCACTGAATATCATGGACTTTAAACTGGCTTCTGCTCCTAAAAACGTATCACTTAGATGGACAACTAGTAAGTCTCACTTCAAAAGCCTCAAATGTATTTCTTAAAAAATAAGATTTGTGTAACCAACTGCCTTCTGTGGGACAAGAACTATGGTAATAGTGGGTTCAACTATTACAATTATGCTTATATTTTATTTTCAAAAGCACTTTACAAGAAAATATAAGTATGGCTTCCAATAGGAATGTTACACCTGGACTTGGTACCAAGCTCAGATTTTAGTTTTGCAAGGAAAAACAGGCTTTCAGGTTAAACAACAATTTGTAACCAAAACTTTAATCCCAAGGATTTTCACAAAACATATTACAAATGACAGCATGAAAAAAGAATCTTGCACAACTCAGTTCAGCTCTACAATGTACCCTTAAACTGGCAGGACATTTGTTGTCTTGAGTAGTCTCATATTTCCAAATAAAGAACGTTACAAAGAGCTATGTATTCATATACAGCAATCACAGAAGGAACTTACAACCTAAAGCAAAGGTAAACTAACTTCCTTGAAACTTCTTAGATTCTACACCAACTGGACAATCTTTTGTCCAGTGTGAAGACTAGTGGGATTTTTAAACCTCTAATCTAGTTTAAGGGTGCAGCTTTAATTTTTCAGCTGGCTTTTGAGTTCATAGCAGCTTTTAAAAATTGCTTAACTACAGCTGCATACCATATCCCAGCTTTGCTGAAAAAAATCTTCAATTTTTGCCAGTTTTTACTTCCATAATGTTAAACATCGATTTTAGCTGGGCAGGAGTTAAGAGGTTTATTTTCAGCCTATGCAAGACTAAAATTCAAAGCAAATTAAATTTTGCTTAAGGGAACATTGTAAAGTAACAATTCTTGATATTACATGCCTCATATGATCCATTTCAAACCATAGAGAATTACCTTTGTGTCACTGTTCCAACAGACAAACAAATGTGAACAGCTAAAACATTTTAAAAATGCACCAAGCTTATGAAGTCTCAAACAAAACTTGAATTTTCTGTACATACTCCTGTCAAATGAAGTTATTTCCTGTACACCACTCCTCTTGCAAACTGGTCTTCTATTTCCTTTCATTTGACCTAGATCGGCTGAAAAACAGAAACAAAAGTTACATCTGTTAACTCAGTTATAGGCAAAACTTCAAAGGATTTTTACAGTAAAAGTTATAAACATTTTGTCCTAGTAGTTTAAAAGACCTATTTCTGTTTTTAGTGTATTATGTATGCAAGCTCTTAAATGGCTCACAGGTCATTAAAGATCTTACCTACGAGACCTAGAGAAAGATCGGGACGGCTTGTGATTTCTCTCCCGGGACAGTGATCTCTCTCTTCTCCTATCTCTAGAAAGGGACCTAAAGAAAGAGGAGAAAGAAAAATGGAGCCATTCAGGATTACACACAACAATGTCTTAAGTTTTTGAAAGCTGAAACTTCTATATGTTACTTGATTCATTACTAAAGTCAATGTCTATTGCCATAACTGAGTCATCTGGAAAAGAGCTTAGAAATTTCACAAGCACTCCCACTTCTGAGAACGTGGCCCCCCAAAGATACTTTACCTGCTCCGGCTGCGGGAGAAGCTTCTCCGTCTTGGAGATCTAAAAGCAGAAAACAGGAAAATTAGGCTAATTGTCAATTAGCATTTAGGCGTGAGGCATTTCCCAACTTTTCAATCTCACTGTTGGGCCCAGTGAATGTGCCGAAGAACTGGCACCCATCGTCCAAAAAGTAAAAATTTTTTTAAGGAAAACAAAACAAAAAAAGGGCACAGAAGGATTAAGGAACCAAAAGCTCAAGTGAAAAGCAGGTATTCCAATCATGGATTCACTTTAACAAAGAATGCTTCACAGCAGATCTGTCCAATGCAAAACTTCATGTCAAACTAACTTCACTACCCAAACACCACACCAAAATGTAGTCCCACAAGTAGTTCCAAAAACAGTACCATAAACCAGTATTTGGAACCCATGCAAACCTGTAAGTCCATGACAAGACTTAGGTACCAGGTGGATAGTGTAATTTTGTGAAAACGCGCTAGGTGTAAATATTGATGCCATTAAGTGCTACATTAGAACTGCATTTGTGATCGTCACATTTAAGAGTGTGTTTAGACTTATCAAAATTACCTTAGCTTGGCCCACTTCACCCCCAAAATTTTAAAATTTTGAAAACTGTTAGTAAAACCATTTAAAGGTGATAGGATTCAACAAATTTTTGCTAGAAAGGAAAGCTAAATCTGTTAGAGTTATTAAAATTTTTAGTTTGGCATCTCACACATGCAAATAAGTTTCACTTGAAGGTCTAGTTACATTATGAGTTCCCTATCACCCTTAAAAGTTTTATTCAAGCAATATATATGTACGTTACCATTCAATTATGCACAGCCAGCCTTTGATCCAGAAAAAAGAATTACTTTAAGCCGCTTACTCCTTATTTTAACCAGCAGTAAACTGTATAAGCAGGAAAAACTTACTAGTTTTTGGGTTTCAACAAGCTAGAAATGGTGAGGTGAGGCTGCCGGACTGACGGCCAGGAAGAATTTGCTGAAAAGGTTTTGCCAGATGTTGCGTTGGATTTAGTTGGTTGGCGAAGGGGGTGTTGTGGATTTTTCCTGCTTTTTTGTTAGCCGAAGGCTGCTGCTGTAGTTGTTGTGAAGACATTTGGTAAAAAACAGCTGAGCTGATTGGCCAGGAATGTGTGGGCGGTCGAGGTGGCTGCTGCCGATTTGGTTAAGGTTGGAGAGAAGGCTGAGAGAAAACAGCATGCTCGGGAACCAAAGGGCGGTGCAACCTGACGACTGGCCATGCCTGGGTCATGTGAAACGACACCAGCCAAGCTGAATGGGGCGCGCTGGTCACATGACGCTGAAAGGGCTAGTTGACTGGCTAATGCAGACTCAGAGGGTGGTGAGAAGAGACATGATGGTGACTCTGTAACGGGGTTCATTTTTATTAATAGATGGACCAAAAAGCACAAAAAAAAATGAAAAACAAGCCATCAGTACAACCATCTATTAGCTAACAAATACTCTATTATGATGGGCAACAGTGTGTTGTTTTGTTTTTCAAAACAGCAAAAGGGGCAAGATTTTGAACTCCTATCTCCTAGGACTTCACTCACCTGTAAGAGGTAAATTCAGTCCTATAGAAACTATTTTGGAGGTTTGAGGAGATGTGGAGTTAGCATCCAGACAATACTGCCTGGTCCAAGAATGATGCCATTTTCAATTATAAAAAAAACCTGCATTCTCTCCTATTTGGGTTTGAAGAACAGATGACTGGGATTACTTTAGCCCCCTTTATTGGTCAGTGACTTTAGTTTCAGAATGATTTCTACTTTACCAGTTGTAACAATAAAACAGCTGCCTGTTTGATAAATATTACAATCGTGCTAACAGTAGAAAACACATTTTTGTGAAGAGCTAGAGTTGAATGTAATGTTTGTCATTATGGAGTCAAGAAATGGAAAAAGGCCTAAACTGAAGTATAAGGGAAGACTTGGAAAGATGCAACTAGAAGATGTACTAGAAGACAGATCCAAGATAGAAGTTACTGACTACCAACATGAACAGTGACCTAAAGACAAAAGCCAACACTCAGCACAACTCACATATCCCAAACTACACCCAACAAACGCTTCATAAAAACCTGATTCTCCAAAGTTAAAACCCCACCAACAAACTTTAAGAGAATACCTGTTCCTATTAGCTACACCAACACCTCTAAACACGCTCTCTCTAAGTACCTGCGTCGAGGTGGAGGACTCCTCCTCCGATAATCATCTCGAGGGCGACGACCCCAGGAAGGAGGTGGGCCACGATTACGACTTCTCTTTTCACCATTCGATAGTTCCACTCTTACTCGGCAGCCACAGAGTGTTCTAGGAGGGAAAGAAACAGTAACTTTAAAACAGCCAAACTAATTTTCTAAGAGATGTGCATTAAAGCAAGGAAAAAAACAAATACAAAGCTTCCTCTTACAGCTAGCTTCTTTGCAAAGAATCCAACTGAATGTCTGCAGAATCCTTAATACCAAAGCAAGTTTTAGTTCCTTATCTTTTTTCTAGTAAAGAAAACCAACTTCCTTATGTTTTATTGCTGTTAGTCAGTCTCATCACTGGGCTCAATGCTAACAGTTAAAATTTAAGTATGAAAACCTAGATTCATCCTCCAAGCTAGTTCATCTGTACATAATGTTTTGACTTCTTCCTTCGAAAGGTGCAGCAGCTGTCTCCCCATCCCCTCTAAGTAAACATCAGTAAACAGGACAGAAGCATCCTGGACATTTTACATTTTCCTTTCCCTTCAATCATCACACAACAGTTTAAACATAAGAAGCTGTAGCTGAGAAAGATTAAAAAAAAAAAAAAAAAAGACGACGTTTATATCCCACCTACTCATTGGTCCACATCACAAAGTTTAGATAAGCCATCATATGTGGACAGTGATTGGGAAGAGGTGGAGCCCTGGAAAAATGTTTCTGTAATCTGCTTAGATAAATGACCTTTTACGTATCTTTATAGTCAACTCGCAGACCCTTTGATTTTTGGATCTTAATTCTGTTCCTTGGTTTCATGAAACCCAAGTTTTCAAATGCCATGAAGAAGGGCAACACCTGTTCACTGTTAAAGACTCATGTGTTAACTTACCAGCCAGCTAACAGAATATTGTAATGCAAAGGGAAATAGTTATATGATCCACATTTCCTAAACAATATTTCCAACATGTATCAAAAAAAGATAATAGTACAATAAACCCATATAACCATATCCACTTACAATCAATCTGGCCATTAAGAGGGATGACTGATCCACAATTATTTTAAGACACAATTCAAAGGTGACAACCTGATGCTTTGTGGTGGATTTAGATTAAAATGTTTCAACCACATGAAGCCACACACCCAAGCTGACCAATAAAATTATTTTCTCCAATGGCCAACTGAATAAAAAAACTTCCTATCTTCACAAATTGTTCACTTTTTTGATTGCCAAAAAAAGGTTTTATGTAAATTTCCAATAAGATCAATTTCAGATAGCAAAGAAGCCATCTAAAAGCCATATATCCTAGAGATTTTAAATATTAAAACACAATAAACTATCATTAATTAAATTAATCAACAAATTACCTCCCATCTAGCTCTCGGACAGCATCAGCTGCATCTCGGGGATCTTCAAATTCAACAAAAGCAAAGCCGGGAGGGTTTCTAGCAACCCACACACTTCGGAGTGGTCCATAATAGCCAAAAGCTCGTTCCAATTCAGTCTTGTTACCATTGTTTCCAAGATTACCTACATAAACTTTACAGTCCAAAGGACAGGAATCACGATGCATTTCTGCAATTAAAAAAATATATATTACAATCAACAGTGAAAGATAGATTCAGGAAAGAACTCAAAATTAAAACCCCAAAAGCTAGGAATATCCCAATAGTTACCAATAACTGCATAGAAGCCAAAAGAAATCGTCAAAGAAGGGGGGGGGAAGCCTCCTTGACAAGCGGGGGGTGGTGGGGCGGCGGGGAAGAAAACACAACAGAGTAGTGTTTACCAAAGTAGAAACTAAGGATATTATCTATTTCAATTAATTTCACCTAGAAGAGTAGGATCCCTACTCAGAAGCAAATTCAAAAACAAAATGAAACTCGCTGAAGACAATCACCAAGAAAACTGATACTAATGTGCCTTCATAGGTCAAGTTAACCAGCATCACTCCTCACAATGCAACACAAATCTGTTTTTAAAAATGTACCTTACTCTATTCTCAACAGCCAAAAAGTGTCAAACCAAATATCCAGCAACAGGTAGACAAACAAAATGTACTATCCAAATTATTCCGGAATCAAGTACCCATAAATGCTACAAATGTGAAATAAAGCGTCAGAGCATACTGTTATAGGTAACAGACACAAAATAGTGCGTATTACGATTCGATGTGAATTATCCAACACAGGCAAATCCAGGAACATTTTAGTAGGTACGGGGGCTTGGGAAGAGAGGACAGGGCAAAAGGTGAATGGATGCTTCGGTATACAGGTCACTTCATTGGGTATAAAAGACTTTCAAACTAGTGAGATGATAGCTGTACAACAATGTAAACATACTAAATACCTCTGAATTGTGCACTTTAAAATGAAGCTGATGTTAATTTCACCTCAGAGAAAAAAAACATTTGTTGCATAAAATGTAAGCCACCTGGGGGCTTACATTTTTACAAACTTTAGATACTTAGTCACTTAAGCAATATCTTTTCAATTTACAGGCCAGTTACCAATTGCATACAAGAGCAGTCTGCCCATGAACTCAGCTCAAGCGCTTTACCATTTTTTTCTCACTCTGAGTTTATCCAATTAAAAAAAAAACCAGTCCAGACACATCCTAATTGCGTGACCCCACCCTGCAACCAGGAGTTCTGAGACCAAATCATTGCTGAGGAATGTGTTTTTTCCCCCCTTTCCAGAAACTTTACGGTGACCAGTTTCAGGCCCACGCATCAATAGGAAAACTCACAAGAACAATTCAGCTCAAGGAAGGTCTGTTTAAAAAAAAAAAAAAAAGTTATTGGGTCCCGACTATAAAAAGTGAACTCGTTTAAAAAAAAAATAAAAATGAAAGCCTAGAAATCACTTAATATGGTTCCAAAGGCTCAGTTTTGATTAGTGACCTGAAAGGAAAAACCGATAAACTACCTAAGGAGACATGCTGCCCAAAAAAAAAAAAAAAAAAACGCGCCATAAATTGAAAAGCCGCGGCCTGGAGACAACTGACTACCGAGTCCCCCTTCGCCTCGACTCGGATAATCTCCCTTCCTGGCTCACCGCCTCTCCGTTCCCAGTGTAGGATTAAAAACATCTCCACTGAGGCCTGGGTATATCTCCGAGGGGCCGAAAGCCCCCGCCACAGCCCCTAGCTGAACGTCACAAAATGGCGGCACCGTCTCTTTGTCTCAGCCTGCCGCCGCCATTGGGCCTATCCCCACTTCGGCCCCTTTAAGGCCCATTTCCCACCTCATTCCTTTAGTAGTCGTTCGCTTACCGAGATCTTGGGTTGAAAATGCGGAGGTTCAAATCCACAGAACCTAGGCGAGGTCTTCCCGGTCCCCTCCCTTCCGGCGTACCCGGAGGTTCTCGCACACCCGGCGTCCACGAAATGGCGGACCACCGCCGTCTCCTCGCCCTTATTTATACGACACACCAGAGTCACATGATTGGATGGGCTCGCCCAATGAGAGGCGGAGAACGCCGTGACGTAGTGGCTACAAACGCTGCGAGAATCGCGGTTGCTGGGAGCGCGCTCAGGTCTTGGCGCCTTGACTGTAGAGGCGGCCGTGGGGTGTCTCAGGCCCGGAGTTCCCTCTGGGGTAATTCCCCAGTTGCAGTCTTCCAAGTTATCCTCAGTCCCGTCTCCCTCCCTCTAAATAGGCGGGGGTTTAAGAATACCTGCGCTGTCACTCTCACTGATAAAACGTTTTGCTCCTAATAAGATTAAAGTATTAAATAATTATTAAAGTATTCACTAATTACTTCATCCTCGTAAGCGGTTAGGCTGGAACTAAGACCATCACGTTTAGGAAAGTACTTCGGAATTGCCCCCAAGGTCAATGAGCCTTAGTGATCAAGCTGCCACCAGATTGTGCCCACCGGGGTCCCACAGTTAGAGAAAAGCCCAAGCCTGGAAAGTCTGTGGAGCTCTGGCTGGATTTTCACGTCTCAGACAAACTGCAGGATTTGACCGAGACGATGGCGCATTATCACGGACTCTTGAAAAGTTTAATAGCAACGAAACGCAGATGAGACTGGTCAGGCCATCTGGAAACTACCACATTTAGCAAATAAAAGTGGAAGTTCCTGAAAAAGATTGAATTTAAATTCAGGGCTCCGAAAAAGAGTGCTAGCCTTTCTCCTAGCAAAGGCTGCTGTATTGGCCTGGGGGCAGGGGTGGGGTCCGTGGGTCACTCATACCTTCCTCTGTTTTCTACGTCCCCTAAAAAAAAAAAACAACACGAGCCACAAGGTAAACTATTGGGAGAGAAATACGGCGACTGTGGCTTCCCAGGTGGCGCTAGTGGTAAAGAACCCGCTAATGCAGGAGATAAAAGAGGGGTGGGTATGATCCCTGGGGGAGGGAAGATGCCCTGGAGGAGGACATGGCAACCCAGGCAACTCGTGTTCTTGCCCGGGAAATCTCATGGACGAAGGATTCTTGAGGGTTACAGCCCAGAGTGGAACTGTAGCGACTTAGCAGTCGTGTTAGAAAAATCACCAAGAGCCCCTTCCTCAGAACAGTGAGTTCAGTTAGGAAGTTTGCCTTGCCCTAGCCGCTTTCACTAGAGTCTGTGTTAGTCTGTGTTAGTTCAGTCGTGTCCGACTCTTTTGCTACCTCATGGAATTCACCAGGCTCCTCTGTGCATGAGATTTTCCAGGCAAGAATACTGGAGTGGGTTGCCATTTCCTCTTCCAAGGGATTTTCCCGACCTAGGGATCCACCCGGGTGTCCTGCATTGCAAGCAGATTCAGTGGAGTCTGACAACAAGAGAAACACTAACAACTTGTATTTTCCGACCGTTACCTGAAAGATATACCAATTATTGTTTTGTTTCTCTCAGGTGTTCTTACTGTGGCTCTGAAAGGTTTATCCATAGTGGGAGGGGAATACAAAGATTTAATAGCCCTAAGCCTTAGTTTTTACATCTGTAAAATGGGGCTTCCATACCAGCAAGGGAAGAGTAGGGAAGGAGAAATGGCAGTAGTCAAGGCAGACCCTGAGCTGGCCTTACCTTGGGTGTTTACCAGGTGAGGGATTCAGCAAAACCTGTTTCTTACTTTTCTTTCCTTCTCTAATTGTTTTTCTTTTCTGACCCATATAAATTTGCTTTGATTTGCTCCCCTCCTCCAAGGTAAATTTTTCTCCTCTTTTTATTTCCTTCTATCAAAACAAACCTTTAAAAAATTTTTTTTTTCTTTTTGGCTGCACTCAGCAGTATGTGGGACTTTCATTCCCTGGCCAGGGATTGAACCTGGGCCCTCTGCAGCAGAAACGTAGAGGCTTAACCACTGGGCCATGGGGGCAGTCCCAAAGCAAAGCCTTTTTTAAGTCAGACTATCCAGGTAATAGCAACCCACTCCAGTACTTTTGCCTGGAGAATCCCATGGATGGAGGAGCCTGGTAGACTATAGTCCATGAGGTCGCTAAGAGTCGGAGATGACTGAGCAAATTCACTTTCACTTTTCACTTTCATGCATTGGAGAAGGAAATGGCAACCCACTCCAGTGTTCTTGCCTGGAGAATCCCAGGGACGGGGGAGCCTAGTGGGCTGCCATCTATGGGGTCGCACAAAGTTGGACACGACTGTCGCGACTTAGCAGCAGTAGCAGCAGCATCCTGGATTTGGACCATAGTACTGCTGCTACTTACTGTTAAAGTGTCTGCAGAAGAGTCCCTTACCCTCACTCAAGACTGCTTTCCTCTCCATAAAATGGAGTAATTATATCAATACAGGGCTGTTGTGTCCTGTCTCCCCTCACAAGAACTTCAGCTTTGGTCTCCTGTGGTCACTCCTGCATCCCCAGGGCCAGGAAACAAGCCTGACACATAGCAGGTGATCAAAACATGTTTGGTTAAGTAAGTATTTAAAAGAAGTGATGTATGTCAGTCAGCTGGCACAATCTTGTTCCAAAAAATTGTTTTTTTCTCATCTCATATCCCCTTCTCTCCCACCATTTCCCCTATTTTTGTTGTTTTATGTGCATGTGTAATGCTAGTCTAGCATGCATCTTTCAATGGAGCACCCTTAATCCCTCCCACTGTATTTTCAAATACCTTCTGACCTCCATCCACACAGACTTTCCATCTTCTGGTAACTGCAGCCCAGAGAACTATCCATTTAAATTATATAGACTATTTTAATGTTCCTTTAAATTTATTCAACCACCAACCACTCTTGTCTAGACCCTGGAATCATAGGAAGCTTCAAGGGAACATATCAGAAATTCCTGAATGGGGATCATACATCGTAGCAAACAAATATCTTTTGACTTTCTCTGAGGAACGATTCTCACAGTAGACCCTGTGATAGACTTAAGTGTGGTTGGATCCTATACTCTGCTCTTTTAGGGGTAGAGGCATGGGCACCCCTAGTTAATTAAATTATCCCCATTCTTAGTAGCCTCCCTGCCTTACCCCGATTAGTTCAGGAATGGATGAGTAATCCAACTAGACCTGTCAGCTAATGGGACTTATAATTTGCAAAATTACAGTAATTTTAGAACTTTTAATAGCCACAATCTAAATGTAGAATGTAAGATTTTAGCAATTTTCATCTTCCATATTTTTTACAAGTCATAAAATTGTGCTTGGGCTCCTGGTTAAAGTGATTGCAAATTTGAACTCTAAGGATAACTTCCTGGGGTTATCTTTATATCATCAGGTTCTGTATTAGCTGCAGTCTAGCCATAATCTATTATCCTTTATACAGAAACCCTTTCAATTTAAGACTCTGTGAGTTGTATACTGCCGAAAATGCCCACATAAATTTATAAGAGCAGTGTAATTATTGATGTAATGTATTGCTGTACATGAACTAGCTATCTTATCAGCACGGCTGCTAAGCCAACCAGAGAGAGAGGGATATGTTCCTTTTCTCTGACTAGCAAGGTCTTGAGCCTGGCAGCCATCCTCTTTCTAGAAGGGAGAAAGCAGCCCGCAGTAGATCCCCAACCAAGAAACAGGGAGAGCTGAGAGATGGGGACTAGACTCTTGTTTAAGAAACACTGAACCCAATTCCACTTTTGAGATTTCCAGTTGTGTGAACATACATGTTCCCTACCTCTGCCTCTTATCCTGAGTCATTTCAGTTTTTTTTTTCTTGTTACTTTCAAACAGGATTCTAAATACAGAAATTACTCTGACACAGACTTCTCATTACCTCGTCTAGAACCATAACTCTAAACTATCTTACAATTCTAAAATTTGCCTGCTATCAATTTGCTAAGTACTTAAAAAAAAATTTTTTTTTTAATTGAAGGCAATGGCACCCCACTCCAGTTCTCTTGCCTGGAAAATCCCATGGGCGGAGGAGCCTGGTAGGCTGCAGTCCATGGGGTTGCCAAGAGTCGGACACGACTGAGCGACTTCACTTTCACTTTTCACTTTCCTGCATTGGAGAAGGAAATGGCAACCCACTCCAGTGTTCTTGCCTGGAGAATCCCAGGCACAGGGGAGCCTGGTGGGCTGCCGTCTATGGGGTGGCACAGAGTCGGACAAGACTGAAGGGACTCAGCAGCAGCAACACTTTATTTACAATGTCATGTTAGTTTCAGGTGTACAGTACAGTGATTAATATATATATATATCATATATATATTCTTTTCTGGATTCTTTTCCCTTATAGTTTATTACAAAATATTGAGTAGAGGGAATTCCCTGACAGTCCAGCAGTTAGTCCCTGCTAAGGCCAAAAAATAAAATTAAAAAAAAATTTTTTGTTTAAGTATTGAGTATAGTTTTCTATGGTATACAGTAAGTTAAGTACTTTTTTTTTTTTTATTTTATTGGGCTTCCCTGATGGTTCAGTGGTTAAGAATTCACCTTGCAATGCAGGGGATACTGATTCGATTCCTGGTCCAGGAAGATCCCACATGCCTGAGGGCACGGAAGCCTGAGCACCGCAACTACTGAAACCAGCGCCACCTAGGGCCTGTGCTCCACAGTAAGAGAACCCACTTCAATGAGAAGCTCAGCTAGAGAATAGCCCCCGCTCACAGGAAGTTCCCCTGGAGAAGGAAATGGCAACCCACTCCAGTATTCTTGCCTGGAAAATCCCATGGAAGGGGAAGCCCGGTGGGCTACAGTCCATGGGGTTGCAAAGAGTGGACACGACTAAGCCACTTCACCACAACTAGAGAAAGCCTGCATGCAGGCTCAGGGCAGCCAAAAATAAAATTTTTTAAGAAAGAAAAAAAACATTAATGATGGTCAGGCTACATTATGTATAACAAATAGAACTTTTCAATATTGTGATTGATTTCAAGTATCCACAAACAAAATCTGTTAAGAGTGTAAACCATAATAATAGTTTCTTAACTGCTTGATGTAGTCAGTGTCCTCACAGGATGCACATGGCATACCAAACAAAGGGTTAACTGAAGAGGTAATTATTTACAGAGGTTTGGGTTCAAGAAATCCACAGGGCAGTGGGGAGCTCCCAGAGGCAACTCTTCTAAGCCCCATGGGGCAAGAAAGGGAGCAGGGTTACCAGAACCAGACAAACGCTGTAGCTATGAAGAGAGGCCCTTAGGTAGAGGAAATGTACCAGCCCAGTTTAAGCAGCGGTGGGGGTAGCCAGAAATGAAATAACTGAATTCTTTCTCTTTCTATACTCCCATCTTCTAATAGTGCCTTCTATTGCCCAAAGCTTTCTGGAAATCTGAGGACAAGAGAGCTGAGTGATGCAAGCCCAGATCACCCTCCAAGGGCACAGAAGAGGACAGAGAAGACTGGAAATTGATCTAGGGTTATAGTGTCCAATACAACAACCACTAGGCTCATGCAGTCATTTGAGTCCAAATTGACATGTACTATAAATGTAAAAATCACTTTAAAAATACTTCCTGGATTTCAAAACCTTGGTATTCAAAAAGAATGTAAAGATCTTATTAGTTTTTATATTGATTACATGTTGAAATGATGATGTTTTTATGCATTGGGTTAAGTCAACTATATTATTACAATTAAATTCATGTGTTTCTTTATACATTTTGACTGTGGCTACTAGAACACTTAAAATTAAGTGTGTGGCTCACATTGTATCTATTGGATCGTATTGATCTACATGGACAAGTGGGAAATAACCACACAATGACAACAAATAATCATTTAAAAACTCATTTTAATCTATGTCCTGGACAACTAACTATATGAAAATAGTGTTTCCGCAAATCACATAGTTTAAATTTTTTTAAACCTAATTGCCTTGATCCTTTGACATATGGCCCTTCTATGTATTTTTATATTATTCCCTGAACCAGGTTTGTTTGGGTTTTTTTTAGGTTACATCACACAGCATGTGGGATCTTAGTTGCTTGACTAGGGATTGAACCTGTACCCCCTATATCTGAAGTGCAGATTCTTAACCACTGGACCACCAGGGAAGTCCCTGAAACAGTTCTTTGGCTCATACTGCATATTTAACAATCACTCATTCAGTCAGGAAGTGTTTGTTAGGTACTTTCTATTTTCCAAACACTGAGATGAATTTAGAGGGATAAGTTGTAACCCAAAACAGAGTTCTAGGCTTCCATCATGGGACTAAGTTCCAAGATATAGGGGAATTAGAAAAAGAATCACATAACTGGTTGTGAAATTACTTATGTAGAAAATGGTCTGAAAAGGGAAATGGTGTCTTCAGACCATATCATAGGAAAGATTGGCCTGATTAGGTAAACCAAAGGAGGCTTCCTGGAGGAAGTGATGATTTAGCAGAAGCAGGAGATGTCTGGCAAAGTTTGTGAGAAGAAAGAGAGAAAGTTCCTGGAAGAGGGTGCTGAATATATAAACTTACTATAGCAAGTTAGAGGAATTAAAGAAAAATAGGACAGTGTGATTGAAGCACAAAGTGAGGAATAGATTTGAAATTTTATGAATATGTAAAATGTTCATGTTATATTTGTATTTATTTGTATATCAAGTATTTACCAAGCTACTAAGTGCTTTCAGTGAAGCAAATCTGAATCTATCACTTTCAGTCAATAAACATTAACTGAATGTTTATTATAGTTCCCTCTGGAAGGCTCAGAGCTACAACAGTGGTATGTTAGAAGTATGGAAAGTTCACTCAGGAGATATTCCCCCCTCCACCATGTGGAAGATTCCAGGTGACAGTTGGACTATTTATTTATTTGGCTACAGGATCT
The DNA here is from genome assembly GCA_006408695.1 of Aepyceros melampus. NCBI lineage: Eukaryota > Metazoa > Chordata > Mammalia > Artiodactyla > Bovidae > Aepyceros > Aepyceros melampus. The sequence goes on from SJXQ01008114.1 coordinate 536,613, forward strand.
TACTCCCCAGCCTGGGATCTTACTTCCCCAACCTGTGATCAAACAAACCCCTTGCCCCCTGCAGTTAGAAGTATGGAGTCCTAACCACTGGACTGCCAGGAAATTCCCTGGACATTTTATTTTCTGAGAAGGGTTCTTGTGCCTGGAAAAGAATAGTGATTGATTCTGGAGTTCTGATTAATGTTAAATTTGTCAAAGTTTCCAATTCTTTTTATTTATTTATTTTATTTGGCCACACCAAGTCTTAGCTTGGGTATGTGGAATCTTTAGTTGCAGTGTGGGAACTCTTAGTTGCAACATGTGGGATCTAGTTCCCTGAGCAGGGAATGAACCCTAGACAGCTGCTCTGGGAACTCAAAGTCTTAGCCACTGGACCACCAGAGAAGTCCCCAAGTTTCAAATTCTTAAATCTGTTTCTTTCCATATAGTTAAGCTAAACTTTGAATCATTGTTATTTTATTTTCTAAGAAACTAATTTTTAACATAAGAGCAATAATTCCCACCATCCTTAGGTAAATCTTTAATAGAATCAAGGGACTTCCCTGTGGTCCAGTGGTCAGGACACCACACTTTCATGCCGAGGGGCGAGGGTCTGATTCCTGGTTGGGTAACTAACATCCTACATGCTGCATGGAGGGGCCAAAAAAAAAAAAAAAATCAGAAGTTAAACAGAATTTTCCTAAACAGTTAACATTATTTACACACTTGACTGATTTAATTCCTTTAAATGTATCAAGCAACACTTGTATATTTAGTACATTTAATCCTCCAAACTATTTCAAAGGTCTTTCATAGCGGACTTAAAATTCTAACAAGCAAAATATCCCCTATTCATGGGTTAAATGACTTAATAGTGTTAAAATGGCAATAGTACCCAAAGCAAGCTACAGATTCGGTGCAATCCCTACCAAAATTCCTGAAGTGGAGGGTGATCTTGTGAGACTGAGCTTTGTATCTGTGAAATCTCATTCTGTCTCCTGATAAACAGTTGATGTGGGATCTGAATACTGACTAAATGTTTGATGCATTAAGGAAAGATGATTAAATTATTTTTAAATCCTTACCTTTTTAGAGATACGCACTAAGAGGCTCATATATGAAATGATATGTTCTGGGTTTGCTTCAGAATAACATGGGGGGACTTCCCTGGTGGTCCAGTGGCTAAGACTCTGCACTCCCAAGGCAGGGGTCCCAGGGTCAATCCTTGGTCAGGAAACTGGTCTCCAGAATTCGCAGACCTCAACTAAAAGATACCCACATGTCGCAGCTGAAGATTCCATATGCCACAACTAATACCCAGCACAACCAAACAAATAAATAAAAATAAATGTTAAAAAAAAAAAATGGGCTCCTCTGCAGTTCACTTCAATTCCCTACTACCCTCCCATCTTCAACATGCCTGGCCTGACCCCCAGTGGCACTAACGTGGGCTCCTCAGGGCACTCAGCAAACCAAAGCACCGTCTGGCAGAGGAAGAATGCCAGCTGTGGAACAAGGAGCACAGGCCGTACGACCTCAGTGGGCACTGGGGGGATGTGGCGATTCTACACAGAGGATTCACCAGAGCTCAAAGAGGGCCCTGTTCCAATATCAGTTATGAGTCTTTCACTTCTATATTTATGTTGCACATTTGGGGCAAGTACACTCGTTCATAGATTCTGCTACATCCATCTGTCTGTCATCTGAAGAAGAAAGGAAAAAATCCCAACATATCTTGGACCAAAAGCATAGTGATTTTATGTTCATGAGGAAGAAATTTTCTGTAAGCTTATTGTTTTACAGAGAACTTAAGGAGAATTAAAGAATCAATTTTTTTTCTATGGCTAATAAACTTTTAAATTTATTAAAACACACATACACACATGGGGATGGGCGAAGTCAATTGAGTCTCCAGTCCTCAGATGATAAAACAAGACTGAGCTCAGAATTGTTGAAGCTGGGTAATGAGTACATGGGATTTGTTATGCTCCATCTACTTTTGTTACATCTTTGACATTTTCCCATAACTAAGAATTCAGAAAGAAAAAAAGGAAAAGCAAAGGAGAGAGCCATAAGAGGAGATTGAGAAAAAGACTAAGCATGCTGTTGATGATATCATAACAGTGTAGCATTTTACAGAACATTTATGGAACATTTACATTCAGTATCCAGAAGAGACCGGATAGATCCTTGATTTTTCCTAAACCTCTTCCCAGCCACAGGATCCCTTCCTGTCGTGAGACTGAAGCCAGCCTAACACATGGAAGGTGATAAATGTTCATCAAGCATGAGTATGAAGGGACTTTCTGGTGGTTAAGTTGGTTAAGAGTCCACCTTCCAATGCAGGGGACACCAGTTTGATCCCTGGTTGGGAAACTAACATCCCACATGCCCTGGAGCAACTAAGCCTGAGTGCTGCAACTAGAGAAGCCCACAAGACCCAGCACAGCCAAAAAGGGGGGAAAAAAAATGAGTGTGAAGCTCTCATTACCAGCCCTCCTCACACTTCCCAGAGACTCTGCTGCCATCTTTCCAGCCTTAATCTTAGAGCAAAGAGCAGCTGTGGTCCTGGTCTCTTTTCACCCTTCTCTTCTAGTATATCTTTTATTTTAATTATTTTTATTTTTGTTGAAGTATAGTTGATGCACATTCCCTAGTATGTCTTGATTGCTTGCCACATATTTCAGAATTTAAATTACACCCAGATAAAGCTTTGTTTAATTAATTAATTTATTTATCCACAATAAACTGTGGAAAATTCTGAAAGAGATGGGAATACCAGACCACTTGACCTGCCTCTTGAGAGACCTGTATGCAGGTCAGGAAGCAACAGTTAGAACTGGACATGGAACAACAGAGTGGTTCCAAATAGGAAAAAGAGTATGTCAAGGCTGTATATTGTCACCCTGCTTATTTAACTTATATGCAGAGTACATCATGAGAAACGCTGGGCTGGAAGAAGCACAAGCTGGAATCAAGATTGCCGGGAGAAATATCAATAGCCTCAGATATGCAGATGACACCATCCTTATGGCAGAAAGTGAAGAAGAACTAAAAAGCTTCTTGATGAAAGTGAAAGTGGAGAGTGAAAAGTTGGCTTAAAGCTCAACATTCAGAAAATGAAGATCATGGCATCTGGTCCCATCACTTCATGGGAAATAGATGGGGAAATAGTAGAAACAGTGTCAGACTTTATTTTTTTGGACTCCAAAATCACTGCAGATGGTGATTGTAGCCATGAAGTTAAAAGACGCTTACTCCTTGAAAGGAAAGTTATGACCAACCTAGATAGTATATTCAAAAGCAGAGACGTTACTTTGCCGACTAAGGTCCATCTAGTCAAGGCTATGGTTTTTCCTGTGGTCATGTATGGATGTGAGAGTTGGACTGTGAAGAAGGCTGAGCACCGAAGAATTGATGTTTTTGAACTGTGGTGTTGGAGAAGACTCTTGAGAGTCCCTTGGACTGCAAAGAGATCCAACCAGTCCATCCTGAAGGAGATCAGCCCTGGGATTTATTTGGAAGGAATGATTAGGAAAAAGAGTATGTCAAGGCTGTATATTGTCACCCTGCTTATTTAACTTATATGCAGAGTACATCATGAGAAACGCTGGGCTGGAAGAAGCACAAGCTGGAATCAAGATTGCCGGGAGAAATATCAATAGCCTCAGATATGCAGATGACACCATCCTTATGGCAGAAAGTGAAGAAGAACTAAAAAGCTTCTTGATGAAAGTGAAAGTGGAGAGTGAAAAAGTTGGCTTAAAGCTCAACATTCAGAAAATGAAGATCATGGCATCTGGTCCCATCACTTCATGGGAAATAGATGGGGAAATAGTAGAAACAGTGTCAGACTTTATTTTTTTGGACTCCAAAATCACTGCAGATGGTGATTGTAGCCATGAAGTTAAAAGACGCTTACTCCTTGAAAGGAAAGTTATGACCAACCTAGATAGTATATTCAAAAGCAGAGACGTTACTTTGCCGACTAAGGTCCATCTAGTCAAGGCTATGGTTTTTCCTGTGGTCATGTATGGATGTGAGAGTTGGACTGTGAAGAAGGCTGAGCACCGAAGAATTGATGTTTTTGAACTGTGGTGTTGGAGAAGACTCTTGAGAGTCCCTTGGACTGCAAAGAGATCCAACCAGTCCATCCTGAAGGAGATCAGCCCTGGGATTTATTTGGAAGGAATGATGCTAAAGCTGAAGTTCCAGTACTTTGGCCACCTCATGTGAAGAGTTGAGTCATTGGAAAAGACTCTGATGCTGGGAGGGATTGGGGGCAGGAGGAGAAGGGGACGACAGAGGATAAGATGGCTGGATGGCATCACTGACTTGATGGACGTGAGTCTGAGTGAACTCTGGGAGTTGGTGATGGACAGGGAGGCCTGGTGTGCTGCGATTCATGGGGTCGCAAAGAGTCGGACACGACTGAGCGACTGAATTAAGTAAGATGAAGGTTTCTCTTTTTTTGGCCATTTATCTACTTGGTCCAATTTTTTATAATTACATCTAATGAAAATTCTTTTTACTGAAATAAAGAGCCGAAGTAAGTGGTTTAAAACTTTCATTTTAAATTGATCCATAATTATTTTTCTTTTCACACTGTCCGTGAGGTTCTAGAGGCAAGAATACTGGAGTGGTTTGCCATTCCCTCCTCCAGTGGACCATGTGCATCTTGGGTGGCCTTGCATGGCATGGCTTATAGCTTCATTGAGTTACTCAAGCCCCATTGCTATGACAAGGCTATGATCCACGTGCTGGAGAACTCTTGAGAGTCCCTTGGACTGCAAGGAGAACAAACCAGTCAATCCTAAAGGAAATCAACCCTGAATATTCATTGGAAGGACTGATTCTGAAGCTGAAGCTCCAATACTTTGGTCATCAAATGGGAAGAGTCAACTCATTGGAAAAGCCCCTGATGCTGGGAAAAATTGAAGGCAAAAGGAGAAGCGGGCAGCAGAGGATGAGTTGGTTAGAAAGCATCACCGACTCAATGGACGTGAGTTTGAGCAAAGTCTGAGAAAAGGATAAGGGAGCCTGTCATGCTGCAGTCCATGGGCTCACAAAGGGTCAGACGTGACGTAGTGGCTGAACAACAGCAAATTATTTTCTGATAGCCATCAGTTGATTATTCGAATTCCCCTAGTCTGGGGATGTGTCATGTGACAACTGAAGTTAGCTGAGAGCATTTGAGTAATTCTATTTCCCTAACACCACACCCGCCTGCAATACCTTTCTCCATATGCAGTAACCTCTCCCATAGCACACACAATAATTATCACCCTGTAGTTTTCTCTGGAATTTACTTGATTTACAAAATGTAACTATAGTACTTAAATGGAAACCGGGATACAGAGAGGTTAAGTAAGTTGCCCAAGGTCACACAGCTTGTAAAGAACAGCAAGTGAAAGTGAAAGTGAAGTGACTCTCAGTCGTGTCGACTCTTTGTGACCCCATGGCTCCCATCCACGGGATTCTCCAGGCAAGAATACTGGAGTGGATTGCCATTCGACTTCCCAACCCAGGGATCGAACCCAGATCTCCGGCATTGCAGGCAGACGCTTTAACCTCTGACCAAGAACAGAAGTGGGATTCAAACCCCAGATCTGACTCTGAAGCCTAGTGATAACTTGAGGCGTGGAAAGCAGCCAAGCTCATGAATTGTGGCCATTTGGAAAAACTGCCTTGATGTCTCTGGGTGTGTGTGTTTGTTTTTTCAGTTCCCCACGTTCCTCTGGGAACCCCAGGGAACAGCTCGTCACAGGAACAGTGGTCCTTCCTTGCGGCGCCCAGCCCCCAGAGTCAGCTCTGTTCCTGAACTCCGGTTCAGATTTCAGCTCCTCCCTCTTCCCCCCTCACTGGTGCCTCAGTGAATTACCTTATTTGGCTCTCAGGCCCACAGAGAAGTCTGGAAAAGGATCCAGGCCAGAATAGGATTGTTTGTACAGTGAGGGGGTGAGAAATCTTTATTTTAGTGACCTTGGCTCTTGATCTGAAAGTCGCAAATATAGGGAAGTAAGTTTAGTCTCGAAAATAGCTACAAGAAGCAACTGAAGAGGGCAGAGTGGGGGTGCTGATGTCACAATTTTTCACGTGTGCTTAATTCTGTCTTTGTCTTTATTATGCTCTCTTATGGCTGTCTTTCTTTCCTCTTTCCTGAGTTTCCAGAGTTTGTACCCCAATGCAAGGAAACTCAAGCCCAGAAAGTATAAAAAGTTTTAGGTAGCTGGTGCCATAGATATCATAGTTTAGCGTATGCTTATACGGCTTATGAACAACGTTTTAAACCCAGTTCAGAGAGTCTCTCTCTCTCGTCTAATTTTTGAAACTCTCTCAGGTAGATATTCTTATTATCTTCATTTTATGCTTTTTAAAAATATTTTTATTTATTTATTTATTTGGCTGTGCTGGAGCTTAGGATCTCTAGTTGGAGCATGCAAACTTTTAGTCTGGTCTAGTTCCCTGACCAGGGATTGAACCCAGGCTCCCTGCATTGGGAGCGTGGAATCTTAGCCACTGGACCGCCAGAGACGTCCCTCCCTGGGACTTTCTATGTTTTATTGTTGTTGTTTGGTTGGTTTTGGTTTTTTGGTTTGTTTTGGCCGTGGTGCTCAGCTTGCGGGATCTTAGTTCCCTGACCAGGGAATGAACTCAGGGCACGGCAGTGAAAGCTCGGAGTCCTAATCACTGCATTCCCAGGGAATTCCCATTATTCTCTCCATTTTATTGATGAGAAAACTGAGTCACAAGAATTTAAGTCACTTGTCCAAGGTTCCAGAGTTCAGAATGACCAACGCCAGGCTTGCACCTACAGTCAGCATAGTAACCATAGGCCCATGCTACTACTGAGACATCCCAGGTTTCTGGCGCCTTTGCCTTACTTGACCTGTTATTACATTTCAGCCTGTTGAGCCCTTACCCTTGCCTTTCTGTCTTCTCCTTTCCAGATTCGCAAGTTTCCCACTTTCTGGCTCAGTGCCTGCAGAGTGCTTCTTCCTCCACTGCTGCTAATTCAAGGAGCCCTTAGGATTCCCTCCCAGTCTCTTCCTGACTCACTGTATGTCTCTGTCCATGAGGAACCTTCCTGACTTTCAGGAATTAGGTTCATTGCTTTATCTTTCAGTTCAGTTCAGTTGCTCAGTCGTGTCCGACTCTTTGCGACCCCATGAATCGCAGCACACCAGGCCTCCCTGTCCATCACCAACTCCCAGAGTTCACTCAGACTCACGTCCATCAAGTCAGTGATGCCATCCAGCCATCTTATCCTCTGTCGTCCCCTTCTCCTCCTGCCCCCAATCCCTCCCAGCATCAGAGTCTTTTCCAATGACTCAACTATTCGCATGAGGTGGCCAAGGTACTGGAGCTTCAGCCTCAGCATCATTCCTTCCAAAGAAATCCCAGGGTTGATCTCCTTTAGAATGGAGTGGTTGGATCTCCTTGCAGTCCAAGGGACTCTCAAGAGTCTTCTCCAACACCACACTTCAAAAGCATCAATTCTTCGGCGCTCAGCCTTCTTCACAGTCCAACTCTCACATCCATACATGACCACTGGAAAAACCATAGCCTTGACTAGATGGACCTTAGTCGGCAAAGTAATGTCTCTGCTTTTGAATATACTTCTAGGTTGGTCATAACTTTTCTTCCAAGGAGTAAGCATCTTTTAATTTTGGTGGAGTGATTATTCTTCTATGCCTGAACCATGCATCCAATACACATGCTTCTTTCTCAAGTCTCCCATGGACTTCAGACCTCCAGTTCACTATTTTTCCATCCTGTACCCCACATCTGACTCACTGCTTCCCAGACACCCTTGACTGACCATGAGTCTCACAGCTTTCATATTGGCCCTGCCTACCTCCTAGTCATCTTGTCTTTCCTTTCCAGAAACAAGCTATGTACCTCTGCATTCAGCCTCCTTTTTCTGGTATGCCCTAGCTTCAGTTTTCAAACTTTTGATCCCAAGCCTAAGAAATACATGTGACATCATAACCCGGTATCCACGCTTGCATGACCCCAAGGGTAGGCAGAATCTAGGCTGTCTCAACAGTGGCTGACAACACCACGTTCATGTTTGAATTAGACTATAAGTGCCAGGTCACACCAATGAGAACTCCAATCCAGTTTATGTCCACACCCAGGCGGGTTGTTAAAAACATTTAACCATAGTTTAGCCTGAACCCTAAATGATGAAGACAATCGTGGGAGGGTGAAAAGAGGAGACTGGGTGCTGTGATGGGAAGAAGACAGGGGTGTGATGGGAGCATCTCAGAGCAGCAGTTATTTACCAAAGAACACTGATGGTTTTGAATATTTTAGCAACTGCTACCTCTGTTTCAGAGCCTTCCAGCTGAATGTCACTCCATCCACTGTTTAGCTTCAGTGTCCCTTACTGACTCCACCATCCAAACCTGCTCTTTTGTCACTTGGGAAAAAAAAAAAGCCTCATCCTTGCTTGGAAAAAAGCCCAGGAGGTCAGCCCTAATTAACTCTATAATTTCTGAAAGAAAAGCAGTCTGCTCAAACAGAAGTCAGTGAAGGGTGTTTCATGGCAAAAGAAAGAGTTCCAGGCCTGTTGGGCCCCGGTGTTTAGCTTCTGCCTCACATCGGCAGGTACTGAGCAGGGCAACACACCAGTGAGACCTCGGGGTAATGACCTTGTTGCAGGGGAGGGAGTTTAATGGCAGGGAGATGGGATGTTTCTCAATAACTCTGAGCACGGAACTAGGAAGCAGACAGCCTTTCAGGCAGACTGTGACAAGTCCTCAAAGGACCTTGGCAACCAACCGAGACTTTTATTTTAGAAGCAAACTCTTATCAGGATTTTTGATTGTTGGCTGAGATTGAGACCTTGAGCAATTTCCTTAAACTCTTTTGAATCTCATAGTCATATGTTTCATATTGCAAAATGGGAAAATAAGAATGACCTACTTCATCAAAAAGGTATGGAAGGATGAAAATAACTCTTTGTTTTGAAAACTGGCAATTACAGGGAAGGAGTTAAACATTTAATCTCTTTCTAATGGGAACTACATTTAGAATAGCTACATAATCTTAGTTTATGAAAGTTCTATTTTACTGAAGAATGCCAGCTAATTAAAGTAGAAATAATACGTCAACATTTTTGCAAGCTCTAATGCATTTAATTCAAGCAAGTATTGTCAACTTCTGTTAAAAGTCGTTAGGCAGGGAGTTACCTGGCTGCACAGTGGTTAGGGCTCTACCTTTTCACTATTGAGGGCCTAAGTTCATTCCCTGGTTGAGGAACTAAGATCCTACAAGACACACAGCCAAAAAAAAAAATCATTAGGTAACCCCTGCCCCTTTGAACGGCTAAAATTAAAAAGTCTATCCGTACTATATGTTGGTAAGAATATGAAAGAAGAATTCTACAGATAGGAAGCAGGCTGATAAAATGATTCCGCTGCAAACAGTTGTATCTTTCATGAAAAAGGAAGGATGACTCAGAAAATAGAATTTCAAATCCAGAGAAAAGAATTGAGAGCCATAAGGAATTATTTCCAAGCCTTAAAACCCAAGGGAGGGACACTCCCCGTGGTCCAGTGGCTAAGACTTTCGATCCCAATGTGGAGAGGCCCTGGTTCTATCCCTTGTAGAGGAGCTGATCCCAAATGGCACAACTAAGAATTCATCCTGAAGATCCTCGTGTCACAACTTGCACCGCAGCCTAATACATAAATTCATGAACAAAGTAACAAAGTGAAACAAAGCAAAAAAAAAAAAACCTTAATGGAGTTTACAAGACTGGATTTCAAAATTTCTTGGGAAATTTCTTTCCTTTTTCCTTTCTTTTTTTTTTTTTAAATCTTTTTTGTTGCTTCACAGGGCTTGTGGGAACTTAGTTCCCCAACCAGGGATTGCACCTGGGCCCTTGGCAGTGGAAGCGCAGAGTCTTAACCACTGGATTGCCAGGAAAGTCTCCCACCATTGTCTCTTGGGAGCTGGAGACTTACTTTCTAGTTTCATGGGCCCATAGATAGGGAAGAATTCTGTCCCAAGCTGAGTTACATCCAGAGTCTCCCCTATATCTAACTTAGATGATTTTAATGAGATTTACATGAGATTTAGGACTTTGAATTGATGTTTTAATAGGGAACCTTGGAATGGGGTGAATATGCTTGATGTATGACATCAATCTTTGAGGATCAGAGCAGAGCGTAGTGGAGAAGGCAATGGCACCCCACTCCAGTACTCTTGCCTGGAAAAATCCCATGGATGGAGGAGCCTGGTGGGCTGCAGTCCAAGGGGTCGCTAAGAGTCGGACACGACTGAGCGACTTCACTTTCACTTTTCACTTTCCTGCATTGGAGAAGGAAATGGCAACCCACTCCAGTGTTCTTGCCTGGAGAATCCCAGGGACAGGGGAGCCTGGTGGGCTGTCGTCTATGGGGTCGCACAGAGTTGGACATGACTGAAGCGACTTAGCAGCAGCAGCAGCAGAGCATAGTAGGCGGAATAATGGCCCCCAAAGATGCCCACATCTTAATACCTGGAACCTAGGGACCTGAGTTCAATCCCTGGATTGGGAAGATCCCCTGGAGAAGGGCGTGGCAACTCACTCCAGTATTTTGTCCGGAGAATCCCATGGACAGAGGAGCCTGATGGGATACAGTCCATGAGATCGCAGGGTCAGACACAACTGAGCGACTAACACTCACACTATGACTTATATGTTACATGGCAAAATGAAATTAAGGTTAAGAATCTGATGACCTTAAATAGGGAAATTATCCTGGATTATCTGTGTAGGCCTCATATAGTCACAAGAGTCATTTAAAAATGGGAGAGTCAGAGAGAGAGAGAGAACTATGAAGAAGGGTCAACTGGCTTTTCAGATGGACAAAGGGAACCACGAGCCAAGAAATGCGGGCGACCTCTGGATGCTGGAAAAGACAATGACCTGGATTCGCCCCCAGAGCTTCCACACAGGAACACAGCCCTGCTTACACCTTGATTTAAACCTGGTGAGACAAATGTTGAACTTCTATGCAACTGTAGGATACCTACTTTTGTGCTGTTTTAAACCACTAAGCTTATGATAATTTGTTACAGCAGCAACAGAAGATCAATAGCATACCTTTTTAAGATGTGCCATTTATTACATGTCAGTTATACCTAAACAAAGATGTTAAAAATTAAATGAATGTTGACAGAGAACTGGATACACAAATAGTGCCAATTGATACCACACTGGTTCACTTTTAGTCTCACATTGAGGTTGAGGTGGATGTAATGGGAGAATCTGTCATTCCCCTAAGACTGGTTGATTCAGAATGAATCTAAACTTTCTGATGAAATAATATGAACACACAACTCTACTTAAGCTGTTGTCTAGCCAGAATGGTTAAAGCGAGTCTCTTGCACCTCTAAGTATAACTTTTAAAAGTTCATCTATGTATTTACTTTTGGCTGCACTGGGTCTTCGCGCTGCTCACAGGCTTTTTCTAGTCGCTGTGTGCAGGTCTCCCCCTGCGGTGGCCTCTCTTGTTGAGGAGCTCAGGTCCTAGAGCACCTGGCTAATGAGTGGTGCGCAGGCTTAGTTACACCATGGCTTGTGGGACTTTCTCAGAGCAGGTATAGAACCCTATGTGTCCCCTGCATTGGCAGGTGGATTCTTAACCACTGGCTCACCAGGGAAGTCCCTAAATATAACTTTTAATTTACAGTAAATGCAGGGCGCAAGATAAAACTGCCACAAGGAAGCAGACAGACAAATCAGCAAATGGAACATTCTACAATTGGCCTGGTTTCTCTCAAAGTCATGACAAAAGGATCAGAAGGCACGAAGGGCTGTTAGAGCCAGATCAATGAACAGTTCTGCACCAATACTGCTTTCAACAAATTTGCTAAGAAGTACATTTTGGAGGGAAATTTGAATATTGTCTGTAGATAAAATGAAAATATATGAGAGTGAAAAGGAAAAAATTGTTGACTGAAAAAAGGAAAATACAAAGGATATAATTTTGAGTTTAAAAGAGTGTGTGTAGGAAAAGATCCAGATGGATATTCACTAAGATGTGAACAGTGGTCATCTCTGGTAATGGGATGATAATATTTTATCTTACTAAAATAAAATATTTTATAAAAATATTTATTTTTGCCTATTTGGATTTTGTGTGTGTGTGTGGGGCAGGGGCGATGTGCATTCCACATGGCACGTAGAATGTTAGTTCTATGACCAGGGATTGAACTTGTGCCCTCTGCAGTGGAAATGTGGGGTCTTAACCACTGGATCACCAGGGAAATCCCCCTACCTGGATTTTCTAACTTTCTACTCTACATGTGAATGGTTTTGTAGTAATAAGTTATTTTATAATAAAGAATATTAGAATTATGTGAGACAACAGATAAATATAGCATTTGAAGTACATTAAGCACAATTGTGGCTACTCCACAAGGTCTAGGGCTGTGAAGACAACTAATATTTACTGAGGGTTCTCAAGCTGCCCGGGGCTTCCCAGTGGCTCTAGTGGTAAAGAACCTGCCTGCCAATGCAGGTGACATAAGAGACACAGGTTTGATCCCTGTTTCAGAAAGATCCCCTGGAGGAGGGCATGGCAACCCACTCCAGTATTCTTGCCTGGAGAATCCCATGGACAGATGAGCCTGGTGGGCTATAGTCCATAGGGTCGCAAAGATTCAGACATGACTGAAGTGACTTAGCATGCGTGCGCGCAGGAGCTGCCCCATATATTTCTAACTGCTTTGGCGTAGTCACTCAGGTTTTCACACCTTTAGGGTGGTGACTCACCATAAGACATACATTTTACAGAGCAATGCCACACACTCAGGGGCCTCTCAGGTGGCTCAGTGATAAAGAATCCACCTCCAGTGCAAGAGACACAGGAGACTCGGGTTTGATCCCTGGGTCAGGAAGATCCCCTGGAGGAGGGCATGGCAACCCACCCCAGTATTCTTGCCTGGATTATCCCAGGGACAGAGGAGTCTGGTGGGCTACAGGCCATAGGGTTGCAATGAGTCAGACACGACTGAAGTGACTGAGCTCACACACAGCATTCATCCATACGAGATGGAGACCAAAGATTTCAGAAGACAATTACCTGTCCTGACTGTGGGCAGTGCATTCTGATATGCTCTGTTAGACTGTATTCTGATTCCATTTCATTTTTTAAAACTACGGTTAACCCATTAAGTTGATTTCATGACCCATTGACGAGTCTTGAACTACAGTTTGGAAATCCTTTTAGTTTATTTAATACATGTACACACAGGCACACACAAACTCCTCTGAGGTAAAAGCTGTTATTGTATCCATTTTTTTCAGGAGAGAAAATTCTGGCACAGAGAGGTTTGATAACTTGCCTAAGCACACTCAGCTAGGGATAAAGTGGGAGAATCCCGATTCTAACCCAGGTTGCCAGCTTCAAAGACAATCCTCTGAACTACTCTCTTACAGGGCCTCTCTCACCCCACCTGCCACATGGTGTTAAGTATCTGCTGATAGAAGTCTCTGCTCCTCCAAAGGAGTGATTCAAGTTATATTTGAACAGAGTGTTCTGTTAAGATTATTGGAGCATTCAAGGTTACAGCAGATTTAGAGAGCAGCAGTTGTATTTTCTGACTCATATGTCACGATGAACAGTAGTTCTGTGTGAAGAGCATAGCCTTCCCAGGCACATAATTCTGGGTTCACATACCTACTCCACACCAGGGACAGATCCAGAAAGTCGCTCAGTTATGTCCTACTCTTTGCGACCCCATGGACTATACTGTCCATGGAATTCTCCAGGCCAGAATACTGGAGTGGGTAGCCATTCCCTTCTCCAGGCATCTTCCCAACCCAGGGATCGAACCCAGGTCTCCCACATTGCAGGAGAATTCTCTCCCAATGGGGACCAAAGCTTTATGCAATTTTGAAAGCTCTTCCTAAGGAGAAGAATAGAGCTCATGGATTCAGAATTACAAGCAGTACTTTGAAAGCGGCCGTGCAAGAGAGGGCTCTGGGGCTTAAGCTTCCTTAGCTTCCTGTTTATTCACCTCTGCCCTTTATCAGCCCCTTGTTTCTTACACTCAGTTTTATAGTCTCTGAGATAGGAGTAAGGATTCCTACTTCTCTTGGGTGCCAGATGATCAGCTGAAAATACCCAGCTGAAGAACCTAGTACAATATTCACTGATTAGGTACTCAATAAGTACTTGTTAATAGTAATAATAATAAAAATTAAAAGGACACTTCATTTAGAAACCAGTTTTTAAGCAAGGTTTCAAAATAAAAACATGATTTGGAGAAAAATTATTTTCTCGATTCATTTAGGCCTCAGCTCTGCAACTCAGCTCTCCCTGGAGTCCAATTATTTTGGTTTTTCCAAAGCTCTCTCTCCAAAGAGAGGTATAAGTAAAAATAAGAAAGCAGAGCATCAAAAAAAACAAAGGCAGAAATAGAGAAGGGTATCAGGGGAGAAAGCAGCAGGGGTCCCTGAAGGCCAAATTTCCAAGGCATGGGTGTCAATAAGAAGAAAAATTATTTTTAACTGTTTAAAGTCTTTCTCAATAATTCAGGACTTCCCTGGTGGTCCCTATGGTTAAGGCCTGCAGGCTTCCACTGCAGGGGGTGCAGGTTTGATCCCTGGTCAAGGAACTAAGATTCTGTATGCTTTGCGACTTGTCCAAAAGCAAAATTAAAAAAAAAAATCTTTTTCAAAAAAACAAAGGCAGAAATAGAGAAGGGTATCAGGGGAGAAAGCAGCAGGGGTCCCTGAAGGCCAAATTTCCAAGGCATGGGTGTCAATAAGAAGAAAAATTATTTTTAACTGTTTAAAGTCTTTCTCAATAATTCAGGACTTCCCTGGTGGTCCCTATGGTTAAGGCCTGCAGGCTTCCACTGCAGGGGGTGCAGGTTTGATCCCTGGTCAAGGAACTAAGATTCTGTATGCTTTGCGACTTGTCCAAAAGCAAAATTAAAAAAAAAAATCTTTCTCAATAAACCAAAAAGGGAAGATTTCAAGATGCATTTTGGTATTGAGAGAGCAGGCAGCTGGACACATTCTGTGCTGGCAGAGTCAAGTTTTCGTCACCTGTATTCAGACACTTTATGCTTGTTCTGCTGTGTCCTGAGGGATTATCAAAAAGCAAGAGGCCTCTGGAGTCAGCTTCCTGACCCTAGAGAACCAACAGTATTTGCAGAAAAGCATGAGGTCACTTTGCCTTCCACTTACATTTTATATTCTCCTTTCAGAGTTTGAGATTCTAAAAAAAGGAGGTATGTTAACATAGAGTTACAAGAAAATATAACGGGAGTCTTTCTTAAACATGTGGCTTCTCTTGGCAACTCGTGTAGGGTTTTTTTGTTTAGGTGACTGTTGTGTCATTTAGGTAATAACTAATAAGTGGGAATGTGTGGGAAGAGAAAAGTCAAAAGATAGTAGGAGGTAATTAGATTAATTAGGTAATTAAGGGGAGATATGTGGGTGATTATTAAGTTTCTGGCTAGCTACATTTAGGCATAAGCACGTTTTATTTTTCTTAATAGTTACAATGACTCATACCCTTTGTGATTCAACCATCACAAACTCTTCACACTTCCCCCAAAAAATTCCTCTGTGTAACACTGAAGATGAAACAGCCCCTTTCCTGCTCTCTGGCAAAATGATTTCTCTCCTTTTGTCATGTCTCAAAGTGTTAGTCACTCAGTCATGTCCAACACTTCTGTGACCCCATGGACAGTAAGCCCACTAGGCTCCTCTCTCCAAGGAATTCCCAAGACAAGAATACTGGAGTGGGTTGCCATTTTCTTCCCGACCTAGGGATCGAACCTCAGTCTCCCACGTTGCAGGCAGAGTCTTTCCCGTCTGAGCCACCATTTCTATTTATCTACTGAAGGCATCAGGCTGTTTTGGATTCATCTATTGCCTCCAAATCCCTGTTTCCCTTGACTCTCATCCACAGCACGTATGTCAAGAGGCTGCTTTGCAGTATTAACTGGTGGCTTTTGTCCCCAGCACCTTCTTTTCTCTCTGGCCCTTCCCCCCATTTGGTGAACCAAATGCTTGTTGTCTCAACTCAGGGAAGGGTATACCCCACTGAAAGAGGAGTCTTTTCCTGGCTTTAAGAAACAGAAAAAAGGACTCCTCTGCGGAGGCAGCATGGAAGGTTGGTCAGAGTTGACTTGACCTCTGGATAAGCTCAGGGTCCCCAGACTGAGGAGAAGGTGACTGGGGAACTCAGGAGCTAGTGCATTCCACACAAGGCCTGGTGCTGTGCCCACATTACCAGACCAGGCCTTCTGGGGTGGACTTAGAAATGGGATGAGAAGAACTCCCTGATAACTGTTTCGGCATCTTCAGTGGTCGCGAGGCAAAATTTCACACAAAGAGGCTGTGTGGCCACTATCAGGGCGTCCTGCTGCTTTAATCATTCCCAATGATCACTTTGGACAAAGTCTGGAAAAATATAGAGGGGGAAATGTAAATACATGAGGAGGATGAAGGGAAACATTCAGATCCCTTTAAAAACTAGGATTCACAAGGACCAGGAGCCCTCAGTACATTTCAGCCTGGCCAGCATCACAGGTGATATTCACGAGCAGAAAGTCACTCTCCCTCTGTCTTGTCACTACAGGAGTCCCAGGAAATTAGATACAACTCAGGGGAAAAGCCACTGGTGTAGAATGACCCTACGCATCTAATTGCAATCTGTGATAATTGCTACTCTGGCAAAGCACAGAAAGCCCTGCGGACTGGTCTGGGGGAACAGGGAAAGATGCCCTGAGCTGAGACCTGAAGGGTGAGTTTAGAGATAGCTGTTTGTGAAGGTAAAAAGGCAATACAGTCCCTGGACTGGCAATTACCCGGTGAGCCACCCAGAACCACTTATGAAAGAGTGTCATGAGGAAAACAGCAAAGGAAGGAGGATTAAGGAGGATCAAGGTCAATAGTGGCAAATGCTTCAGAGAGGTCAAAGTGACATGAAGACTGTTGGATTAAATATAGGAGATTTTGTGTTGCCTTTGTCAAGAGAAGTATCAGCAGATTGAGGGAAGAAAGAAAAGGTGCGGGAGGCTGAGATGTGGGAGGTGTAGAAATAAAGATGGTAGAAAGAGATTTTCATGAAACTTGGCTGTGAAGAGAATGGTAAAAGGGCGGTAGTGGGAGCTAGACAGGAGGTCAAAGGAGAGGCTTTCAGGTTGGGGAACTTTAATAGACATTGATAGGAAGCCCAAGTCGAGAGAGCAGGTAAAGGAGAGAGGATGGAGGCGGGGGCTGGCCTTCATTAGCAAATGGGAGGTAGGAAGTGACACAAGCCGAAGCCCATGTAGGAAACTGGCCTAAACAGGTGGAGAAAAGGCTGGACCAGTGTGTCTAGTGGCTAACTGGGGAGGGTCCATGGGTGGGAAGGGTTAGTGAAATCAAAGAATTGGAGAAAGCAGATCTGAAGCAGCCAGTAGAATCGGTACGAATTCCAGATGCACAAGCAAAGCCTTCTGTCTCTGTACCTGCATTTCTGTTTTGAGCTCTGATTCCTCTAGGTGGCAGAGGCTTCATCTCAGTCAGTTCAAGAAGAGATGGCAGGTAGGCTGTTGGGTTCAGGAGCCTGGAACTCAGAGAAGAGATAGGGGCTGTAAACACCCTTTGGGGCTGATCAGAACACAGGGTTCATCTCTGGGGCCCCAGAAGTCATGGACATGCCTCAGAGGAGAGTGAAGAGGACAAAGCATGACACCTGGGGAGGAAGAGGAAGAAGAATCAGCAAAGGAAACTGAGGACGTAGGAAGAGAAGCAGGAGAATGTCATGTCACAGAGCGAAGGGAAATGAATACTTTAAGTGAAGTAAGAGGTCAACCAGGACTAGGTTTGTAAAATATTCGTGGGTATCATGTCTTCTTTGGGTTGGGACATGAAAGATAGAAAATATAATCATAGTGTATATATGTGTGTGTGAGTTGCTCAGTAGTGTCCGGCTTTGCAATCCCATGGACTGTAGCCCACCAGGCCCCTCTGTCCAAGGGATTCTCCAGGCAAAAACACTGGAGTGGGTTGCCATTTCCTTCCCCAAAAGGAACTATAGAAAGAAAGAAAGTGAAGTCACTCAGCCGTGTCCGACTCTTTGCAACCCCATGGACTGTAGCCTGCCAGGTTCCTTCACCCATGGAATTTTTCAGGCAGGAGTACTGCAGTGGGTTGCCATTTCCTTCTCCAATAATCATAGTACCTTCCATTTATAGAGTACATAGTTCCTGATTACATCATTCAACTAACCAATCATATATTAACTGAGTATGGCTGTAGAGGAGTTTTATTCTTATGAGGGCAGAGCTGGGGACCACCCAGAGAAGCGCTGCTAGTGGTTACAGAATCTCAGAGAAGGAGGCAGATGTCAAAAGCTCAGTGCTCAAAGAAAATGCTACACTAGTTTGTTCAGCTTCAGTAATGAGGAACAGGTGGAGAGACAGCGAGAGAGCAAGCAGCTTATTCCAAAAAGTATGAAGATTAAGCTTTGAGAGGAGTTGCTGGGCAGTCCAGGCTTCATCCTTCCACTGCAGGGGGTACAGTTTCAATCCCTGGTCTGGGAACTAGGATCCCATATGTGACATGGTACAGCCAAAGGGGGAAAAAAGAGATTAAGATCTGAGGGTCTTGAAGCAGTCTGGATTCAATCTTAAGATTTAGGAGGTGAAGACTCTGTTCATCACCACGTCTTCTCACAAGACATTCAGGATCAGCAATTCCTGGCCAAGAAACAAAAGCAGAGTCGTCCCATTTGGCAGTGGATTTGGCTAAAAACTGAATTAGATAGAACTCCAAGAGGAGAGCAAGCTGGGTCTATAAGGAATCGCACAAGGAGATGAACACATTTATTCTGTAGTAAGTCACTTGTTTTCTACCATATCACTGAAAACATCAGTCTCAGGAAAGCTAAATGTGTTTTCTTGAGAAAATGATTTTTCTCTTAGTTGACTGACTCAGTAATAAATATGTGAGGACTTTTGTCATTAGTTAATTGACTCTCCATGAGGTCACAGAGAGTTGGACTCGACTGAGGAGGAACTCAGGGACATCTATAGGCACTGATGCCTGTTCTGATGTGCAGAAAGGGAAGCACCCTGAGAGAATCTCCTTTCCATAACAGAGTGCAACTGAAAACAGGATGTTAGGGATTAAATCAGATTATCCATGGAGAAATGGAGTTCACTGTTAAAAAAGACCCCTTTCATTATTATTTCTTTTTTTTTTTTCTTGATCATGCTGTGCAGTTTGTGGGATCTTAGTTCCTCCACCAGGAATTGAACCTGGGCCCCGAAATGAAAGTGCCCAGGCCTAACCACTGAACCTCCAGGGAATTCCCAAATGACCCATTTTAGATTAATTTATTTTGGTATATCCATCATTGAAAAATTATACAATGAGGCAGTTCCACTTGTCCATATGTGGAAGGATTGTTAAATATCTTTTTCAGTGAAAAATACAAAGGTACAAAGCAGTGCGTTTGGCGTGCTCTGTTCAGAAAAGGATCTATACGGATATGTTTTGCATATACAAAGAATATGGAAAAAACAAGAAACTGGCGACAAAGGTGGCCTGTGGGGAGGGGAGCTTGATGACCTGGGATCAAGGTAGAGAGTTTTCATTGTATATTTTTTCTGAATGTTGTACCAAGTACTATTTATTTAAAAGCAAATATATGTAAACATGTGAAAGATGCCTTTGATGAATCATTTTGCAAGTCTCGTTTTTAATACAACCAGCCACTCCCTAATTTGCTTTGGAAATGTTGACATTTGTGTATTGGGTTTTCTTAAATACCAGAGTCTGCAAGCCACACCCTGAATGCCCTTAATTTGAGGTCACCAACAAAACCAGCCATGCAAGTGTGATTTTCCGAAAGGGCAAACAGCATCAAGCAGCAGGGGGCTTACAGCATTCCCAGCCTCTGAGAATGTCAGAGAGAGGGCCCTTGGAGAGAATTGGTACAATGCTCTTTTTTCGAAAGAGGCTGAAGGGGAAGAGTCTGGCCTAACAAAGAGATAATGCCATTTTGTGGCTTTATAAATATGGGAGAAAAAACCATCTGTCTGTCCATATCTCTCTGTCCATTTCTGAACTCAAAAAGAATACACAGAACACTAATAGCAGCAGCTAACTATGTAGAGAGGGAAGGTGAGGAATGGGAAGGTAGGAGACCGAGGTAGGAATGAGCTTTTTCACTTTGAACCTTTCATAATCCTTGAACTATTTTTTGAACAACACAAACCTTCTTAAAAGCTGTAAAAGGACATTCCCCTTATGGCAGAAAGTGAAGAGGAGCTAAAAAGCCTCTTGATGAAAGTGAAAGTGGAGAGTGAAAAAGTTGGCTTAAAGCTCAACATTCAGAAAACGAAGATCATGGCATCCGGTCCCATCACTTCATGGGAAATAGACGGGGAAACAGTAGAAACAGTGTCAGACTTTATATTTTTGGGCTCCCAAATCACTGCAGATGTTGACTGCAGCCATGAAATTAAAAGACGTTTACTCCTTGGAAGGAAAGTTATGACCAACCTAGATAGTATATTCAAAAGCAGAGACATTATTTTGCCGACTAAGGTCTGTCTAGTCAAGGCTATGGTTTTTCCTGTAAAGATCATGGCATCTGGCCCCATCACTTCATGGGAAATAGATGGGGAAACAGTAGAAACAGTGTCAGACTTTGTTTTTTTGGGCTCCAAAATCACTGCAGATGGTGACTGCAGCCATGAAATTAAAAGGCGCTTACTCCTTGGAAGAAAAGTTATGACCAACCTAGATAGTATATTCAAAAGCAGAGACATTACTTTGCCGACTAAGGTCTGTCTAGTCAAGGCTATGGTTTTTCCTGTGGTCATGTATGGATGTGAGAGTTGGACTGTGAAGAAAGCTGAGCACCGAAGAATTGATGCTTTTGAACTGTGGTGTTGGAAAAGACTCTTGAGAGTCCCTTGGACTACAAGGAGATCCAACCAGTCCATTCTGAAGGAGATCAGCCCTGGGATTTCTTTGGAAGGAATGATGCTAAAGCTGAAACTCTAATACTTTGGCCACCTCATGCGAAGAGTTGACTCATTGGAAAAGACCCTGATGCTGGGAGGGATTGGGGGCAGGAGGAGAAGGGGACGACCGAGGATGTGATGGCTGGATGGCATCACTGACTTGATGGACGTGAGTCTGAGTGAACTCTGGGAGTTGGTGATGGACAGGGAGGCCTGGCGTGCTGCGATTCATGGGGTCACAAAGAGTCGGATACGACTGAGCGACTGAACTGAACTGAACTGAAGGACATCCCATGTGGTCTAGTGGTTAGGGCTCCACAGTTCCACTGCAGGTGTCATGGGTTCCATCCCTGGTCAGGGAAATAATATCCTGCATGCTGCATAGCTTGGCCAAAACTAATAAAAAAAATTTTTTTAATTAAAAAAATAAAAGCTTTGTAAAGAGAGATGGGGGCTTTCCTGGTGGTTCAGATGGTAAAGAATCTGCCTGCAATGAAGAAGACCCAGGTTTGATCCCTGGGTCAGGAAGACCCCCTGGAGGAGGAAATGGCAACTTACTCCAGTATTCTTGCCTGGAGAATCCCATGGACAGAGGAGTCTGGTGGACCACAGTCCATGGGGTCACAAAAAGTTGATTAGACTGAGCAACTAACACTTTCAAAGACAGATGGACCATGATATCTCTATGACTTACAATTCAGTTTTCAAAGAAGACATCCTGAGGCAATGGGCTCAGAGATAAATGAAGAATCTGGCGTTGAAACCGCATGTCAAATCCTGCTGCTTCAAATGCCTGTGGCAGTAGGACTTATTTTGCCATGTTGAGATTTGTTTGAAATAACAGGGGCCATCAGCTTGGCTTAGATCTTGTTTTTGATTATAGGCAGATTTCTCAAAACCAGCTCCTTACTAGTCTGGATTCACTCTCATGGAGACGCACCGCAGAGCAGGACAAAGATCAGTAAACAGGGAGTCAGGAAAGCTGGGTCTAACCGAACTTTGCAGTTTAATTCACCTATGGCTTCAGGCAACTCTCCTTAGGCCAATTTTCACATCTGTAACATGGAAGGATTAGGTGAAATGATCTCTAACTCTGATAAAACTGAAGTCTGAAATAGCTCTTAGCAATTTAGAACAAAGGGAGAATTTATGAGAACTTTGTTCCTTTGACTTGAAGCTACAAGAATGAGCAAATGATTCTCTTGGCCCTTTTCTCCTACATACCTCCACCCCTCACCATGATCACGAGTTAGATGTGTGTTCTTCACTATTCAATAAACATTTCTTATGGAGAGTCACAGTGATATTTAAGGACCTAAGAAGTCCTGCAATAAAGAAACTCATATAGGGAATTCCCTGACGGTCCAGTGGGTAGAGGGACTTCCCAGGTGGCGCTAGTGGTAAAGAACCCACTTGCGAGTGCAGGAGACAGAGATGCAGTTCGATCCCTGGGTTGGGAAGATCCTCTGGAGGAGGGCATGGCAACCCACCCCAGTACTCTTGCCTGGAAAATCCCATCAGACAGGAGCTGGGTGGTCTACAGTTCATAGGGTTGCGAAGAGTTGGATGTGACTGAAACAACTTATCACACATGCCCACCAGTGGGTAGGACCTGGTACTTTCACTGCTGTGGCACAGGTTCAATCCCTGGTTGGCACCTGAAATCCCACAAGCTGTGTGGCATGCCCCACCCCCAACAAATAAATAAATAAAAGAAAAAGTGGAAAAAGGAAACTCACATAATTGTACTTAACCCAGCATTTTCCAAACTTACGTATATGGAACACTTTAGTGTGTTCTATTACTTCTATTTAGAACAACTGGTTTTCACATGCCTCTATTTTTAGGGAATACATGAGATCAGCTATCATCTGGCAGTTAGGACAGTTCTGGGGCTTCTGCAAACATGGGAGGATTGAGCACATTCCTAAGGGAGCCTGAGAGTCTTGTGATTCACGGAGCTCTCCAACCCACCAACTGAAAGAAAACCTTTCAACAATGCGAGCCTCAGAAACTCACTCATTTTATAGGAAGGTTCCCATCTAAGTACAAAGAGATCAGTGGACATCTTTTCCTATTCACTTCTTTTTTTTTTTCCTTTTTTTCCCCCTTTTTTTTTTCCTATTCACTTCTGACTTTCAGATTTATTTTCTCTTTGGGGAACTTGCTTCTGTCACCCTTTTTGTTCAGAAATTATAGTTTTCTTTCTCTCCTTGCTGCAAAAGGTTTAATTCTCTCCCTCCAAATGTTTTTACTCTCAAAACAGGTAGGAAAAGTGTACGCACTGTGCCACACTTCACATCCTGCATTTGTTTTTGAGATTTTTTACCCTCAATTCCCAAAGAAACACTGACTCATAATCATTCACACACACACACACACACACACACACATTCACACACAGAGTCATTTGGAAAAAATTAATTTAAAATCTGTTTTTCTTAAGACTTCTCAATTATTTTGGCCCCATCACTAAGCATTCAGTTTAAAGACAATAAAAACTCTAGGCAGGCAAATTCATGCCCAAAGCTATCATTGTACAGTGTATTGATGGCGTATCTAGAAGTCTGAAAACAAGAAGCATATGAAAAGTTACTTTTGCATTCAGTGCTTTTTTTTTTTTTTTTTTAGTTTTCAGGTTTGTAGCCTAAGCATTAAGATAAAAATGACCAGGTGGTTTCAGGCCTCCCTGAAGAATTGCAGCTGCAAGTAAATTCTTTTCTGACCAGCCTTTATTACTGGCGGGCTTTCCTGGTGGCTCAGAGGTTAAAGCGCCTGCCTCCAATGCGGGAGACCCCGGTTCGATCCCTGGGTCGGGAAGATCCCCTGGAGAAGGAAATGGCTCCAGTATTCTTGCCTGGAGAATCCCATGGACGGAGAAGCCTAGTAGGTTACAGTCCAGGGGTCGCAGAGAGTCGGACACGACTGAGCGACTTCACCACTTTATTACTGGCAGTTACCACCTTGTCCCCTGTGTTCTCCTGGGACAGTGGGAAAGACACGGAAATGAGAAGGCAGCTGGGTAGGGGTGGAGGAGATAACCCACTAACTCTCCCACTCTGTCTACCTTAGCACCAGTTCTTTGATGGGTTGTCATTTATTTATTTGCCTGCGTTGGGTCTCAGTTGCGGCACGTGAGATCTTTGTTGTATCATGTGGCTCAGTAACTGGGTGCATGGGGTTTGTAGCTCGTGGACTTTTAGTTCCCTGATAAGAATCAAACCCACATCCTCTGCATTGCAAGAAGGATTCTTTTTTTTTTTTTTTTTACGCATATAATTTTATTAATTATTTTCGGCTGTGCTGGGTCTTCGTTGCTGGCTAGTTGCGGTGAGCAGGGTCTACTCGCTGGTTGTGGTACGGGGGCTCCTCACTGCAGCGGCTTCCCCTGATGCAGAGCACAGGCTCTAGGTGCTCGGGCTTCAGAAGCTGCAATATGTGGGCTCAGTAGTTGTGGCTCTCGGGCTCTAGAGCACAGTCTCAGTAGCTGTGGCACACAGGCTTAGCTGTCCCACAGCATGTGGGATCTTCCTGGATCAGGGATCGAACTTGTGTCTCCTACACTGGCAGGAGGATTCTTTACCACTGAGCCCTGAGGGAAGCCCAGCAAGGTGGATTCTTAACCACTGGACCACCAGGAAAGTGGTGGTTTGTCTTTGGTGGGTTGCCTTAATTCACCTGGGACATATTTACTGAAAGTGTGGTTGAATTTTAAAGAGAAAGCCATGAAATTAACTGGGAGGGAAATACTAAAAAGAAAAAAAGTAAACATAATGGGAAAGAGATTACTTAGGATAATGGAGGATGTAGTGGTTAATTTTATGTGTCAGTTTGGTTAGTTTATGGTGCCTTGTTTGGTCAAACATGCCAGATGTTGCTGTGAAGGTATATTTTAGAATCATTAACACGTATAATCACTTGACTGTTATATTAAGCAGACTACCCTTCATAATCTGGGTGGGCCTTATCCATTCAGTTGAAAGCCTTATGAGCAAAGACTGAGGTTTGCCAAGGGAGAAGGAATTTTGCCTCAAGATGATAGAAATCCTGCCTGAGTTTCCAGCTTACTTGTCTACCCTGTGGATTTCAGACTTAAGACTGCAAACTCTTGCCTGAGTTTCCAGCCTGTCCTACAGATTTAGAATTTGCTGGCTCTCCCCAACTTGGAGAAGGCAATGGCACCCCACTCCAGTAATCTTGCATGGAGAATCTCATGGACAGAGGAGCCTGGTAGGCTGCAGTCCATGGGGTCACGAAGAGTTGGACATGACTGAGCAACTTCACTTTCACTTTCCACTTTCATGCCTTGGAGAAGGAATTGGCAACCCACTCCGGTGTTTTTGCCTGGAGAATCCCAGGGACGGCGGAGCCTGGTGGGCTGACGTCTATGGGGTCGCACAGAGTTGGACACGACTGAAGTGACTTAGCAGCAGCAGCAGCCCCAACTCTGATGTTTAAAACAAATCTGTTTCTCTCTCTACCCTATTGCCTGTTTCTCTGGAGAACACTGGCTAACACAGAGAACTCTAGGAAGGATGATCCTACAGGGAAAAAAAGGGCTGTTTGATCATAATCTGATAAAAGCTATCCAGTTTGACAGAGAACTTGCAGATAAATCAGTGACAGATATCTTAAAACAAAACTATGCAAGGCAAAAGATTGAAGCAACTGTTAACTTCAAGGAAAACAAAAAAATGGCTTAAGAAGATAGGGTAATGGGATTCCCTGGTGGTCCAGTGGTTAAGACTCAGCATTCCCAATGCCAGAGGCCTGGGTTCGATCCCTGGTCAGGGAACTAGATCCCACATGCCACAACTAAGAGTTTGCATGCTGTAATTAAAAGATACCACATGTCACAATTAAGGATCCTGTATGCTGCAACAGAGATCTAAGATCCTGAGTGCCTCAATTAAGACCCAGTGGAGCCAAATAAATAAGTAAATATTTTTTTTAAAAAGACAGGGTAATTATAATGCCTCATTTGGTTCAGTTATAAACACTGAATTAAAATTTTTTTATAATTGAAGTACAGTTGATTAACAATGTTGTGTTAGTTTCAGGTGTACCGCAAAGTGATTCAGCTTTACATATATATAAGAAATACACATATATTCTTTTTCAGATTATTTTCCATTATAGATTATTACAAAATATTGAATATACTTGGCTGTGTTATACAGTAGCTCCTTGTTTTATCTAGTTTTTCTATAGTAGTACACGTCTGGTAATCTCAAGCTCCTAATTTATTCCTCTCCTTTCCTCTATGGTAACCATAAGTTGGTTTTCTACCTCTGTGAGTCTGCTTCTGTTTTGTAAATAAGTTCATTTGTATCATTTTGTTAAACTCCACATATAAGCAATCAGTTCAGTTCCATTCTGTTCAGTCGCTTAGTGGTGTCCGACTCTGCAACCCCATGAATCGCAGCACTCCAGGCCTTCCTGTCCATCACCAGCTCCTGGAGTTCACTCAGACTCACGTCCATCGAGTCGGTGATGCCATCCAGCCATTTCATCCTCTGTCGTCCCCTTCTCCTCCTGCCCCCAATCCCTCCCAGCATCAGCAATATCACATGATATTTCTCTTTCTCTGATTTACTTCTCTTAGTATAATAATCCCTAGGTCTATCCATGATGTTGCAAATGGCATTATTTCTTTCCACGGCTGAGTAATATTCTGCTGTATGTATGGACCACATTTTCTTTATCCACTCCTCTGTCAGTGGACATTCAGGTTGCTTCCATGCTTGGCTATTGTAAATAGTGCTGCTATGAAACTGGGGTTTTCATAGCAAAAAGGTATGCATATGTTTTTGAACTAGAGTTTCTGTTTTTTCCAGATATGTACCTAGGAGTGTGACTGCTGGATCATGTGGTGACTCTACTTTTAGTTTTTTAAGGGACCTCCATACTGTTTTCCATAGTGGCTGTACCAATTTACATTCCCATCAACAGTGTAGGAGAGTTCCCTTTTCTCCATACTCTCTCCAGCATCTATTATTCATAGACTTTTAGAAGATGGCCATTCTGACTGGTGTGAGGTGATACTTTATTGTAGTTTTGATTTACATTTTTTTAATAATTAGCAAAGTTGGGCATCTTTTCACATGCTGTTGGCCATCTGTATGTCTTCTTTGGAGAATAAAATATTGATTTAAGGAAAATGATGGTGGTGGAAGAAGTTACATAGAAGTTGTGGTGCAACTAAGTAAAATCTTCATCTTCACTGAGGAAGTTAAAAAATATCTAAAATTGGAATTATTTAAGAAAAAGCAATGTTATTTAGAAACAAGGTGATAAATAACAGAAGAAACAACTAAAAGCATTGAAAGTAGCTGCTTGCTGATTAATTCCAGTGGCAGTGGGTGGGACAAGGAACTGCTATTTATCATTATAATATTGTAGATAATTTTGTGTTTTTCAAGTCCATAGTACTTCAATAAAAATAAAAATGAAATTAAAAGTTATACAAGTCCAATGTGAAAAATTTGGAAAGTATAGGAAAGTATAAGAAAGAGAGAAAGTAACTATGTACATATTTGAGGAATAGGATTGTTAAATGAATTTTATATTAAGCTTTTAAATTTGAGGATTTAATTTGAGGATTTTAAACTATCATAAATTAGATATAAATGGACAAATACTATAATGAAAGTACAATATTGGAGACTTCCCTGGTGGTCCAGTGGCTAAGGCTCCCAATGCAGGGGGCTTGGGTTCAACCTTTGGTCAGGGGAGTTAGACCCAAAGATCCCACAGACCACAATGAGATGGAAGGCCCTACATGCGGCAACTAAGACTCAGCACAGCCAAATAAAGAAATAAATATTTTAAAAAAGAGTACAATACTGTATGTAAAATATTACAGGTATAATTACATATAGTATAATCATATACAGTATGATCCCATATGTGTTTATGTGTGTATTAGAAAGTAATCTGTACACTTGAAACTGATAAAAAGGAAAATTGCTAACCACTTGGCAGTTAATTTATTCTACTGAAATTTGTGATTCCCAATACACTACTCAACATACAATAAACATTATTATCTGCAATGATAACTTTCAGCCAGTTGAGGCCATCTAGTTGCTTAAAAGGAGTTCATTAAAATAAATAAAACATAACTGGAGGCGGGGGAGGCGGTTATTTATAGGGGCTGAAACAAGACAGACCTAAAACTGCAGCTTTTGGGAGAACCATCTGTTCTTGCCAGTCTTGTATCTCTCCTCAGACTTGAACTTGGCCTCTCCTTTGGGCTTGCATTTGAGAACAGGTTCTCTGAAGACGTCCTTGTTGATTACAGCTTTGTGCAAGGGGTTATCCACAGAGTACTTTGTGGGCCTGAGTTGATTGGAATGATAAACTTTCACAGAAGACTTGATCTTTGACTTCTTGGCAGTTTTCTTCTTGCCTATGGCCCTTGTCACTTTGCAGGGATTGCAATCAATTCCAGCCACCAGAACATGGTTGTAGATTCTGTCCGAGGTGCCATCATCAATGTTCTTCATGATGACTGCTTTGCGTTCGGAGTAGTGACCAGCCAGGACCAGCATCACATTCTGGGTATCATGAACTTGCCCATTTTGGCATCAACCTCTCAGGGCTACAGCAGAAAGCACAAAATATTAGAAGGAAAGAAAAGAAAAGGGAAGAAGGGAAGGAAGGAAGTACTCTGAAGGGAAGGGAAGGGAAAGTCGCTCAGTCGTGTCCAACTCTTTGCGACCCCATGGACTGTAGCCTATCAGGCTTCTCAGTCCATGGAATTTTCCAGGCAAGAGTACTGGAGTGGTTGCCATTTCCTTCTCCAGAGGATCTTCCTGACCCAGGGATCGAACTCTGAAGGAATATCTACCAAAATGTTGCTTGGCAGTGACTGGGGCTGGGATTGAAAGTAGGGTGGGCAAGTGAGGTGTTAGGACTCACAGTCTAAGGAAACACACTCACAGGATCAAAAGCATGCAAGTGCAGGGGCTGTACCTGAACTCGAGGGCCTTCTTCAGTGCTGCAGAGACATCCCTAGATGCCTCCCTTGCCTCTGTCTTTGCCCTGATGGGGACCAAGAGCTGCTGGATTGTGGGCACTTTCTCCTTCTTTTTCATTCAGATATATGTTTAAATTCCTTATTACTCCAAGGTATGTGGGCCAGTGGCATTAGAACCACCTGGGAACTTGTTTGAAATTCAGAATCTTAGCTCTGCCCCAGACTTTCTGAATCAGAAACTGCATTTTATTTTATTTTTTCCTTTCTGGCTGTGCCACGAAGCATGCTGAACTTCCCTGACCAAGGAGAGAACCCGTGCCCCCTCCACTAGAAGCCAGAAGTCTTAACCACTGGACCACCAGGGAAGTCCAGAATCTGCATTTTAACTGAATCCCAGGGGATGTGTTTGCACGTTGAAGTCTGAGAAACACTGGGCTAGCAGGCACCACACATGGTTCCTGCCCTCAACTGGAGGGAATATTCAGAGGCAGTTGACGTCATGGCCACCAGAGGGTCGGACACACACTGCTAGGGATAAGATGCCTATTCCCTAAGGAACTGTGGTCTTTGCCAAGAAGCTGAGCTTCAGTTGGTGATACAATCACAGGTCAGCTTGACGGAGGAAGAGCAAGTATTACTGGACAAAGAACAATTCAGAGCAATGTTTAAAGAGAAGGAAAAGGTTAATGGGTGTGAAACTGGGAAAAGGAGCAAGACAGAAAAAAAAAAAAAAGGTGCTAATATTTGAACCAGGTAATTCAAGTCCCACGGAGATGAAGAATGACAATATACTATAAGGTTGTTTATCCAAGAGTTTTTTAGAAAAAATGTTATAAAACAGAAACTTGGATTTGGTGAATTATATGAAAATTATAAAAAGGCAGAGATAATATAGAATAGAAAATACAAACGGAATGACTCTGTTCAGTGTTCTCATTAACCAGAAGTCAATTAATAAGGGTCCTGCTATATGTCTTTCTCCATTTGATGGTTTAGTCCTAAGGCCTGTCCGACTCTTGAAATCCCACGGACTGTAGCCTACCAAGCTCCTCTGTCCAGGGGATTTTCCAGGCAAGAATACTGGAGTGGGTTGCCATTTCTTTCTCCAGAGGATCTTCTTGAAGCAGAAATCAAACCCAGGCCTGTCCGACTCTTGGAATCCCATGGACTGTAGCTTACCAGGCTCCTCTGTCCAGGGGATTCTCCAGGCAAGAATACTGGAGTGGCTTGTCATTTCCTTCTCCAGGGGATCTTCTTGAAGCAGAAATCAAACCCAGGTCTCCTGCATTGTAAGCAGTTTCTTTACTGACTGAGATATGAAGGAAGTCTGTTTCTCCATTTAGATTAGTAAAATAGATTAAAAGAGAACAACAAAGAAATATATACTGCCATGCTAAGTTGCTTTAGTCATGTCCGACTCTGTGCAACCCCACAGGTGGAAGCCCACCAGGCTTCCCCCTCACTGGGACTTTCCAGGCAAGAAAACTGGAGTGGGTTGCCATTTCCTTCTCCAATGCATGAAAGTGAAAAATGAAAGTGACGTCGCTCAGTCGTGTCCGACTCTTAACGACCCCATGGACGGAGGAGCCTGGTAGGCAGCAGTCCATGGAGTGGGTTGCCATTGCCTTCTCCGATATACTGCCATGGCAAATATTATTGGCTGTATGAGCCAATATTCATTCCTCACTAACCTCTTTCTTCTTTCCCTGCCTCTCTGCTGCTGCTAAGTCACCTCAGTCGTGTCTGACTCTGTGTGACCCCATAGACGGCAGCCCACCAGGCTCCCCCGTCCCTGGGATTCTCCAGGCAAGAACACTGGAGTGGGTTGCCATCTCCTTCTCCAATGCATGAAGAGAAAAGTGAAAGTGAAGTCGGTCAGTCGTGTCCGACTCTTCACGACCCCATGGACTGCAGTCTACCAGGCTCCTCCGTCCACGAGATTTTCTAGGCAAGAGTCCCTGCCTCTCTAGAAGATTGTAAAGAGCTGAGTTTGCTTTCCCAGGAAGGATGACCATGTGATGTAATTCTGGCCAATGAGACCTCTGTGAATGTCTCTAGAAATTACATGGAGCCATCACCACTCTTACCAGAATGGATTCAGGGTGATTGTTCCAGGGCCTGAAGTCGGATTAAGGTGAAGTGAGCAAGATACTCACCTTGGCATAAGATAAGGGTGGCAAAAAGTCAGTAATCAAAGTAATATTTCAATGCAATATTAAAAAAAAAATACCAGTTAATGCAAAAAAGATTCATAATGAATGAAATAACATTTGAAATAAAGGCCAGATCTGACAACACCAGAGTTTCAGAGTGAGGCAAATGAAGCTCAGTATTATGAGTAGGATCAGATCACCCTAATTTCCAACTCACAGGTGAGGGCAGGGTAGGGGGTCAAGGGTGAGGGTCAAGGTGAATAAGTGATTGGTGACACTTAGGTTTTGTGCCTACTCTCTAGCTGCAATGGAGCCTAAAAAAAAAAAGAGGTTATCTGTAATTTTCAGTTTTGAGAGGAAGAAGTGGGAAATACAGGAAAGGATTCAGGAGCTTGATGGTCAAAAAGAATGATGTGTCCACTACACTTACTGAAGTCATGGTAAAGTGTCACCATTTAGGTTCATGCAATCAGGTTTCTCAGGAGGCAGGTAAGGTGGTCTCGTATTCCCATCTCTTTAGTGTAGTCAATGAAGCAAAAGTAGATGCCTTTCTGGAATTCCCTTGCTTTTTCTATGATCCAGTGGATGTTGGCAATTTGATCTCTGGTTCCTCTGCTTTTTCTCAATCCAGCTTGTACATCTAGAAACTCATATATTGTTGAAGCCTAGCTTGAAGTGTTGCAGGAAGGAGGACCCCTTCCAGGGCCCGAAACGGGGTTTTATCTAACACTCGGAAATGAATTGTCCAAGGAGACACATGTGCTGACAAAGCAAGAGATTTTATGGGAAAGAGCACCCTGGCGGAGAGCAGCAGGGTAAGGGAATCGAGGAGAACAGCTCTGCAGAACTGGCTTGCAGTCTTGGATTTTATGGTGATGGGATTAGTTTCTGGGTTGTCTTTAGCCAATCATTCTGACTCAGAGTCCTTCCTGGTGGTGCACGCCTTGTTCAGCCAAGATGGATGCCAGCGAGAAGGATTCTGGGAGGTGGTCGGACATGCTGTGTCTCCTTTTGACCTTTCCCAAACTCTTCCAGTTGACGGTGGCTTATTAGTTCTGTGTTCCTTACCAGGACTTCCTGTTGAAAACAACTCATGCAAATGGCTACTATGGTGCCTGGCCAGAGTGGGCAGTTTCAATCAGTGTGCTTCCCCTAACAACTCTCCCCTGAGAGACTTCATACTCAAGATACTTCTTGGGAATTGGGGCAGAGGTCATTCTTCTGTAATTTGTTCCTGCTGTGCATGGGTGTAGGCCTGCCTAGCAGAGCAAACGTCTCTCTCTACCTGATTTAAGCCAAGGTATATTTTGCTTGAAACCAACATTCACTCTTGTAATAACAGCAATTTAGTTAGAAACTGTTGGCTCCTCTCAGAGATGGAATAGGCAGGGGCCAAACAGGGAACCTAGCAGGATGGTCATTACTGGTCCCCAGAAACAGAAGGCAACATTTGGGGTGAGGGCTGCAGGGTTTGGGACTTTTTTTTTTTTTTTGATTGGTTGGTGGTGAGGCAACAGAGCTATGCTCCAGGAATCTTGTGTTTAGTCTGAAGTTACCATCCTCCACCTGGATCAGGGCTCCAGTTTTGTAGAACTCAAAGACATTGTTATGCATATTTCTTTGAGTAGGAAATATGCATACTCAAATATGTACCAACCTTTGATTGTTTCTCCTCCATTTCTGTATCCCCTCCCTTCCCTGATTAGCAATTGTTTGAATCCACCCTTTAGAACTCAGGGAAGTCAAGGAGGCTGAATGAAGCCTATATTCTACAGACAAGAAATGGAGAACACAGAACAGATCTCTATTCCAGAGCCCCACAGAGTTCTGCTCAGTTCTAATAGGGAACTAGGCAACTATGATTATGATAACTTCCTGTCAAAATGGGCCATAGGACTGCCTCAGCTTGGAGAATATACTCTGAATTGAAAGTATTCCTGAGTTCCAAGTTCTAGATCTCAGTCTTGTGTGATTAAAATCTCAATTCCTTGGTCTGCCATTTTGGTGTAACATACCCAATTAGAAGTAGTTGGAGGAGTGATAACTGGAATTTTAACAGACAAAATAAATCTCATTTCTTTTTAGAAGAATAGGCCTGAATCCCAGTCTGGACTTGACACTTCAGGGAGACTTGTAGCCAGGTAGCCAGTTGCCTAGTTTTATAAAAAGTAAGATTGCAGTTACTAGCTTCAGCAGACATTGTTTTGAGAATGGTGGCTTCCAAGACTGGCACAACTCAGAAAACTCAAGTGTTTAGCAATACAGGGTCTAATCTGAAAGAACACCCATAGCATCACCTAGTTATTTTCCAGGATATCTGAACCACAGCTACTCTATTTTGACTTTTAATTGTAAAATTTTCCTTAACAGCCAAAGCAGATGTCACCATTAATGATGTCAGTGTTTCTCTAGGTATGAGAAGATGCAAGAATTGGGACTCATAAAATCTTTTCCTAAAAAGATCTAACTATCTGAAGATCTGTTCTGCCAGTTTTTCCCAGAGCACAGAGTGCCTCATTTCTGATTTTCACCCTGAATTCCTTTCAGGGGAGTTGAAGGTCAGCTGTTGCAGTGGCCATGATTTAATCTTTGTGGATGTTGATGGCAAGTGTCAGTTTTCAGTTGGCAGAGCCCCTTTTCACTCATGAATTTGACCATGATTCTGAGGGGGGCATTTCATGACCATTTTATCCCATGGTGCTGAGAATGTCCATTCTCAGGTTTGGCAAAGATTTTGTTGACAGGCCACTCAATGTGCTAGGCATAAAACAGTATCCAAAATTCTCTGGACCACCTATCTTACTAGCCTCTTGGTCCAGGAAAACATTCCCTTTTGTTGCTTCTTCTAGAGTTACACTGTTACCATCATAGATCTCACATGGAACTATATATTATTTTATCAGAGGCCTCAGTCACACATTTGGCAGTGTAAGAAACAGCAATTTTGTAAAACAGATGAAATACAAATAATATAGCCAGCAGTATTAATAAAGTCATAAGACTTCAGAACTGCCATTAGATGTAGCCCAGTATATCCCAGGTCATCTGACTCAGTCTATTCTGTACAAATCTTTATCTTCCAGGGAAATTATATATTGGCACTGTCTATAAGGCACATAGCCCAGTTATCTGTTGTTAAAAAACAAAAATTCCACCAAGTAAATTTTAAGTTGTAATCGACTTTGTTCAGTCTTCATGAATCAGGCAGTATCCCAGCTAGTACAGAGAAAGGTGCTTGAAGACCTTGTGCAGAATGGATGGTTTTTACAGGCAGGAGGAAGGTGGGCAAGGAAGCAATTAGCAAATGAAAGGAAAGGATGGTTTTAGGCCAGATCTCCTTATGTGAGGAAAGAGTGAGGCTGAATCATGCAGATGCCATCTTCTTCCTTTATAGGGGTTGTGGAGGGTGGGATGGAGAGGGTCCAAATGACAGATTACCTTGTTGGTGCTCATCAGAAAATTCCAGGATGAATGACAGACTACGTTCCCCAGGCAAAGTAAAAACTGCAATTAGATGAGGTATTAAATCTAAGTTTGTTATAATCGGGTTCAGCATAAATGATGCCATTTTGGGCCTATGGTTTCCTTTTTAACACTACAAACTTACCCTTTGCAACCAAAAAGGACCTACTGTATAGTACAGGAAACTCTGCTCAATATTCTATAATAATCTAAGTGGGAAAAGAATTTTAAAAAGAATAGATATATTTATATGTATAAATGAATCACTTTGCTGTACAGCTGAATCTAACACAACATTGTAAATCAAATATAGTCCACTATAAATAAAACACTGGGCTGGAAGAAGCACAAGCTGGAATCAAGATTGCTGGGAGAAATATCAATAACCTCAGATATGCAGATGACACCACCCTTATGGCAGAAAGTGAAGAGGAGCTAAAAATNTCTTGAGAGTCCCTTGGACTGCAAGGAAATCCAACCAGTCCATTCTAAAGGAGATCAGCCCTGGGTGTTCTTTGGAAGGAATGATGCTAAAGCTGAAGTTCCAGTACTTTGGCCACCTCATGTGAAGAGCTGACTCATTGGAGAAGACTCTGATGTTGGGAGGGATTGGGGGCAGGAGGAGAAGGGGGCAGCAGAGGATGAGATGGCTGGATGGCATCACTGACTCAATGGATGTGAGTTTGAGTGAACTCTGGGAGTTGGTGATGGGCAGGGAGGCCTAGAGTTCTGCAATTCACGGGGTCACAAAGAGTTGGACACGACTGAGCGACTGACTGATAAAAGTTAAAAAGTAAATGTTAGAAAAAGATAAAAACAAAGGGCAAGACCTTGATCTTGAAAAGTAAAACAACAGCAGCTTAACCTTTGTGACTTGCCAAAGAGATGTGAAGATCAGAATGGCTGTTATCAAAAAGATAATAAGATGTGGAGAGAAGGGAATCCTCACACACTATCGGTGAGAATGGAAATTGGTGCAACTACTATGATAAAAAATTAAAAATAGAACCACTATTTGATTCAGCTTCTACTCTTGAGTATTTATCCAAAGAAAACAAGAACACCAATTAGAAAAGATATATGCATTCCCATGTTCATTGCAGCATTAGTTGAAATAACCAGGTTATGGAAGCAACCTAAGTACCCAACAATAGATGAATGAATAAAGATGTAATATATATATAATATTCATATATGAATATTACTCAACCATGAAAATTTTGCCATTTGTGACAACATGGATGGACCTAGAGGTCCATATTATGCTAAGTTAGTCAGATGGAGAAAGACAAATGCCATATGATTTCACTTACATGTGGAATATAAGATAAATGTAAATGAACAAACATAAAACAGAAACAGTTATAGATACAAATTGGTGGTTGCTAGAGGGGAGGCAGGTAAGAATGGTGGGGGACAAAGGTAAGGAAGATTAAAAGGACAAGCTTCTACTTACAAAATAAATGGTCATAGGTCTGAAATGTACAGTGTGTAGAATATAGTCAATAACTATGTAATGTCTTTGTATGGTGACACTAGTAAATAGACTTACATCATTTTGAAATGTGGGCTTCCCCGGTGGCTCAGTGGTAAAGAACCCACCTGCAACGCAGGAGACACAGGAGACGCAGGTTTGATTCCTGGTTTGGGAAGGTCTCCTAGAGGAGGGCATGGCAACTCACCCCAGGATTCTTGCCTGGAGAATCCCATGGACAAAGGAGCCTGGCAGGCTATAGTCCATAGGGTGGCAAAGAGTCAGACATGACTGAACATGCATGCAGACACACATTTTGAGATGTATAGAAATATTGAGACAGTATGTTGCAGAACAGGAACTAAAGTTGTAGATAAATTATACATCAAAAACAAATAAATGAACTCAACTTATAGAAGAAGGTAACAAATTTGTGATTACCAGAGCGGGGAGGGGAAGTTGAATGAAGGTGGTCAAAAGGTATAAACTTCCAGATTTCAGTACTAGGAATGTAATGGACACTATGATAAATATAATTAACACTGCTGTATACTATATATGAAAGTTTTGTTTCTTTTTTAAAAAAAATTTATCAAGAAAATTTATCTTATTTTGCAAGACAAGTTATCTTATTTAACTTGACTTGGTCACTTCTTCCTTATGCCTCTGGAAATCATGGGCACAACAAACTCTTCGCCAATATTTTTATGAGGTAACCACTAATTAATTCC
Source organism: Aepyceros melampus (assembly GCA_006408695.1). NCBI lineage: Eukaryota > Metazoa > Chordata > Mammalia > Artiodactyla > Bovidae > Aepyceros > Aepyceros melampus. The sequence continues at coordinate 573,375 of SJXQ01008114.1, forward strand.
CTATCATTTAAGAAAAGTCTCATGTTGTAACCAATCACTGTGAAGAATAAGCAGTCACTGCCTTCTCACTAATGTTGTTATCGTTTAGTTGCTAAGTTGTGACTGACTCTTGTGATCCCACGGACTGTAGCCCTCCAGGCTCCTTCGACCATGGGATTTCCCAGGCAAGAATACTGAAGTGGGTTGCTGTTTCCTTCTCCAGGGGATCTTCCCAACCCAGGGATTGGACTGGAGTCTCCTGCACTGCAGGTGGATTCTTTACCAGTTGAGCCACAAGGGAAGCCTAAAGTTTTCTTTCTTTAACTTTGTATTTATATGAGATGATGGATGTTTACTAAGCTTATTGTCATAGTCATTTCGTGAGATAGGTCAAATTATTATTTTGGACACCTTAAATTTATACAGTGCTATATGTTAATTACACCTCAATAATTATGGAAGAAGAAAAAATAAAAGAGTTGTGAGGATCACCTGAGATTAAGTTCTGGCGTGTGGTTCATAAACTGAAAAGTGCTATGCAGAAGTCTGGCACTGTAACTAAGTCGTTAAGGATAGGGAGGACTTTAACAAAAGGCACTGGGGAAGCAGGGCCTCTGGGCGGGGAGAATGAAAAGCAAAGTGGTTTTTGTGTGCTGAGACTAAAGGAAACTGGGCTTTGAAGTCTAGCAAGATGAAAGCAGTCAAGGAAAGCCTATGTTTTTAAGACCATTAAGGAAACAAAGCCTAGGACCCCAAGCTTGAAGGATTAAAACCAAGCCTTATGGTCTTGGCAGATACACAGGAGCCCGGCGGCACCCTAATACCACAAAACAGTAATGAATGTCTTGCACACATGCTTTTTTCGCTGCCTAGATGGCCTCTGTTGAAGGCAGGCAGGGGCATCGTCATCTTTGTTTCCAGGAGCCTGATAATTTCTGCTCAAGGGCACTGCGCTCCATTCTCAAGGAACCAGTGGGCGTCCAAAAGTCTTGGGTCCTCGCTAACCCAAGGGAGGGGACAGACTCCGCAGCCAGGCAGCCTTGAAAAGCAGGTTCTGTGCACACTGGGGTGCCCTCCTCGTATCCGGTATCAGATGTCCAAACCTATGAGAGCTCACCCCATCCAAGGCAGAGTGTGCTAATCCTTACTTTAAGGTAGCGTAGATGGGGAGGGAAGGGCTGGGGAGGGGGGCGGGGCGGACCTATTTATGATGGAAATCAAGAGTTGGTAGGGGACCACGACTACACAGGTGAAAAGACTTCATGGAACTACACAGATGGGCGCGAGTACGCGTGCACACGCAGAAGTGAGTGCAAGCCCGAGTGGTAAATCTGAGGTTTGTCGTCTAGTTAATTGCATCTGCTAGTCCATTGTACTCCGCCGATATTAATTTCCTGGTTTTGATAATGCAGTGTAGTTATGTAAGATGTTGAGAGAAGCTGGGTGGGTGATGGGTAAAAAGGGACCTTTTTGTGGTAATTCTGTCACTTTGGGGGGAAGTTTATAATTATTTCAAAATGAAAAACAAAAAAACAAAAGGACGCTCCCCGCGAGCCCAGCCCAGTCCCGCCCACCCCGAAAAGGAGCCACCCCTCAGCCTTCTCCGGCCGGAGAGAGAGCGGGGCGGGGCGGGGCCGGAGAGAGGCGGGGCGGGGCGCGCACGCGCAGGCCCGGAACTCGCGCCGCGGCTCCGGGAGTCACGCGTGCGCAGTCAGTCACCCTGGCCGCCGGGCTAGCCTCTCCGCCGCGGGGCACTGGGCAGCCTCGGCCCCTGCGCTTGCCGTCTTTTCCGGCAGTTGGGGCTCTTCCTGTCGTCTTCACACCCGCAACCGCCCCGCGGGCCCCCACTGCAGAGTCCCTAACGCGTCCCCTCCCCTGCTCCGGTCGGCTGGCAGCTGCTGCGGGGCTTTCGCCTTTCCTCACTTCGAGACCGCCGGCCCGGCTGGCGTCTGCGGCTGTTCGCCGCCCCCAGCCCGGCCGCTCCCCTCAGCCCGGGGCTCCGGTGAGTGTCTTGCTGCCGTTGTCTTCCGTCCGTCCCGGCCTTTTCCCTTCTCTCCTCTTTCCCTGACTTTTTTGGGGTTCTCCCTTTCCCGCCGGCGTCTTCTTTCCAGCCCTGCCCTTTCGGCCCCTCCTGTCAGCGCTTCTCCTCCCGGCTTCCAGAGGCTCCTGGCCGGTCCTCCACATGGTTTCCCAGCCTCCGCACCCCGTCCTTTCTGTCTTCGCGTGCTGTTGGGGCGGGGTGCCAGGCTCTCTTCTTTCCATGTCGCCTGCTTTGTCTCCTCGCTGCCACCGCTCAGTCCCCTCCAGGATGTCTGTCGGTCGTTAGCAATTTTCACCTCCTTTTCTTCTCTTTTCTGGAGTCTTAAGAATCTGAGAGGTGTTGTCTGAGGCAATTGTCGAAAACCACCTCCCTCCCCCACCTTGAGGGCGGCGGTACCTTGCGTTTCCTTCCCTTATAGTTAATCTTAGGGTACCGGCCTTCAGATAATCCAGCCGAAAACCACAGGAAAATGTAGTGAAGCCTTTTTTAAAGAAGGGAGTGGAGAAGGAAAGTAAGGACTTGGGGCAGAGTCTGTGCAGAAAGACTTCAAGTGTGCAGAATGGCAGATAGACCAGAGCTCCCACTAGACGAACAGACCCAAGATAATCTTGTTATTTTTTAAGTGTACAGGGGAAGGCTGGAGTGGAGACCACTGCCTTTCTTCTCCCTTTCAGCGCACTGTGGCTCCCAGTTAGAATTAGCCAGGCATTGGATGTGGTTTCCCTAAGCCTAAAACAACCGCCGCCACAATAACAGGCTCCAGTCTCCCCCCAGGCAAGAAGAGATGGCAGCTTCCTCTTAAGGGGATGAGGTCAACTCTATTCCGCTTGGTATAGAAAACCATTCCATGTTCTAACCCCACCCCGTCATACATACATACTTTCTGCTCCTAGTAATGGGCATAAGAAACCAGTTTTTCCTAGCAAATCTTTTATAAGATACTCAACCAAGTGCGTAGCATTGTACCCGATATGGGGAAGAATATTAAAAGCATTATAAGACAGGGTGCTTGCCTTCCAGTGAGTTACAGTTCCAGGAGGAAAAATTAGTTATGTGACTATTAAGGAATAGTCTCAGCTCCAGTGTTGAATTGTCCAAATGAAAGATAGTAGGTTGTAAGTCACAAAGAAAGAAAGAATTGGTGAGGAAAGGGGATATTTATGGAATTCACAGGGTACTCTTGTTTTCTCCTTTTAATGTTTGCCCCGACTTGTGAAGATCACATTCTTCTGTTATATTTCTTTTTTAACTTTTAAGAGTTTCTTGCTTACCTATCATTTCTTAATTCTGAGTTGGAGAATGAAACAAATAGGGCAAGGGCCTCCAGTGGCCTATAGGTCAGGACAAGAAGGCTTGAGTTGTCAAAGCTTGAGGGAAAGTCGTCTTATGTAAAGTACTTGGTTGACCCAGAAAACCTATAAATTGCTATAGGGCAATAGTAACTTTTGATGAAAGGTTATTAGAATTATCAATTATAAATTTATGAGCAGAGGAAAAGGATGGGGGAGGAGGGTTTGAAGAAAGGCCAAAGGGAAGGACAGTGTAACCTTAGCCATTGCATTAGAGACTGAATGAAGGTTGAAAACCATTCTGTTAGAACATTGTTGGCCTTTTATAGGAGATCTTTGAGTGCGCTTAATCTCCTGTTGATCTTGTACAAAGTTTAGGAAGACATGCTAGCAACTTAAATGGGTCAAAATGTTTGTTCTCCAATTTTTATATACCCATTAATATAAATGTAATTTTGTTATTCACCTTTGTTGACAACTGAAAATCGTTAATTTGCTCAATCTATGTTTACTAACTGCCTGTTATATGGAAGGCATTGTTTTCTTAGGCTTAAACACTCTCTAGTTGTGTTTTTATGTGGAAATAATTTAATTTGTTAAAATGTGTGTGTGTATATATAGAGAGAGACAGACAAGAACATTCTCTGGAAATTTTCAGACAAGGGAGGAGTACTGAGCACCCTCTTGCTTCAGACTTGTTTTTAAATCTGGTTTTAAAATTTCCTCACCAAACTTAGAGAGCATGTGGTTTTCATTGTGGGTGGAGGGGGTACAGGCTGACAAATAAGGAACCACACCCAAGCTTCATAAGCCAGACAGAGGTTTAAAAAGAATTCTGATATCCTAAAAACATTTGAGTTTGCTTTGATGTTAGCAGAAACTTCCCCATAAAAAATAACATTTTATAGTAAGATTGAGACGAGTTCAGTGTCTTGAATTTGTAATTACTGATCATTTTAGCACATCGTGAATGACTGACTTTGAAGTAGAGCCTTGATTTTGAATCTCTTCTCTGAAAAAATTCTTCTTTATGTGATTTTCCCCCCAGTATCTTTCTGTAAAATTCCTTAATGTTAAGTCTTTTTTCTTAGTAATAATATGTTTACACATTTCTTAAAAGGCTACATTTAATCTCCAAAACAATTTTAAAAGCTGCTAAGTATCAAGAGGAGAACCTTAAGAAAATTTTTGAAATTAAAAGATGCTTGCTTCTTGGAAGGAAAGCTATGACAAACCTAGAGAGTGTATTAAAAAGCAGAGACATCACTTTGCCAACAAAGGCCTATATAGCAATGCTAGGGTTTTTCCAGTAGTCATGTACTGATGTGAGAGTTGGACCATAACGAAGGCTGAAGCCAAAGAATCGATGCTTTTGAATTGTGGTGCTGGATGGAGGAGACTCTTCAGAATCCCTTGGACTGCAAAGAGATCAAACCAGTCAACCCTAAAGGAAATCAACCCTGAATATTCATTGGAAGGACTGATGCTGAAGCTCCAATACTTTGGCTACCTGGCGTGAAGAGCCTGAAGCTCCAATACTTTGGCTACCTGGCGTGAAGAGCCGAGTCATTGGAAAAGACCTCGATGCTGGGTAAGATTGAGGGCAGGCGGAGGAGGGGTCAACAGAAGATGAGATGGTTGGATGGCATCCTCGATTCAATGGACATGAGTTTGAGCAAACTTTGGGAGATGGTGAAGGCAGGGAAGCCTGGCATGCTGCAGTCCATGGGGTCGCAAAGAGGCGGACATGACTGACTAAGCAACAACAAAGCTACTTAAACCTTGTTGGTATCAGTTTTTATATATGTAAAACTAGGAAGTTAGGGCCTCTTGTGTTTAGGATATCTTTCGTCACTAAAGTTATGACTCAGGTTTTTTTCTTTTGTATTGTTTCCATCATAGGTCTTTGTTTTAACTTGTCAACTCAAATAGATGGCAGACATTTGTCGAATACCATAAGCCATGTCACAGTACATTTATACCTATAGGTGAAGATTTTAGTCATAGGTTTTTTTTTTTAATTATAGAAATTGTAAATTTAAAAGTTCTTGGTAACTTAATGTTAATAGTACACACTCATTGAAGAAAATGTGGAAAAGCACAGACAAGAAAATGATCTATTGTATTCTCACTGCCTAGAGTTAGATCACTAATAATATTTTTCCTCACTGGTAACATTTTGATATATGTTTCTAATAATTCTGTGCATATACAGTAAAAAAACACATAAAAGTGAAATGGTATATCTTGTTTCATAACCTATTATTTTCAATTAGATTGGAAATATTTTTCCTGAAAAATGTTTTTTGTTTGTTTTATTCTTTAAAGGCTTGCCTGACAAACATTTAAACATATTTTAATTGTCTGCATGTTATTCATTGTAGGACTTTTCCATGATTAAATCAGTTCTGTTCTTGGTTATTCAAGTTACTTGTAGTTTTTCTTTGTCATTACGATGTTGCATTGAATCCCTTTGTGTGTGAATCCTTGTGGGTCTTTGATTCTTTCGAGGTAGATTCCTAGATGGCAAAGAGTGGTACTGTCTGTGTTACATGTTCTTAATATATGTGTCTGGTATTGTGGTCTTATTCCCCTCTTTCTGAAAAATGCAACGCTCTTCCTTAAGGATATATTCATGTCGCTTTTGCTATATGGTAATTTCTTTGTATGTCTCCACAACATTTTACTTGTTGATTTGCTTAGTGAATTGCTTCCAGTTTCTCCCAACACAGTTGATGGCGCAAGGACCATCTTCTATAGCGCACATCTTGTTCAAGTTCCCTTAAGAGCCTGTATGGAGTGGGGAATTCCCTGGCAGTCTGGTGTTTTCGACTCTGCGCTTCCACTGCAGGGGGCACGGGTTCCATCAGCACGAGAAAAATAAAAAAGGAACCTGTGTGATAGTTTCTCTAGGCCTTATACCTAGGCATGGTATTTCTGTGTCAAAAAACTTTAATGTATACTTGTTTTCACCAGGTATTCTGTTTGTCTGGGTTTTGTTTTATACTGTTTGTATTCCAGAAAACTTAGGTCAGTTTCATTCCTACCAGTAGGGTAGGAGAGTGCAGAACTGGTGGATTCTATCTCCAAAACTAATACCTCTTTTTTTTTCATTGTTTCTAGCAGCCATGGCAATGACAGGTTCAACACCTTGCTCGTCCATGAGTAGTCACACAAAGGAAAGGGTGACAATGACCAAAGTGACACTGGAGAATTTTTATAGCAACCTTATTGCTCAACATGAAGAACGAGAAATGAGGTAAAGAATTTTGAGAAAATGGAGTCATGGTTTTGGGATCCTTCTCTTGTATCATGAATCACATTTGTAATATGATTGAAAGGAGACAAGAGTAGCAGCAACCTTGTTCTAACCAATTCCATTACGGTGGAGTAACGGTGTTGTTGATTTCCAAGGTCCTTGCTATTAACCCACTTATTTCTATTTCTGTTTACTGGTCAAGAACATAAAATTCCATGGTACTATAAGAAGTTAATTGGACCAAAACCTTGGAATTCATCGTTAAGGCACTGTGATATAATGGAAAGAGCAGCATTATGGAGCCATATCTGGGTTTAGAATCCTGCCTTTACCATCTGGTCAATGTATGAGGTTAGAACAGATTTGTAGTCCTTCTGCACATCAGTTCTTCAATCTGGAAAATGGGGAGAGTACTACTTGCCTTTCAGAATTACTGTGGGTGTTGGATGTACATGTAAGTACCCACCAAAGTGCGTCACGCCTAGTAATCACATGAACGGTGGTGGTAGTGTTACTGAGTCCAAGCTCATGCTGCTCGCTGCGCTGACAGACCAGTAAATTGAGAGACGAGCTGTTAGGGTGAGGAATAGTGACTTTATTCTGAAAGTGAGAAAACTGAGAAGATGGTGGACTCATGCCTCTAAAGAACCACCTTGCCTAAGGCTTTTCTTCCACTAACAGGAGAGGGAGTAAAGTCAGACATTTCCTGGTTCCAGTCAGCCTCCAGAGGGGTTGTTTTAATTTCTTCCTCCTTGCAATCATTCACAAGTGGGCCTGGTTATGATTGTTCCTATGAGCTAAACAAAGGTCTTTTAGCTTAATGCTCGTTACTTGAGAGGCAGGGTTACCAGAGATGGGTCATTACGTATAATTTAAGTTTATAGGCAACATCTGTTTAGTGATTAACGTGTAATGGAATATAAAGGGTCTTCCCTATTAGAGTGGCAGGTATTGTTACTGATCAAGGTATTGTGTGCTATCCATGTAGTAACTTATTATTTAAATTTTTTTCCAGTATTTTATTAAGAAAATATTCAGAAGCACAGAAAAGTTGAAAGAATTGTTTTCAATAAAGTAAATACCCATACAGACATCATATAGATTCTACATTTATCACATATTGATCTGTCCATCCCTTAATACATTTACTAATTCATCCTATCTTTTTGCTTGTACTTCAAAGTATGTTGCAGATGTCTGTATGTTTTACTTCTGAATATTTCTGCTTGTATAATGAGTTTGATATATATATTTCTTAAGGGAGTTCAAAGTTTGCCTACAGTGAAATGTACCACCTTAAGGGTACATTTCAGTGAGTTTCAACAAAAACATATACCTGTGTAACTTAAACCTTTCTCAAGACAGACTTACCATCACCCCAGAAAGGTCTTTCCTAGAGATTCTTCTTCAACCCCTGGCCACTGCTCTTGAGGTTTTGTTTCTACCATAGATAAATATTGTCTGTTCCATACAAATGGAACATGTAAATGGATTCATTTGAATAAAGCATCTTGCACTCAGCCTAATGTTTTAAAAGTTCATCCATTTTGCTATTGTGTCCATAGTTTGTTCCTTTATATTGCTGAATACCATTCTGTTTTCTGACTATACCATAGTTTGCTTATATGTTCTTTTATTGATAAAAATTTAGGCTTTTTAAAGTTTTTGGCTGTTGTGAGTAAGTTGCTCCAAACATTTATGTGTAAATCTTCTTGCGAACATTTGTTTTCAGTTCTTAGATAAATATTTAGGAATGGAATAGCTGGCTCTTGGCTCATAAATATACATAGTATATGTTTAGTTTTATGAGGAGTTGCTAGACATTTTTCTAGAATATTCTCAATGATGTATGACAGTTGTAGTTGCTTTATATATATATATTTTAAACATTGTATTGTCAGTCTTTTAACTAGCTGTTTTTATGGATGCTCAGTAGTATTTGATTGTTTTTTTAATTTGCATTTCCCTGATGATTGAATGATGTTCAGCATTTTTCTTTATATGCCTTTTGGCCATATTTTCCTTTGTGAAGTGTTTGTTCAAATTTTTTGACTATTGAGTTTTGGAATCTGTTTATATATTTTAGATAATGATCCTTTGTTGTAGATGTGTTTTGCAAAGTTTCTACCAGTTTGTGGCTTTCCTATTCATCTAATTTGGCTTTTTTTTTTTCTTTTGTGGTTTTGCATTCTGTGACCTCTAAGAAACCTTTGCCTACTCCTCAGTCATGAAGATAATTCTCTTATGTTTTCTTCTGGAAGTTTTATAGGCTTAGTTTTTATATTTATGTGATCAGTCTTGAATTGATAAGTGTGTGAGGTATGAGGTGGGGTTTGAAATTTATTTTCTATATGGATATCCAGTTATTTTAGCACTCTTTGTTGCAGAGACTTTCTTTTACCCATTACATTTCTTTGGCACTTTTGAGAATCAAATGCCATATAATTGTGAATCTGTCTGGGCTCTTTGTTCTATCTGTCTGTCTGTATGCCAGTATCAGATTGTCTTGATTATCAGAGCTTTGTAGTAAGTTTTGAAGTCAGTATAAGCCCTCAACTTGGTGGTGGTTCTTGTGTTTTTCAAGGTTACTTTGGATATTCTAGGTTTTTTGAATTTATATATACATTTTAAAATCAGCTTCTCAGTTTCTGCAGAAAAGCCTAGTGGAATTATGGTTGTAGTTGTATTGAATCTGTGGGTCAGTTTGAGGGAGAGTTGACATCTTTACAAAATTGAGTTTTTTGATGCATATCAATCCATTTTTGTTTGGTCTTTAATTTTTCTTAGCAATATTTTGTAGTTTTAGGGTGGAGGTATTTCATGTCTTTTGTTTGTTTATTACTAATATTTTTGGGGTTTTTTTTATGCTACTGTAAGTGGGTATTTGAAATTTCATTTTCCACTTCTTTGTTGCTAGCATATAGAACTATAACTGAATTTTGCATATTGACCTTAAACCTTGCAACTTGCTAATTTACTATCATAGTAGCCTTTTTGTAGATTCCTTAGAATTTTCTTTGGAAAGAATCATACTCAGATAGAGTTTTACATCTTCCTTTCCAGTCTGTACACATTTTCTTTCTTTTTACCTTTTCACATTGACTAGGATTTCAGGTGAGAAGGCAATGGCACCCCACTCCAGTACTCTTGCCTGGGAAATCCCATGGATGGAGGAGCCTTGTAGGCTACAGTCCATGGGGTCGCTAGAGTCGGACACGACTGAGCGACTTCCCTTTCACTTTTCACTTTCATGCATTGGAAAAGGAAATGGCAGCCCACTCCAGTGTTCTTGCCTGGAGAATCCCAGGGACGGGGGAGCCTGGTGGGCTGCCGTCTATGGGGTCGCACAGAGTCGGACACGACTGACGCGACTTCGCAGCAGCAGCAGCAGCAGGATTTCAGGTGTAGTGTGGAATGTATGTGATGGGAGTAGACATCTTTTGTTCCCGATTTACAGGGGAAAGCACTATTTCTCTGTTAGTTATGATGTTAAGCTAGGTTTTTCAAAGATGCTCTTCATTGATTGGGAAAGTTTCCTTATGTTCCTGTTTGAGAATTTTTATCATGAGTGGGTGTTGAGTTTTGTCAATGCTTTTTCTGCATCTTTGAGATGATCATCTTGTGTTTTCTTTGTTCTTTCACTATGGTGAATTACATGGACTGGGTTTTGAATGTTAAACTCACCTTCCATTCCAGGGGTAAAACCCTCTTGGTCAAAATGCATTACTCCCTTTATGTATTGCTGGATTTGGTGTGCTAAGGTATGGATAAGGATTTTTACAATCATTTTCTTCAGTTCAGTTCAGTTCAGTCGCGCAGTCGTGTCCGACTCTTTGCGACCCCATGAATCGCAGCACGCCAGGCCTCCCTGTCCATCACCAACTCCTGGAGTTCACTCAGACTCACGTCCATTGAGTCCATGATGCCATCCAGCCATCTCATCCTCGGTCATCCCTTTCTCCTCCTGCCCCAAATCCCTCCCAGCATCAGGGTCTTTTCCAATGAGTCAACTCTTCGCATAGGTGGCCAAAGTACTGGAGCTTCAGTTTTAGCATCATTCCTTCCAAAGAAATCCCAGGGCTGATCTCCTTCAGAATGGACTGGTTGGATCTCCTTGCAGTCCAAGGGACTCTCAAGAGTCTTCTCCAACACCACAGTTCAAAAGCATCAATTCTTCGGCGCTCAGCCTTCTTCACAGTCCAACTCACATCCATACATAACCACAGGAAAAACCATAGCCTTGACTAGACGGACCTTAGTCGGCAAAGTAATGTCTCTGCTTTTGAATATACTATCTAGGTTGATCATAACTTTTCTTCCAAGGAGTAAGCGCCTTTTAATTTCATGGCTGCAGTCACCATCTGCAGTGATTTTGGAGCCCAAAAAAAACAAGTCTGACACTGTTTCTACTGTTTCCCCATCTATTTCCCATGAAGTGATGGGGCCAGATGCCATGATCTTCGTTTTCTGAATGTTGAGCTTTAAGCCAACTTTTTCACTCTCCTCTTTCACTTTCA
>SJXQ01008114.1:584473-699955 GCA_006408695.1 Aepyceros melampus
TCACCATCTGCAGTGATTTTGGAGCCCAAAAAAGTAAAGTCTGCCACTGTTTCCACTGTTTCCCCATCTATTTCCCATGAAGTGATGTGACCAGATGCCATGATCTTCGTTTTCTGAATGTTGAGCTTTAAGCCAACTTTTTCACTCTCCTCTTTCACTTTCATCAAGAGGCTTTTTAGTTCCTCTTCACTTTCTGCCATAAGGGTGGTGTCATCTGCATATCTGAGGTTTTTGATATTTCTTCCTGCAATCTTGATTCCAGCTTGTGCTTCTTCCAGTCCAGCATTTCTCATGATGTACTCTGCATAAAAGTTAAATAAGCAGGGTGACAATAAACAGCCTTGATGTACTCCTTTTCCTATTTGGAACCAGTCTGTTGTTCCATGTCCAGTTCTAACTGTTGCTTCCTGACCTGCATACAGATTTCTCAAGAGGCAGGTCAGGTGGTCTGGTATTCCCATCTCTCTCAGAATTTCCCACAGTTTATTGTGATCCACACAGTCAAAGGCTTTGGCATAGTCAATAAAGCAGAAATAGATGTTTTTCTGGAACTCTTTTGCTTTTTCCATGATGCTCATTAAGACAAATCTTCCTGAATATGTTCGTCAGGAACTCAAATCTACACCCAGGGATAACAGGAAAACTTCACTATAGTGGCTGCATGATATATGAATTAGCTTGGCAGCATAAGTTCACTCATTGGTTTTCTTCCTTACTCAGCCCACCTCTGCTCCACCACCATTTTCTTCTCTTTTCTTCCTTCTATTCTCCCAGTTTTAGAGCAAAAGTCGAGAGAATTTTGCTTTGTCCTTTAAGTGACAGTAAAACAAAAGACTATGTTCTTCCAAGAATCCCCAGCCTTTTGTGGGAGGAGCCACCATTGCTTAAGAAAATACTTGGGGAGATGAGGTGTGGGAGGAGAATACAAAGATTATGAAGTCCACAGGATGAATGAGTGAAGGTGGTGCTGGACTCACTCATCTTTATAGATAAGCCAGTAAGACTCTTGGCAAACTGTAGAAGATAGTTGGTCACTGAGGAAATGGTATGGTGCAAAACAGACAGGAACTGGACTGTATTTCCCTCTGATTCCAGGTTTATCTTGAGTAGGTTTTTCCATTGTTGTTTTTCTGTATGCAAGGAAAAGGAATGGGGCTTATTGATTTTTAAGAAAGTATTCTTTGTGTAACTGCCCAAGATTTTTTCAGGTTTTCTGTAACTAGTTGCAGGCCAAATGAAGAAGGCTAGAAGAATAATACCTTACTCTCACTTTTAATAAACTTTAAAAATAGAAAATAATAGTTGGATTCAGGACCTCTCCAAAAATATTCACCTGTATTCTAAATTAGAGCTGGTAGGTGATGATTGTAAACAAACATTAAAGGGCTTGATTTAGAATGTTTATAAATGTTGGGGGATTTTTATAAATGCTGTAGGACATTTTAAGGCTTCAGTTCAGTTCAGTTGCTCAGTCGTGCCCGACTCTTTTTGACCCCGTGAACCGCAGCACGCCAAGCCTCCTTGTCCATCACCAGCTCCCGGAGTTTATCCAAACTCATGTCCATTGAGTCGGTGATGCCATCCAACCATCTCATCTTCTGTCGTCCCCTTCTCCTCCTGCCCTCAATCTTTCCCAGCATCAGGGCTGTTTTAAAGATAACAATGATAGGAAAAATGTTTTCCTAGATCCATGATTTATCTACATTCATAAAATTAGATAATGAGTCTCTCCCAGCCTTTCCCACTTGTACCTCTGAGATGAGTGAAAGAACTGGACTGAGAGCTGAGAGGCTTTTAAATTGTTATTTCTGTTTGAACTCTGAGTGGATAAAAAAACAAATATTTTCAAGTTAATGTTTTATTTTCATTAATTTTATTTAAAAATTTTTTATTGCTTTAATAAATTCATATTGTATATTTTTGTCTTTGGTTAGATAAATAATCTCCATCAGTGGTAAAGGAGAGGTTTGGAAATCAGGGAGCTCTTCTTGGCTTTTCTGTGTCATAGATTAATCCTCTAAGGGGCACCTCCTCTAAACTCGCTGGACCTGTTTTCTTAGCTGTATGTCAGTAGACTCACTGCCCAGTAAGGGAAACACCAGCCATACGCAGTGCTTATTCCGCCTTTGTAATTGACTACTTCAAATTGAGGTGTGCTCTAAGTGTAAAAGTCTTAGTGCAAAGATAAGAACATAGGATATCTTACTGATAATTTGTTTACATTGATTATATTATTAGAATGATAATATTTTAGGTACATTAGTTAAATGAAATATATTATTAAAATTAATTTCTTTTTCCTTTTTAAAGTGTGGCCACTAGAAAAATTTTAATTCTGTTTGTGGCTCACATTATGTGTCTTTTGGACAGTGGTGATCTGAACAGCGTTTCCTAAACTGTCTCATGAAATATTATAAATGCTCAATTAAAAACACTGAAAGGCATGTCAGAGGGAACTTTCTGAAGTGATAAAATTTTCTGGATCTCGGTTGTCCAGTTTAGTAGCTGCTAACCACTTACGGCTATTGAGCAGTTGAATGTGGCCATCAAAATTTTGCATTCATTATGTCAGCAAATCTGGAAGACCCAGGAGTGGCCACAGGACTGGAAAAGGTCCTCATCCCAGTTCCCAGGAAGGGTAGTATCAAAGAATGTGCTAACCATTGGACAATCTTATTTATCTCCCATGCTAGTAAAATCATGCTTAAAAACTTGCATGCTAGGCTTCGGCATTATGTGAACCCAAAACTTTCAAATGTCCAAGCTGGGTTTAGAAAGGGAAGAGGAACTAGAGATCAAATTGCCAACATTCGCTGGATTGTAGAGAAAGCAAGAGAATTTCAGAAAAACATCTCTGTTTCATCGACTATGCAGAAGCCTTTGACTATGTGGATCATGACAAACTGTGGAAAGCTCTTAGAGAGATGGGAATACCTGACCATCTAACCTGTCTCCTGAGAAACCTATATGTGAGTCAAGAAGCAACAGATAGAACCCTGTATGGAACAACTGACTGGTTCAAGATCGAGAAAGGAGTACAACAGGGCTGTCTACTGTCACCCTGTCTGTTTAACCTATACACTGAGCACATCATGAGAAATGCTGGGTGGGATGAGTTACAAGCTGGAATCAAGATAGGCAGGAGAAACAAACAAATCAGCTGTGCAGATGATACCACTCTCATGGCAGAAAGCAAAGAGAAACTAAAGAGCCTCTTGATGAGGGTAAAGGAGGAGAGTGAAAGTGCCAGCTTAAGACTAAATATTGAAAAAACTAAGATCATGGCATCTGGCCCCATTACTGCAATGCAAATAGAAGGGGGAAAGGTGGAAGTAGTGACAAATTTCCTCTTCTTGGGCTCCAGAATCACTGGATGGTGACTGCAGCCATGAAATGAGAAGACGATTGCTTCTTGGCAGAAAAATGATGACAAACCTAGACCGTGTGTTGAAAAGCAGAGACATTACTCTGCCGACAAAGGTCTGTATAGCCAAGGCTATGGTCTTCCCAGTGGTCATGTGCCGTTGTGAGAGCTGGACTGTAAAGAAGGCAGAATGCCAAAGAATTGATGCCTTTGAGCTGTGGTGCTGGAGAAGACTCCTGAAAGTCCCTTGGACAGCAAGGGGATCAAATCAGTCAATCTTAAGGGAGATCAACCCTGAATATTCACTGGAAGGACTGATGCTGAAGCTCCTGTATTTTGGTCATCTGATGCAAACAACTGACTCATTGGAAAAGTCCCTGATGCTGGGAAAGATTGAGGGCAAAACAAGAGGGCGTCAAGAAGATGAGATGGCTGGACACCATCGCTGATGGAGTAAACATGAACTTGGGCAAACTTTGGGAGATGGTGGGGGACAGAGAGGCCTGGTGTGCTGCGGTCCATGGGGTTGCAAAGAGTCGGATATGACTGGGTGGTTGAACAGTAACAACAGTGTTCTGAGATGTAGGAAAAGGACCTGAATTTAAAATTTTATTTAATTTGGATTAAGCTGAAACTGACTTCCCTGGTGGTGCAGACAGTAAAGCTTCTCTCTACAATGCGGGAGACCCGGGTTCAATCCCTGGGTTGGGAAGATCCCCTGGAGAAGGAAATGGCAATCCACGCCAGGACTATTGCCTGGAAAATCCCATGGACAGAGGAGCCTGGTAGGCTACAGACCATGGGGTCACAAAGATCGGACACGACTGAGTGACTTCACTAAACTGAAATTCCAGTACTTTGGCCACCTCATGCTAAGAGTTGACTCATTGGAAAAGACTCTGATGCTGGGAGGGATTGGGGGCAGGAAGAGAAGGGGACGACAGAGGATGCGATGGCCGGATGGCATCACTGACTTGATGGACTCGAGTTTGAGTGAACTCCGGGAGTTGGTGATGGACAGGGAGGCCTGGTGTGCTGTGATTCATGGGGTCGCAAAGAGTCGGACACGACTGAGTGACTGAACTGAACTGAACTTTTAACGAGCTGCATATGACTAGTGGCTCATGTATTGGGACAGTGTAGATTTAAAGACTTATGGGATCGTTTTATTCAAAGACTTGTATACCTAAGACTTGTTTACTGTATTGCAAGCTTGTTAGTTTAATATGTCTATACAGTTTGTTATGAATAATAATAATTGGTAACAGTAGTATATTAAGTACCTATTATATAGCCTATACTGTGTAAGTACCAGAGAAAGGATTATACAGTAAATTATTTACTGAGATCCATTGCTCATATTCTGTAATACACTTGGTTTACTGTGGATTCCAGGATACTGTGTGGGCTTACCATGTTTTCATGAAAATCTGGTTTCTTTCCTTTTCCTTATGAAGGCCATTCTGTGAAAGCCAGGCTTCTTTTGGAAAGTCTAAACGATGTGTTGCCTTCCTAAAGTATTTTCTCTTGAAAGGAAAATCCATGTTTTGTAACAGATGATGATGATTTTTTTTTCAGTGAACTTTTGAAGTTAGTTATGCCTTTGATTTTAAAACAGATGTGTGTGTATTTACACAGACTTAGAAGCTTCTATATTATATAATATTTATTCCCTTTGTGTGTACACGTATAAGTGTTGAGACCAAGCAGTCTTATTAATTAATGTATTATTGCTTCACAGTGAAGAACGAATGTCATCATGTCTGGCATCAAGCGAACAATCAAAGAAACTGACCCTGATTATGAGGATGTATCTGTGGCCCTTCCGAATAAGCGCATAAAGCAATTGAGAATTCAGGTAGAAGTTCACCTGCCTTAGAAAATTAGTTCTTTGTTGACATATGCCTTCCTGTTAGATTTATGGGAAATTAAATGCATTTCCACTATTGTGTATATTTTGAAGAAGTTTATGAGAGGGATTAGTGAAGTGCTGTGTTTCCTAGTAATATACCATGTGTACCATAAAAGGCCAGAACGTAAAGCAGGTACACTGTGAAAGCATTAATAATGAGACAGGCTTTGAGTTTTAGCTGCTGTTGTCTGTTAGATGCGATCATAGTCTTAGCAATGTGTGTACTAGCATGTGAAATGATTATAGGTGGTACATGAATTGTGGGTTTTAATAGTATTAATGTCAACAGAAAAGATAATGATCTCTTCAGATTTGTAGGCTCATGGCTACTGCTTAGGATAAAGCTAACTTTTTCTTAATTTTTAATTTTACTGGAGTGTGTGTGTGCGCGCACATAGTCAGTCAGTCGTGTCTGACTCTTTGCGACCCTATGGACTGTAGCCCTCCAGGCTCCTCTGTCCATGGGATTCTCCAGGCAAGAATACTAGAGTAGGTTGCCATTTCCTGCCCCAGGGCATCTTCCCGACCCAGGGATCAAACCTGTGTTTCTGAGTTTACTGTGTTGACAGTCAGATTCCTGAACACTGTGCCACCTGGGAAGATGCTTTATTGGAGTAGAGTGGATTTACAATGTTGTGTTAGTTTCAGGTATACAGCAGAGTGTTTCAGTTATACATATTTTCATTGTTTTTAGATTCTTTTCTTATATAGGTTATCACAGAATGTTGAGTAGAGTTCCCTGTGCTTTACAGTAGGTTCTTGTTTGTTATCTAACTTACATAATAGTAATGTGTATATATTCATGCCAAACTCCTTATTTAACCCCCCAAAAGCTAACATTTTTAAAGAATATTTAATGTCCTTAATTAGATATTTCACATGGTTCTCAGATGTGGTAGGTAACTTGAAGGTGGGATATCAATGATGGAAATTTGGGAAACACTGACTCTGTACTTAGCCCTGGTGGGGGCACAGAGGCATTAAGTTACTTGCCTAAGATCATATAATTAGTGGAAGACCAAGTCATCTACAATTACCTAGAATGTTTTAAGCTATCTGAAAAAAAAAGTGGCTATATTTGAGTTTTTAAAACAAAATATTGCTGTTTATTTAAATAATAAATCTATGTAAGTCAGTACAGCTAGTTGAAGATCTCAGAGTCATACATAAGGTATTGTGGCTCCACGAATATCAGGGACCCCAAGGTTAATGGTGAAGGAAACTCCTGTCTGTGTAGGTGCAGTCAAGTCATATGGACCCCAGAAGTCTCTGGACTGAAAGTTATCAAATCAAATTCCAAATAATAAAAACATCTCACTGCAGCTTTTCTTCCGATTCAGTTGTAATTTTATTTAGAAGGATATGTCATTTGCTTTCAATTTATTGGACTTTAATAAGTCCAATAAATATGAAAGTATCATGAAACTTAAATTCATTATTCAAATGCATAGCATGGCATATCAGTTTTTATAATAAAAATAAGAATTGAGAAAGCTGATTGTTTTAGGAAACATCATAATTTCAATTTAAATCTAATGTGTTCTCAGACATTTTTTTAGCGTTATTTTCCCTTGTTCCATGAAAGAGATATTTTAGAATTATTTCTGAGGAGCTTATGATAAATCCACCTTCAGTAATAACAGTCTCTGACTTTTATTTAGCCTCCCCTAAGATTATCAGCTGGTTTCTATATACAGGGTTTATGTATACAAGGATACATACCATAAAACTAGGCAATATTCTTTTCATCAGATATGAGGAAAGCTAGTCATTTGCTTCAATGCAGGCATATCCACAAGAATGCTTATGCCAGCACTAGTTTTAAATTGGCAGTCTAGTGGCATATGTTACAGGCAGAAAATGACATGGGTGATCAAGGGTCCAAATTTTCTCTGTAATTTTTTAAATACCCCAAAGCCTGGGTGGTAGTTATTTCATAATACAGATACAGGATCATTATGCAAAATCCAGGTTTTTCAAGCAGTCATTCAACTTTTTATTTTCTTGTAATCAATCTACGTTTCATAGTATATTTTAACTCTTTGAATTACATATCACTTTAAGTAGTCATTACCTGAATTGAATTGCTTTCAGAGACGTCTTTTTTGCTGTATCCTTCAGGTAGTTGTGATCAGAAACTACTGACTTGCTTGCTGGATCTTAACTTCTTATGAACTGCTCTCAGGTCACAGACTGCCTCTCCTTATAGCTAACTCTTTACTTTCTCCCTTGAGGTTATGGTTTTTTGGAAGTCACCACGTTTCTCTCAGAATCATCATAGATTTCTTTTTCTTTTTTGGTAACTTTATTTTGGTATGGTTTCAGTCAGAAAAATCACAAGGAAAACTTATTATGTCTTTTTCCCAGATTAATGTACCAGTTGTTTTCATTTTGCCTCATTTGGTTTATCATTCTTTCCTCCCTCCCCCAACCCAAACACACAAGTGCATTTATGCAACCAGAGATATATGCACATCATTTTTTCTAAATCATCAGAAGATATATTCCCTTGTAAAGTGAAGTGAAGTTGCTCAGTCGTGTCTGATTCTTTGCGACCCAATGGTCTGTATAGCTTACCAGGCTCCTCAGTCCATGGGATTTTCCAGGCAAGAGTACTGGAGTGGGTTGTCATTTCCTTCTCCAAGACACTTGTAAACATTTGTGTATTTCCTTGGAACAGATTTCTTATGTAACCACAGTGCAATTATCAGAAGTAGGAAATGTTAACATTTTACATCATATCTAATCTGCAGTCCACATTCAAGATTTACTAGTTGGCTCTGTTGCCCCCTCTCCAGAATCATGCAGTTAGTTTAGCTGTTATATCTCTCAGTCTCTTGTAGTCATCTCAACTTTGTCTTTCTTGACTTTAATGTTTGAATATATAGGCCAGTTGATTTTGTAGTGTCCTTCAATTTAGGTTTGTCTGATGTTCGCTGTCGTTAGAGGCAGCATTTTTAGAAGGAGTGCCACAGAGTGGTGGAGTCTTGCAGCGCATCATGTCAGAAAACATAATATCAGTTTGCTTGAATATTAGTGATGTTAACTTTTCATTATTGGTTGTGGTGATCATAATTAGGCTTCTCCACTTCAGAGGTACTGTTCCGGGATTGCTTTTGTTGCTTGAATCAAGATAGCAACTGACTAATTGCATACTAACTTGGATTATTTTATGTTCTTTGTGCAGCTCGAGATGCTGCTGTGCAGAAAATTGAGACTATTATCAAGGAACAATTTGCACTTGAAATGAAGAATAAGGAACATGAAATTGAGGTCATTGACCAGGTACAATGATCTTACAGTGGAAAAAAACAAAATATTAAAAAAACTGTATGTAATGAACTTTTAAAATCTGTTGAAGTAGAATTATAGTGTATTTTTCGCCTTTGATGTTCTTTTAAAAGGTGCTTTCTCATTTCACGGGAGAAAGACCTATTTTTTTTTTTTTCCTTCAAATGAAATGGTGGAAAAAAATAAAGGAAAAAATCACTTGAAATTCCATCCCAAAAAGTAATTCCTGTTTGCTCTTGTGCTTTGTGGACAACCACAAATAAATGTCTTTGTGGAGATTTCTCAATGAATATACATATTCATTAATATGTCTATATATTCTTGCAAACATCATATTTTGTCATCCTTTTAAATATTTGTCCACTCTGAGGTGGAAATGGTCATTTCTGTTAGTTTTTCTTTGATTACTTTTCGGGGTCATTTGCATTTCTTACTTATGAATTATTTGTGTATATTTTCTGTTATTTCCATTTTAAAAAATAATTAACATTTATTTTAGCGACTAATTGAGGCAAGAAGGATGATGGATAAACTTCGTGCCTGCATTGTTGCAAACTACTATGCTTCTGCAGGACTTCTGAAAGTTTCTGAGGTAAGTTTTCCTCATAAGCAGTCATTTCTGGCCACCTATATAGATGTGTGAAGAGAAATTAGTGTTGATGTGGAATCCCTGCCTTCAAAAATTTCTCATTATTGACCTTTTGAATTCAAGAAGCCTAGCTGCCTTCCTGGGTATATAGTAATACATACAGTTATCATTGTGTTCACTCATATCCTTCAGTTATACCTCTCTGCACTGTCAATAATGATAACTAACATTTTATTTTCTTTCACTTAATTCTTTAATTTTTAGCCCTGTTGTTCGATTGTGTAGATACAAAGTTGAGTGTAACTCGGTTTTAACTTGCCTTATTCCTCTTCATTTCCTTATAGTTGGCTTTGGAGTAAATTATAGATCGATTGATTTTTCTCTGACCTTTTACTGCTAATGAATGGCAGTTTTTAGTTTCAGTAGATTTACCCTGTTCAAGAAGTCCTGATTTTTTTCCTGGCTACTTTTTTGGAAAATTTTCAAATATGTAGAAAAGGTGAAATAAGTACTTGTTTATGCATCACTTAGCTTCAACGATTTTAACAATTTGCCAAGTTTACTTTATCATCTTTATTTTTCTTTGAAACCTTAAAAAGTAAGTTCCAAGCATCATGATGCTTCATCCCCAAGTACTTAATCCTAAGACTGTCTTCTATATAGTCATAATACCTAAGAGAATGAGCCCCTAATATTATCTGATAACCAATCCATATTCAGATTTTTCTCAATTTTCCCCAAAATATCTTCAAAGCTGGTTTTTTTTTTTTTTTTTTTTTTTTCAGGATTCAGTCAGGTTTCATGGAGGGGAGTGTGGTGGCATACTGCTTTGTGTCATTCCCTGTGGTTTCTACCAATAAGAGATACCTGTTATGTATGGGTCTTCTTGTCATCCCGTGGAGCTTTAGGGTATCTATGATACTTGGAGAAATTTGAAGCATTATTTGAGATTAATCTTAGATAGTAGTAGTTTCTTCTACTGCAGAAGTTTCTGTATTACATTTTAGAGTCTGAACTACTTTTCTTGGGCTACCATAACAAGTTACCACAAACCTGATAGCTTAAAACAACAGGAGTTTATTACCTCATGCTTCTAGAAGCTAGCAGGCCAAGATCAAGGTGTGCTGGGTAGGCCATGCTCCCTCAAGACTCTAGGAAGGATTCTTCTCCTAACATCTGGTGGTTACTGGCAGTACCTGGCATTGCTTGGCTTGTAGCTGCATCATTCCAGTTTCTGCCTTTAACTTGACATGGACTTTTCTCTATATGTGTCTTCTCTTTTTCTTTTTGTATCCAACTTTCCTTCTTGTAGTACACTAGTCATTTGAGTGAAAGTGAAGTGAAGTTGCTCAGTCGTGTCCGACTCTGGACCACATGGACTGTAGCCTACCAGGCTCCTCCATCCATGGGATTTTCCAGGCAAGAATACTGGAGTGGGTTGCCATTTCCTTCTCCAGGAAATCTTCCCGACCCAGGGATTGAATCTGGGTCTCTTATATCTGAGCTACCAGAGTGAGGCCTCCTCAAATCCAATATGACATCATCTTAACTTGATTGCATCTGAAAAGAACTGATTTTCAAATAGAAATGTTCATAGGTTCTAGGTGGACAAGAATTTGTGGGAGATAACTGTTCAACCCAGGACAGATTGCAGTGTCATCTGTTATATAGCTTGCCATTGGAGTCAACAAGATGGACGTCGAGCATTAGCAGCTACATTACATAGGACTGTAGCTACTCTGAAGAGCTGGTTATTCATTTGATGTTTGATGCCCTTTTTTTAAAAAAACTATTTAACAGTACTGAACTGTGCTATTTGATGGTCTAGAAATGCACTGATTTTTCTTATATTCTGATTAGGATTTATTTAAGGATATTTAGGTATGTTTTTGTCTATTATCATCTACCACTTAAAATTTATTTTTAGTTTGCTCTAACAAAATACATTTATAGTTGTAAAGTAAACATTTATTTTTGAAACTAAGCTTTGTTGCTTTGAACTCTGAAACAGTAGCCTCTGACTCTTACTCACTAAAACAATTACTTTAATTTCAATTAAGTAATTTCTAAAACTTGCTTCTTGGAAGTAACTACAGTGTATCAGTAGTACAGTATATCTGTATCAAGTAACAACACTTCTTATTTTTTGTGTAAGTAATAAGACAGAAAAAATACCTAGGCTGGCTTCAGTACTGGACTGTGCTATACTTTATCCTATGTGGGAGTCATTTTATATATGCTTTTTAAAAGCTTTATATTTTTTACAGGAGTGTTTTATTTAGAGCGGATGATGTATTTGAATCAAGCAATATCAGACTTATTTTTTTAAGTCAAATTTGACTTCCGTGTGTTACTATTAATATATCTTTACTTTTCATTTACCTTCTGAGAACTTGAATCTTTAGCTTTTAGTGTTAGGACCTTTGCATAATTATTTCTCATTATGCACTTTTTATTGATTTGGTCTCTATTTTATGGGGGTGGGTGACTCAGATGGTAAAGAATCTGCCTGCAGTGCCGGAGACCTGATTAGTCCCTGGGTCAGAAAGATCCCTGGAGAAGGGGATGGCTACCCACTCCAGTATTCTTGCCTGGAGAGTTTCGTAGACAGAAGAGCCTGGTGGGCTACAGTCTATGGGGTCACAAAGAGTCAGACATGGCTGAGTGACTAAACACAGCACAGCCATGATCCCAAACTAGATAAGAGTTTTTGGAAAGATCAAATTTTTGCCTACTTTGGCTGGATATGATTTAAAGTTTGTTTTGCTTACTTTCATTTTTGCAGGGATCAAAGACATGTGATACAATGGTTTTTAACCATCCTGCTATCAAGAAATTTTTGGAATCACCATCTAGGTCATCATCTCCTGCCAATCAGAGATCAGAAACACCATCAGCCAATCATTCAGAAAGTGATTCTTTATCTCAGCACAATGACTTCTTATCTGACAAAGACACTAACAGCAATATGGATATAGAAGAACGACTCTCAAGCAACACGGAGCAGAGACCAAGCCGAAATACTGGAAGGGTATATAGTTGGATGGGTGGCAGGGAGCCAAAAGAGAAGGGAACCAATATTTATTAAGTATGCACACAGTATTTCATTTTATTGGAACCATAAATATAAGTTAATTATCACTTTTAGAGATGGGGAAACTGTCTCTATGAGGTTAAGGTTATAGTTGTCTACAAGTACAGAACTGAGAATTAAACCTCTGTCTTTCTGACTTTACAATTCAAATCTCTGATCATCGCCCAACTCCCAGATGCCATTCATGTAGATAGGATAGGAAAGAAACCTTGAGGAGTTGGCAGTACCTTAACTTTGCCCAGGGTCTTTCTACTTTATCAAGTTTATTCTCTCAAGAGCAGTGTCTCTTCAGTAGTTCCTCTTTGAAATTTTATGTTCTAAGATGCTTTAATAATTGAAAGAAACTTGAAAAATAATAAGTAGAATTGAAAACTGTTTATTACTCTTTGATCCTGTCAGTTTCTTATTTGAATTTCCATCTCACACTGCTCTGAAATTCTTGGTATAATACTTGACTATCAAATCCTGGTTTTTCTCAACCAGATGTTCTGTGATAGAGGAAATTCCTAGGTTGCTTTCTAAATACTCAGACATCAAAGATTTGATTATTTTTGATAAAAATATTTTCTGGGGACTTCCCTGGCAGTCCAGTGGTTAAGGCTGCACTTCCAAAAAAAGAAAAAAAGACTGCACTTCCAGTGCAGAGGGCATGGGTTCAGTTCCCAGTTGGGAAAACTAGGATCCTACATGTTGTGTGCATGACCCACGCCCCCCACCCCCCCCAAAAAATTCTGATTACAAATTCATTCTGTTCATTGTTGAAAACTTTAAACTACAGAAAAGTAAGGGAGAACAGAAAAGTCATTCATAATTGTACTACCCCAAATCAGAACTGTTAATATTTGGATTTAGTTGTCATATAACTTATGCGGAAATACTGCATATGTTCTTTTTTAATTAAGATGAATTTAGGTCATGCTAGTCATAGGATTCAGAAACCTTTTATGTAATATACATGCTCATGTTCATGTAACATACTTAGTGTTTACTGTGTACCAGGCACTTTCTAAGAACTGTACAAAACAATCTGAGATGCATACTATTATCACCCTTATTTTATAGATAAGGAAACTGAGACAGAGAAGTTAAGTGATTACCAAGATGATACATCCAGTAAGTGTAAGGTCATGTCTTAAACACTGGCTGTCTTTCTCCATAGTCAAACTTTAACTTAACCATTATGTATAAACTGCTTCTTTCTGAAAAATTTGTAATAGTACAGAAGGTTGGAAAAAAGATACATTTCATTGACCCTATCACCCACTCCCATTTCCCAGAGGTAACCTTTGTAGCAGTTTCCTGTGTATTCTTCTACATCCTATTTGCATATACAAAGCCGCTATGTATGACTATTAAAAGCACACATATATGTGGAGTTACAGTGTACAGACTTTTTCTATAATAGAAAAATTATAGTAAAATTACTCTTTCATTCTCTGAGAGGAGCCATAAAACCAGAGAATTTTGTAATTAAAAAAAAGAAAAGTTGAGTTAGTCCATTTGTACTTTGTATGATTTTGTGGTTTCTACCTATTGAAAATTGTCCAAATTGAAAATGAAATTTGATTATGATTTTTTTCTAGGACACTTCTAGTATTGCTGGCTCCCATAAAACAGAGCAGCGGAATACTGATCTTACAGGAGATGAGACTTCACGACTTTTTGTAAAGAAAACAATAGTAGTGGGCAATGTGTCCAAGTGAGTATTCAGTTGAATTGTCTCATTTTCAGTCATCCAGTTTTGGTAATACTCTGGTGTATTATTATCATAGTATTACAGTAGGAATAGGCTTCAGGAATTCTTTTTCCCAGATTCTTAGTTGTTTTAAAAGTAAATGAAGGTCCAGAAACTTGAGACTGCTTCAGTGTGTCTCTTCATCTTTGACATGGAATAAAATTGTGCTTGGTAAAAAAACTTTTTGCAGACATGAAGTTTTATGTACTTTTTAAAAACACTTATTTGGTTGTGCCAGGTCTTAGTTGAAACATGTGAGATCTAGTTCTCTGACCAAGGATCAAACCCAGGCCCCCTGCATAGGGAGCACAGAGTCCCAACCACTGGACCACCAGGGAAGTCCCATTTTTATATATTTTACTAAGCATGTAAGTGTGGATAACTTTGGAGGAACTTTGACATCTTTTGATCTATTCTATCCTTAGGGGCCTTACCTAATTCCTAAAAATGTTTGTTTGGTTGCTCAAATTGAAATGTTTTAAATTTATAACAAAAGGTTATAAAGGAGGTCTTGAAGACGGAATTCCTCCAAGCTAAAGGGCTATCTAACGGTATGTCTCATGCTGTCTAGTAGGAGCATCATCATTTTTGCCAAGTGTTTAGGAATGGGTAAAGACATAAATCTTCAACAGCTTAAGAGTGTTCAGTTCAGACACTCAGTTGTGTTCGACTCTTTGCAACCCCATGAATCACAGCACACCAGGCCGCCCTGTCCATCACCAACTCCCAGAGTTCACTCAAACTCATGTCCATCAAGTTGGTGATGCCATCCAGCCATCTCATCCTCTGTCGTCCCCTCTCTTCCTGCCCCCAATCCCTCCCAGAGTCTTTTCCAATGAGTCAGCTCTTCGCACGAGGTGGCCAAAGTACTGGAGTTTCAGCTTCAGCATCAGTCCTTCCAGTGAACACCCAGGACTGATCTCCTTTAGAATGGACTGGTTAGATCTCCTTGCAGTCCAAGGGACTCTCAAAGAGTCTTCTCCAACACCACAGTTCAAAAGCATCAATTCTTTGGCGCTCAGCCTTCTTCATGGTCCAACTCTCACATCCATACATGACCACTGGAAAAACCATAGCCTTGACTAGATGGACCTTTGTTGGCAAAGTAATGTCTCTGCTTTTGAATATGCTATCTAGGTTGGTCATAACTTTTCTTCCAAGGAGTAAGCGTCTTTTAATTTCATGGCTGCAGTCACCATCTGCAGTGATTTTGGAGCCCCAAAAAAGTGCCTAGCATGTGTGTGNAGCCAGTCTGTTGTTCCATGTCCAGTTCTAACTGTTGCTTCCTGACCTGCATATAGGTTTCTCAAGAGGCAGGTCAGGTGGTCTGGTATTCCTATCTCTTGAAGAATTTCCCACAGTTTATTGTGATCCACACAGTCAAAGGCTTTGGCATAGTCAATAAAGCAGAAATAGATGTTTTTCTGGAACTCTCTTGCTTTTTCAGTGATCCAGCAGATGTTGGCAATTTGATCTTTGGTTCCTCTGCCTTTTGTAAATCCAACTTGAACATCTGGAATTTCACGGTTCATGTATTGCTGAAGCCTGGTTTGGAGAATTTTGAGCATTACTTTACTAGCCTGTGAGATGAGTGCAATTGTGCAGTAGTTTGAGCATTCTTTGGCATTGCCTTTCTTTGGGACTGGAATGAAAACTGACCTTTTCCAGTCCTGTAGCCACTGCTGAGTTTTCCAAATTTGCTGGCATATTGAGTGCAAAACTTTCACAGCATCATCTTTCAGGATTTGGAATAGCTCAACTGGAATTCCATCACCTCCACTAGCTTTGTTTGTAGTGATGCTTTCTAAGGCCCACTTGACTTCACTCCAGGATGTCTGGCTCTAGGTGAGTGATCACCCCATCATGATTATCTGGGTCATGAAGATCTTTTTGTACAGTTCTGTATATCTTCTGCTTCTGTTAGCTCCATACCATTTTCATCCTTTATCGAGCCCATCTTTGCATGAAATGTTCCCTCAGTATGGCTCATTTTCTTGAAGAGATCTCTAGTCTTTCCCATTCTGTTGTTTTCCTCTATTTCTTTGCACTGATCGCTGAGGAAGGCTTTCTTATCTCTTCTTGCTGTTCTTTGGAAGTCTACATTCAGATGCTTATATCTTTCCTCTTCTCCTTTGCTTTTCGCTTCTCTTCTTTTCACAGTTATTTGTAAGGCCTCCTCAGACAGCCAATTTTGCTTTTTTGCATTTCTTTTCCATGGAGATGGTCTTGATCCCTGTCTCCTGTACACTGTCACAAACCTCATTCCATAGTTCATCAGACATTCTATCAGATCTAGTCCCTTAAATCTATTTCTCACTTCCACTGAATAATCATAAGGGATTTGATTTAGGTCATACCTGAATGGTCTAGTGGTTTTCCCTACTTTCTTCAATGTAAGTCTGAATTTGGCAATAAGGAGTTCATGATCTGAGCCACAGACAGCTCCTGGTCTTATTTTTTGCTGACTGCATAGAACTCCTCCATCTTTGGCTGCAAAGAATATAATCAATCTGATTTTGGTGTTGACCATCTGGTGATGTCCATGTGTAGAGTCTTCTCTTGTGTTGTTGGAAGAGGATATTTGCTATGACCGGTGCGTTCTCTTGGCAAAACTCTGTTAGCCTTTGCCCTGCTTCATTCCGCATTCCAAGGCCAAATTTGCCTGTTACTCTAGGTGTTTCTTGACTTCCTACTTTTGCATTCCAGTCCCCTATAATGAAAAGGACATCTTTTTTGGGTGTTCGTTCTAGAAGGTCTTGTAGGTCTTCATAGAACTGTTCAACTTCAGCTTCTTCAGCGTTACTGGTTGGGGCATAGACTTGGATCACTGTGATATTGAATGTTTTGCCTTGGAAATGAACAGAGATCATTCTGTCGTGTTTGAGATTGCATCCAAGTACTGCATTTCGGACTCTTTTGTTGACCATGATGGCTACTTTATTTCTTCTAAGGGATTCCTGCTCACAATAGTAGATATAATGGTCATCTGAGTTAAATTCGCCCTTTCTGGTCCATTTTAGTTCACTGATTCCTAGAATGTCGACATTCAGTCTTGCCATCTCTTATTGACCACTTCCAATTTGCCTTGATTCATGGACCTGACATTCTAGGTTCCTATGCAATATTGCTCTTTACAGCATCGGACCTTGCTTCTATCACCAATCACATCCACAGCTGGGTATTGTTTTTACTTTGGCTCCATCCCTTCATTCTTTCTGGAGTTATTTCTCCACTGATCTCCAGTAGCATATTGGGCACCTACTGACCCAGGGAGTTTCTCTTTCAGTATCCTATCATTTTGCCTTTTCATACTGTTCATGGGATTCTCAAGGCAAGAATACTGAAGTGATTTGCCATTCCCTACTCCAGTGGACCACATTCTGTCAGACCTGTCCACCATGACCTGCCCGTCCTGGTTGGCCCCACACTGTATGGCTTAGTTTCATTGAGTTAGACAAGGCTGTGGTCCATGTGATCAGATTGGCTAGTTTTCTGTGATTATGGTTTCAGTGTGTCTCCCCTCTAATGCCCTCTCGCAACACCTACCATCTTACTTGGGTTTCTCTTACCTTGGACGTGGGGTATCTCTTCATGGCTGCTCCAGCAAAGGGCAGCCACTGCCCTTACATTGGATGAGGGGTATCTCCTCATGGCTGCCCCTCCTGAACTTGAATGTGGAGTAGCTCCTCTCAGCCCTCTTGTGCCAGTGCAGCTGCCGCTCCTTGGACGTGGGGTTGCTCCTCTTGGCCACCGCCCCTCACCTCGGGCGGGAGGTAGCTCCTTTGGCCGCCACCTCTGACCTCGGACATGTGGTAGCTCTTCTTGGTCACCTCCCCTGACGTCAGACGTGGGGTAGCTCCTTTTGGTCGCCTCCCCTGACTCAGATGTGGGGTAGCTCCTCTTGGCCACTCCTGTGCTGAGATAGCCTGGCACTCTCGGTCGCCACTCCTGTTATTTCCTCACAAGACTTTATTTGCTCTTCTCCTCACTAGGCATTTCCTCCATGCTGCTTGTCATTTTTGTCACATTATATCATTATTTCCAATTTTCATATATCTTTTCCAAATCAGACTGGAGTCTCTTTAGAAAGTGTATCTTGTTTGCTTTTGTATCTTGCAGTAGTTGGTGTTCAGTAAATATTGATTGGTGAATAAATTGATATATTTATGAAAATTTAAATTAGAATCAATTATTGAAACTAAAGGATTCAGAATTACACTGAATATCTGGGGAGGGGAATCAGATGTCAGAGGAATCTTCCAAATCCTAGTTAATGAACCACTGATAAACAGAAAGTACATTAAGAATCTAAGGATAATACAAAGATGCACAGTAGTCTTTGTAGTATTTGAATAGAAGCATAAAATATGACTAAGGCAATTAGGTTTCTATTTTACAAGTTATTTTAGAATTAGCATGCATTTAGCAAGGGAACTAATGTGTCGTGTTGAGGTCTCACCTATAGTACAAGACATGTCAGCCCAGAAAAAGCCAAAACTAGAAATTCAGGTAGGCTCAACAGGCCACGAGAAGACTGGGGAGAAACAGTTACTGACATTTTCAAACAATTATGTGTAATTTGTGGGTTTTGGGCTTTAAGGCCAGGTGGACTTTA
Organism: Aepyceros melampus; assembly: GCA_006408695.1. NCBI lineage: Eukaryota > Metazoa > Chordata > Mammalia > Artiodactyla > Bovidae > Aepyceros > Aepyceros melampus. The sequence goes on from SJXQ01008114.1 coordinate 603,074, forward strand.
TAAATAAGAATGATTGGCATGAGAGTTATAAAGTCCTTATTCTGGAAGAGGGTAAAAATATTGATTTACTTTAGACTTTGTTAAGAATACTTGTTAGAGTATCTAAGATAACAACTAAAAGAAAAGACATAGAGATTTAAACTTTAAAAGTAGTAAGGAGGGCTTCCCTGGTGGCTCAGTAGTAAAGAATCTACCTGCCAAAATGCAGGAGATGCGGGTTCAGTCCCTGGGTCGGGAACATCCCCTGGAGAGGGAAATGGCAACCCACTCAACTATTTTTGCCTGAATCCCATGGACAGAGGAGTGTGGTAGGCTATAGTCCATGGGATCACAAAAGAGTTGGACATGACTTAGCAGCTAAATATCATCATCATCAATACACAGAAATTGATTGTTTCTGTATGACAGACTTACAGAAAACATCTTTTAAAAGATACATTTACTCTAGCAATAAAAAAATGTAGCATAATAAAAGATATGCTGGCCTTTTATGAAAATAAAAATTTTATTGAAACACATGAAGGAACTAAATGATTAGAGCAGTATGGCATGTTCATGGATAGGAAAGCTCAATGTTGTAAAGATATCTCTTCTTCCTAAGTTGATATGTAGATATTCTGATTAAAATGTTGATAGGGTTCATTAAAATCATATGCTGGCTTTTATATATGGAAGAGCAGAGATAAAGATAGGACATGAGTACGCCTAAAGAAAAACTGGGTTAGGCAACTTGGCCCATTGTATCGCTAAGGATAACCATAGACATAGATGAATATACAGAAGGCCATGACCATATTTTCCAACAGAATGTTATAAGGGGGTCTCATGAAGTAAATGGTGACCCACTCCAGTATTGCCTGGAAAATCCCATGGATGGAGGAGCCTGGTAAGCTACAGCCCATGGGGTCGCAAGGAGTTGGACACAGCTGAGTGACTTCACTTTCTTTCTTTCTTTAATGAAGTAAAGCCAGAGTCTCAAAAGGAAGGGCTGAGGATTCTAGTTTTGCCATGGTCAGTACTTAAGGAAATGGCTTGTTTTCTTTAAAGACAAGAAACCACTTGCAACCTTGACAGCAGTGAGTAGGAAACAGAAGAGTTACAGAGTTCTAACTTTTGAACCTGAGTTAAATCACCCCACAGGCTAGAGGTTTCCTAACCCAGGAATAAAATATGCTAGTTTGTTTCTATCTAGTGTACCCACTTAGCAGGAAAAGCAGGATTTTTTTTTTGGTTGCCTGATGATAATTAGAAAACAACAAAAACTTCAAGGGAATGCCTCTTCAGGCCTCCCCCCCAACCCCAACCCCACAAAAAAAGTTTAAAGAAGGGTTAAGTGCAAAGACTTACTTTGGTTAGGTAATATGGCTGTTAAATATTGCCTGAATTTTAGGTTTTTTGTTTTAATGGAAAAGTTTCTCCAACTCTTGAGCTCCTGATGACCATTTTTCTACTCTGCTTCTATGAGTTTGATTTTTCTTCTTTGATTTCACATAGAAGTGATACCAAGCAGTATTTGTCTTTCTTTGCTTGACTTATTTCACTTACCATAATGCCATCAAGGTCTGTCTATCCATGTTGTCAAAAATGGCAGGATTTACTTTTTTCTTAGGAGTGAATAATATTCCTGTGTGTATGTTAATATGTTTATCTATCTCCTTAAAAATATTTTAAGTAAAATTGATCTAGCAACATTTTATTTGTTTAGGTGGACAGCATAGTGATTTGATATTTTTATATATTGCAAAATGATTACCACAATAAGTCTAGTTACCATCTGTCACCATAGCTATAGATTACCTGTACATTACATGACTTGTTTATAACTGGAAGTTTAGTTTGATTCTCTGCCTATTTATAAATTAGATATTTTTGTTTTGTTTTTGTTTTGCTGTTTTGTGAGTTCTTCATGTGTTGAGTATTAACCCTTTATCAGATACATGATTTAGAAGTATTTTTTTCCATTCCGTAGATTGTCTTTTCATTTTGTTGGTGGTTTCCCCAAATGCTTTTTAGTTTGATGTAGTTCTACTTGTTTTGGTTTTATTGACTGTTTTTGGTGTCAGATCCAAAAAATCATTGCCCAGACAGATATAAAAAAGCTTGCTCTTTATACTTTCTTCCAATTTTATGGTTTTAGGTCTTAAATTTAACTTGTGAATCCATGTTGGGTCGATTTTGGGTCTGATGTGGATAGAGGTTCAGTTCATTCTTTTCCATGTGGCTTTTCAGTTTTCCCAGCACCATTTATTGAAACTATCCTTTTCCTCATTGTATATATTAGCTTCCTCGTTGGAAATTAATGACTAGTGTGAGTTTATTTCTTCTCTCTCCTTTTGTGCCATTGGTTTATGTGTTTTTATTCCAGTACAACACCGTTTTGATTACTGTAGCTTTTGTAATATAGTTTGAAACCAGGAAACATGATGCCTTCAGCTTTTATTTTCCTTCTCATGATTGATTTGGCTATTCAGAATCTTTTCTGGTTGCACATAGATTTTAGGATTGTTTTTCTATTTGTAAAAAATACCATTGGAATTTTGATAGAGATTGCATTGTAGTATGAACATTTTAACTTTTTCCAGTTCTTGAGCACAGAATATCTGTGCCTTCTTCAGTTTCTCTCATCAGTGTCTTATAGATTTTTATTTTTGTTTATTGAAGTATAGTTGATAGTGTCTTACAGTTTTCAGTGTACATGTCTTTTACCTCTTTGGTTAAATTGCTAAGTGTTTTATTGTATTTGATGCTGTTGTAAATGAAATTATTGTCAATTTCTCTTTCCTGGTAGTTGTCAGTATATAGAAACAACTACGGAGAAGGCAGTGGCACCCCACTCCAGTACTCTTGCCTGGAAAATCCCATGGGTGGAGGAGCCTGGTAGGCTGCAGTCCATGGGGTCGCTAAGAGTCGGACACGACTGAGCGACTTCACTTTCACTTTTCACTTTCATGCATTGGAGAAGGAAATGGCAACCCACTCCAGTGTTCTTGCCTGGAGAATCCCAGGGACGGGGGAGCCTGGTGGGCTACCGTCTACGGGGTCGCACAGAGTCGGACACGACTGAAGCGACTTAGCAGCAGCAGCAGAAACAACTAATTTTTTAAATGTTGATTTTATATCCTACAACTCTACTGAATTCATTTAATAGTTTTGTGATGGAGTCTTTAGGTTTTTCTGTGTATGACATTATGTTTTGTGCAAATAAAGACAATTTTACTTCTTTCTTTTCAATTTGGATGCCTTTTATTTCTTTTTTTTTTGGTCTAATTGCTCTGGCTAGGACTTATAGTACTGTGTTGAATAAAAATGGCGATAGTGGACATCCTTGTCTTGTTCCTGATCTTAGAGGAAAACTTCTGGCATTCACCATTCAATATGATCTTAGCTGTGGGGTTGTCATATATGGCTTTATTATTTTCAGAAATGCTTCCTCTATGTGCAGTCACTGAGAATTTTATTATGAATAGATACCGAATTTTGTTAAATGCTTTTACTGCATCTTTTGAGATGATTATATAATTTTTAGCCTTCATTTCATTAATGTGATGTGTTGCATTGATTTGTAGATGTCAAACCATCCTTGTATGCCTGGAATAAATCTCACTTGCTCATGTTGTATGATACTTTTAACATACTGTTGAATTCTGTTTGCTAATATTTTGTTGAAGAATTTTGCATTTACTTTTATCAAGGATTGTTGTTTAGTCGCTCAGTCATGTATGACTCTTTCGTGACCCCATGGACTGTAGCCTGCCAGGCTCCACTATCCATGGGATTTCCCAGGCAAAGAACACTGGTGTGGGTTGCCATTTCCTTCTCTAGGAGATCTTCCCAACCCAGGGACTGAACCAGCATCTCCTGCATTCCCAGGCATATTTTTCACCACCAAGCCACCTGGGAAGCCCTTTATCAGGGACGCTGGCTTATAATTTTCTTGTAGTATCCTCATTTGGCTCTGGTATTGGTAATTTTGGCTTCATAAAATGAGATCATTGAGTGTTCCCTCTTCTTTTATTTTTTGGAAGAGGTTGAGGATTGGAATCAATTTTGTATCTGTTTGGTAGAATTCACCCTTTAAACCACTGGTCCTGGAATGTACTTTGTTGGCAGGTTTTTGTTTGCTGATTCAATCTCCTTACTAGTAACTGTTCTGTTCAGATTTCTGTTTCTTCACCATTCAATCTGGGTAGGGTGTCTATTTCTAGGTTTTATTCATTACTGCTAAGTTGTCCAGTTTGTTGATGTGTAATTGTTCTTAGTCTTTTATGATCTTTTGATTTGTGTGGTATCAGTTGTAACATCTCCTCTTTCATTTATAATTTTATTTGAGTCCCTCCTCTTTCTTGGTAGGTCTGTGTAAAGATGTTTGTCTGTTTATCTTTTCAAAAAACCAACTATTCTTTCTTTGACCTTTTCTATTGTGTTTTTAGTCTTTGTTTCCACTCTGATCTTTGTTATTTCTTTCCTTTTCCTAACTTAGGGTTTAGTTTGTTTTTCTCTTTCTAGTTCCTTAGGGTATAAAGTTAGATTGTTAATTTGGGATCTTTTTTTCTTTATGTAGGCATTTATCACTATAAACTTCCTCCTTAGAACTGTTTTTGCTGCATCACTCAAGTTTTGGTATGCTCTATTTCCATTTTCAGATGTCTCTAGGTATTTTTTTATTTCTCTTTTGATTTCTTTTTTCACCTATTAATTGGTAAGTAGTATGTTGTCTACTCTTTATATATGTGTAAATTTCCCTATTTTCTTCTTGTAATTGATTTTTAATCTTGTTTTAAGTAGTAGTTAATTGGTTTGTTAGGAACAAAGATTTCAAGTCATTTTTTTTCTCCCTACTCTAGGTATATACCTCCTGATAAGAGAGAAGAAAACGACCAGTCAACCCACAAGTGGATGGTATATGTTCGAGGCTCTCGTAGAGAACCCAGTATTAATCATTTTGTCAAGAAAGTTTGGTTCTTTCTTCATCCCAGCTATAAACCAAATGACCTTGTAGAAGTTAGGTGAGCACTATTTGAGTTATTAAACCTGAGAAGTACAGAATTACTGAAGTGGAAGGAAAGTGATTTAAGAACACCCCTTTGAAATTCTTATACTATTAATAATTTATTCAGCTTTGGCTTTTAGTCACAATGTAATTTTAGCTGTGGTTCTTTATTGCAGATTTCTGTCTCACTGAACAGGTGCCATCCCCACCTGTCAGGTTGTTACCATATGAATTACACCAGCTTATTCTCCTCTCCTCTGGAAATAACTTGTTTATATAGATATAGATAAATATAAAAATGTTACTGTTTTTATGATTATCAGAATATATTAGAATATAATAAAGGATTCTGACTTTATAAAAATACTTAATGTTATAAGTTCTCCATGATCTCACCCTCTGAGAAGAACCTTTAATTATATTTTTTCTCTGTTTCTAATCTAGCAGAGCTATTGAAGTTTTTTGTTATTATTTCACAAAGATGGAATGATTTTATATATATACACACACACATTATATATATATACACTCGTAAAATTTGTTTCATTTAGGTGTATTGTTCATATCTATATGTGGTGTTACCTATCACACATATGTTCACTATATGAATGTATTGTAGAAGTGGTTCTGGTTTATTATCAGTGAAATCTTCAGCTTTCTTCAGAACATTCCTTTAGAGCACTCTTGACTCTCTTAAGTAAAACCTGACTAATTCCTGAGAACACTGTTTCTCCTGAGAAAACTTTCAAGTGGCAACTTTTGGTTTTTTTTTTCCTCTTACACACCATGTATACCATTGGTTATAGAAATGGGTGCTTGTCTGTCTTGCTTGTATTTGTGGCTTCCAGACCAGTTTTCCCCTTATTTTCTCTAGAAATTTCTGCTCCTTTGAAATTTCATAAGATCTGTTGCTTCTCCTTTTTGGGAGCATTTACTGATTTCCTAGTCATTCCTCTTTCAAAAACAGTTTTAGCACCTAGTGTACTGATATTCTCTCTACCAGTACTCTTGCCATCACTCTTAAAGACTTTGACATGCAGATAGACAAGTCTTGCAAAACCTTGGTCTCACAGTTCATTGATTTCCTTACTTTAATAATAATATTATGGTAGTGATATACCATGGACTCTAAGCTGAGTAAGGAGAGAAGGAGATTACATTGGGAGATTACATAATAGCAGTAATGGGTAGTGAAAACTGATGTGGACAAGAAATGAAAATCTTTATGGGGGTCAAAAAACCTGTTTCTAATAAATAGATTAGAAATGGAGCTGGAAGATAGGCATTGTTGGTCAAAAAGTCAGATACTTAGAAATGAGATTTTTGTAGCTAGTATAGAACATTTATATTCTTCATATAGATATTTAGGTATATATTAATTATCAGCTGATCTGTCCTTTAATATGCACTTAATTCTCATAAATACATGATCTGATGCTAGATTTTGTTAATAATTTTTATTCCTGTACTAATACTGTACTATTTTAATTGTTTCACTTAATAGAATATGCTGATCTTAGGTAGAGTATGTTCCCCTGATTATTATTATTATTATTCTACAATTTTTGTCTTGGTCATAATTGAGTACATATGTTTTTCCAGATTATTTCAGATTCTAAGTGTCGATTTATGGATTGAAATCTCATTGAATTAATGATTAATTTTCATACTTTTTATGATATTGAATCTTTCTATCTTGTCTACCCAAGAGAATGAATCAGTGTAAGAGTTTTCCAGTGCAAACAAGGTTTTTTTCTTTTACTTCCTTTATTTCCTTGACATATTTCATTTGATAGAACCTTGGAAAAGTGTTGCTATTTTGTTTTATTCTAATGGTACAGATTGATAAAGGAGCAAGTACATTCATAGGCTCTCAGACATTAGAGTTGAAAAAACCTTGCGATTTTGTTTCAGTCTATACCTGATTCATGAAACCTTTTAGAAATACCCAGTACAGCTCATCTAGCCTCACCTAGAATTCCACTGGTGACCTAGATTTGTTTGCTTTGTTAGGAATACCGTCTTCCTATTGTCTGTCTTCTTTGCTTATACACATATACATGTGCTTATGTGTACACACGTGTACACAGTGTAGCTGTCTTTCTTAAGATCTGCTGTTTATCCTTTAAGACATAACTCAGAAGTTAACCTTCTCAATGATTCCTTCTTTGCCCTACTTTCTTACAGGGGTTAAAATACAAGTAAATGATTGTTTGCTTGAATTTTTGGAATAGTAATATTTTGTACTTTAAGATAACTTAAGATTAACAGCATTTTCTGAGTTTAGATATCCTAACTCCAAATTAGCCCATTGTTTTAGTACAGATATTTTAGTGATTTTGTTAAATAGTAGGTGAGTTTAAAAAGCACTTTGTCCATAAAGATATAAATATTAATATAAAAAACATGTCTTAATGTCCAGGCAAAAAATTCCATACAGTAAAACAGCAGAACAACATTGTTTTAGGAAAGCATTTTATTTAATATAGAACATGTGAATCAGTTAAAATGTATTAATCATATTTTTTTATTGATGATAAACATCTGATTTACTAAAAATGGGGTCAGAAGCTCATTATGTAAAACCCTAATACCTTAATGATGCAAATCAGTGCCTAGGTTATTTCTCAGTTCTCATCCCAAGAATTGGACTGTGAAATACATGGCTTCCTTTAGGTTGTAGAAAAGTATCATGTGATAATATATGAAATTGTATTTACTAAGGAATCTAATCTGCAGGTAAAGGTCACGTATATCAGAGTGTATTTTAAGTCTGAGGAAATCCAGGGGAGAGATCATGCCATAGCTCCTTGTCAAATTTCTCTCTTATCTTTTACATCTAGAGTATCTTCTATTAATCGTAAATGAACTTTGTTTTGTGAAATTTATGAGGTTTCACATTTTCTGTTTGACTCATGCCACTTTGACAGTATTCCATAATTAGCTGTGGTGATATATCTGACCAGTTAAGTTTTTCACAGCTTGTGAATTACACTATTACCACATACCTTTCCCAAGAGCATATTTTACTGTACGTTTTATTAAGTACAATACTATGATTTTTAAATAGTATTTTAAAAGAGAACCTTGCTTGTGTGTTTCTAGAGAAACAGTTTGTTAATGATCAACCATACCTCTGTTTTCATAGCAAGTAATGTATATAAATTTGTTATTACACTTACTAATTTACTTGTATGTCTTCCTTACTAGATTCAGAACTTCTGGATGTTTGGGAATTTTTCTTAATTGTCTTTATCTAGAATCATGCCCAGCATGTAGTAAATGCTCATTTCATGTTGAGTGTATGGTGAATTCGTGATGTGGGCCTTTCTGTTTGTAAGTGGCTATATTTGTTTGGAAGTTTTTAATTATACTGAGGACTATAAAGAAAGCTGAGCACCTAAGAATTGATGCTTTCGAACTGAGGTGTTGGAGAAGACTATTGAGAGTCCCTTGGACTGCAAGGAGATCCACCAGTCTATCCTAAAGGAAATCAGTCCTGAATAATCATTGGAAGGACTGATGCTGAAGCTCCAATACTTTGGCCACCTGATGCAAAGAACTGACTCATTGGAAAAGACCCTGATGCTGGGAAGGATTGAAGGTGGGATGAGAAGGGGATGACAGAGGATGAGATGATTGGATGGCATCACGGACTTGATGGACATGAGTTTGAGCAAGCTCTGGGAATTGGTGATGGACAGGGAAGTCTGGCATGCTGCAGTCCATGGGGTCTCAAAGAGTCGGACACAACTGAGTGACTGAACTGAATTATATTGAGGAGAGTCCTAACTTCCTTTAACTTCTAACCAGTACACTTCCATACATTTTGTGACACCACACAGAATCATTATAAACTCTTTTCCATATAGCTGCTGTTCAGATATTTTGAGAGCACTGTTAGGTCTCTTCTGTTTTCCTCCAAGCCAGACATCCACATTTCTTTCAGTTGTTTACGTGACTTTGTGTTCCTCTGCCCTCCAGGTTATATTCTCTGGCACATTCCAGTTTATCTGTATTCTTAAAATATTCTTCTTAGAACTGAACTTTAAACTTCAGGTATGACAGAACATTAACCTGTGTCCTTGATTTAATTTAACTCTATGTTCTTTACGAGACTTTTAAGATGTTTCTTGTGTCAGAGTATCTAGAGTAATGTGATGAGTAGGTGAGATCTTTTCAGCTGACTTGAAATTTAAGGATAATCTCTCTGAACCAAAGCGCATATGTGTTTCCCATGCACTGTGAGTCTCCTTGTCAGAGCACATTACCTGATGAAGAGCTTGGGTAGATTCTGCTCCGACAAACCATCTGTTTTCCATTAAGTTCAGTTGCCATGGCCATCCTTAGCCAACTTTCTAAAAGCTGTGACTGTAAACTTTGATTTTAGGCACAAGTCAGTCACTACATGTTTGCTAGGCTTAGGACTTGATACAGGGATTTCAAACATGAAGAACACATGGTTCTGGGCCTTGGTGTGTGAGAGACTTCAATGACTAGGCCCCCAAAGGACTGTCCTAGTGAGCTGCTTCAAATTGTATCATCATTAAAAAAAAAAAAAGGATCACGTGGGTGGGAGGTGGGTGGCGGCGCTCTGGAGCCTGTTACTTGAGATTAAATCTCAGATTCATTACTTAATTGCTGTGTGACCTTTGGCTAGTTACTTAGCCTCACTGTGTCTCAGAGAGGATATTTCATATTGTGGTTATAAAGATTAGATTAGTTAATAGATATAAAGGGCTTAGAAGAGTAGTAGGATTATGCTAAACAATATAAGTATTTGCTTCTGCTGCTGTTACAAGGAACAGGATGTGTTTACCCTTCAGGGTGGACAGCTTAGTGGAATGTTTTAGATTTTTTGAAGGTCCTATGGAGGAAGAATTTATTTGTGATTGGAGAAAGCATACGACTTGCAGGAGGAAAATGAAATATTTTTTATGACAGAGCTCTTCAGAAATGTAAGCCCTTTCTTGCTCCCTGGCCATCTTGGCAGCTGCTCTTGGTTGAGGGCATCCTGTACCTAAGACCAGAAGATGGTGGCCGCAAAGAAAATGACAGAGTCACTGGATGGAGTCAATCAACTCTGGGCTCCAGCTGGTTAAGAAAAGTGGAAAGTATGTGCTAGGCTACAAGCAGACTCTGAAAATGATCAGACAAAGCGAAACTGGTCATCCTCACCAGCAATTGCCCACCCTTGAGGAAATCTGAAATAGAGTATTATGCTGATTGGCCAAAACTGGTGTCCATCACTACAGTGGCAATAATACTGAATTGGGCACAGCATGTGGAAAATACTGCAGGGTATGCACACTGGATCATTGATTCAGGTGATTCTGACATCATCAGAAGCATGCCAGCACAGACTGGTGAAAAGTAAATTGTGTACAAATTTTCTTTAATAAAACTGACCAGGCACAAAGACAGAAACATAGATCAATGGAACAAAATAGAAAGCCCAGAGATAAATCCACAGACCTATGGACACCTTATCTTTGACAAGAGAGGCAAGAATATACACAGAGAAAAGACAATCTCTTTAACAAGTGGTGCTGGGAAAACTGGTCAACCACTTGTAAAAGAATGAAACTAGAACACTTTCTAACACATGCACAAAAATAAACTCAAAATGGACTACAAATCTAAAAGTAAGACCAGAAACTATAAAACTCCTAGAGGAAAACATAGGCAGAACACTCTGACATAAATCACAGCAGGATCCTGTATGACCCACCTCCCAGAGTAATGGGAATAAAAACAAAAATAAACAAATGGGACCTAATTAAACCTCAAAACTTTTGCACAACAAAGGAAACTATAAGCAAGGTAAAAAAAAATAGCCTTCAGAATGGGAGAAAAAAATAGCAAATGAAGCAACTAACAAATAATCTCAAAAATATACAGCTCAGTACCAGAAAAATAAACAACCCAATCAAAAAATGGGCCAAAGAACTAAACAGACATTTCTCCAAAGAAGACATACAGATGGCTAACAAACACATGAAAAGATGCTCAAGATCACTCATTATCAGAGAAATACAAATCAAAACTGCAATGAGGTACCATCTCATGCCAGTCAGAATGGCTGCTATCAAAAAGTCTACAAACAATAAATGCTGGAGAGGGTGCAGAGAAAAGGGAACCCTCTCACATTGGTGGGAATGCAAACTAGTACAGCCACTATGGAGAACAGTGTGGAGATTCCTTAAAAAACTGGAACTAGAACTGCCATATGACCCAGCAATCCCACTGCTGGGCATACACACTGAGGAAACCAGAATTGAAAGAGATCTCAAAAATATACAGCTCAGTACCAGAAAAATAAACAACCCAATCAAAAAATGGGCCAAAGAACTAAACAGACATTTCTCCAAAGAAGACATACAGATGGCTAACAAACACATGAAAAGATGCTCAAGATCACTCATTATCAGAGAAATACAAATCAAAACTGCAATGAGGTACCATCTCATGCCAGTCAGAATGGCTGCTATCAAAAAGTCTACAAACAATAAATGCTGGAGAGGGTGCAGAGAAAAGGGAACCCTCTCACATTGGTGGGAATGCAAACTAGTACAGCCACTATGGAGAACAGTGTGGAGATTCCTTAAAAAACTGGAACTAGAACTGCCATATGACCCAGCAATCCCACTGCTGGGCATACACACTGAGGAAACCAGAATTGAAAGAGACATGTGGACCCCAGTGTTCATCGCAGCACTGTTTACAATAGCTAGGACATGGAAGTAACCTAGATGTCCATCAGCAGATGAATGGATAAGAAGTGGGGGGCACATGTACAATATTGTAAAATAACTAGTCTCCAATTAAAATAATTTTAAAAAACTGGCCAGAGCTTATTTAAATTAAAAAATGTAATAGGAAGTTTCATTAAATAATGGATTAGGAGTCACTAGAAGTGATCCTAAAAGACTGGTTGGCCATTTGAATTAATTAGTTTGACGAGGAGTTATGCTTCATTCTATATTTTTAAGAAAGCCATTTTTAAAGTCCAGTATTATGTGAGTTTTTCTCCTTGGTTATTGATAATTTCACCCCCTATGAGGAATCTGTGCTGTGCTTTGTTGCTCAGTCGTGTCTGACTCTGTGACCCCATGGATTGTGACCCACCACACTCCTCTGTCCATGGGGGTTCTCCAGGCCAGAATACTGGAATGGGTTGCTGTGCCCTCCTCCAGGGTATCTTCCCAACCCAGGTCTCCCACATTACGGGCGGATTCTTTACTGTCTGAGCTACCAGGGAAGTCCAAGAATACTGGAGTGGGTAGCCTGTCCCTTCTCCAGGGGATTTTCCTGATCCAGGAATTGAACCGAGGTCTGCATTGCAGGTAGATTCTTTACCAGCTGAGCTACCAGGAAAGCCCTTGAGGAATCTAGAAATACAGAATTATCTTCAAGGGAAGCAGTCCTTTTTAGTGTGAAACACATAATATCTTTTGAGGTAGAATATTCGGTAGCTGATGTCTCATCTGTTGGTAGGTCTTATATTTCTTTTTTGCTTCCAAAAATATGGTTAAGGAGGAATTTCCTGTTAAAATCCTTGTTCCTTTTTCCTGGTTTTTCTGTCTTCCTGCAGTCCTTCCTATCCATTAATTAAAGTTTAGACTATAAATGATGGAGCACAGCTGATTTACTCTATCCTTTTAAGAGGATAGAGAAGTTCAGCATACAAACAGTATGATTGACGAATATTGCAAGATGAATTTAGGCCATTCACTTAGCTTTACTGGAATTTAAGTGACTAAACCTGTCATCTATAAAATTCTCTTTAACTATTCTTAAGTCCACTATGTTTCTAGGCCCCACTGTATCTCTGACTTTGGATTCCTTTTCAGGCTGCTGTCTCAAGTCAACCTTTTCATTTGATCCCATGTCTGTCTTTTATTTCTCTCTGAATTTATGCTGACATCATGGCTACTTCTCTTGCTATCTCAGCTGGTTTCTTCCAAGGCACTCTTGTTTCTCTGCTTTCTTTTTTTCCTAGTTTATAATACAACTGTTGCTTTCTCTGCTTTCCAGGCTGCTGTCATACTCAGGGATTTTTCCTGCCTTAGGCTCTCCTGGTAGCTTCTGGCCTTGTGCCTAATGATTCATATCTGTTCTTAGACTCCTGTCCTGGGTGTGTTCTTGGACTCCCTCTACCTTACTGAATTCACATCTCTCCTTAGTTTTCCACAAGCACATCCCACTGAAAGTCCTTGCTCCCTGCAGTCTTGGTATCCTCTCATAGTAATTCCAGACCAGTGATTCATAATGAACATTTTCACTTTTTAAAGCATTCTCTCTTTCCTCCATTAACTTAAACCATGTTATTCTTAAGTACATAGGGGTCTCAATTACATTTTTAAACTTTTTATTATGGAAAATTCCAGACATAGACAAAGTAGAGCATATTGAATCCTCATGTACCCAACACCAATTATCAACAGCAAACCAGTCTTTTTATCATCACTCTTCCTTTTTATTTCCTTCACAAATTACATTTTGACTGAAAATTCTCGTCTGATTAGCAATCACACACATTCCTCTCTATTCACTAAAATTATGTAAAGTCAGATGCAATTTTTTTTAAGTCTTCTTAGTAGATAGCTTAAATAAATTTGTCACTTTTGGATTGAATATGGTTTATTTTGTTTCTGCCAGAGTGGAGGAATAAGTGAGTATTTGGGGTAAGGAATGTCCCTCACAGTCCCTGTCAAGGAACAATCCAGGGTTCTGGCTTTAATACTGTGACATCCATCAAATCACCTTAGTTCCCTGTCTGTGAAAATAATGACACTGGATTATATGGTGTAAGTGTCTTAGCTCTAAGTATTCAGTGGTTGAAAGTTTAATGTAGATTTGAGTTGAATTTTTTTCTTTTATAGTTTAGCATTTTAGCAAAATTCAGCATATTGATTTAGTATCAAGTGAGGAAATATAAATAATCATCAGAAACATGTGAAGTTCTAAGTTATCCATTATGGGAAAACTTCCTTTTCTAGAATGAGAGAGTGAACATGGACTAATACATTAATATCTGCTTTTCCCTAGAGAGCCTCCTTTTCACTTGACCAGAAGAGGCTGGGGTGAGTTTCCTGTCAGAGTGCAAGTTCACTTTAAGGACAGCCAGAACAAGCGGATAGATATCATACATAATCTGAAGGTATTGTAACAAACAAAGCATTGCTCCCCAGAAATGAAGTGTCTCTTTTCACCTGCACCTGAAGTGGTAGGTTAGACCTTCTAAGAGAAGTTAACCACTTCAGATAGTGGAAGGAGGATAGATCTGTTTAAGTGTGTTCTGCTTACTGCTGCAGCATTTGTCCTCTAAATGTTGAGGAAAGGGTCACTTTGCAACAAACTATGTTCTTTAAAAAGATGAGCTGGTTGAATAATCAGAAGACTTGATCTCTGATCAGAGCTCACTATTAATGTGTTACCTGGGGCTAATAAGTAAATGAAATCTTTTCCTTTTTAATCTATATTTTACTTTTTTACATCTTAATTTTCTGTAGAAAGAGGCACAAATAATAATCCTTGTCTATTTATCTCCTAAGAATAAAGATAGAAGTGAACATATTTTAGAAAATATAAAGTCCTGTGCAAGGTTGTAATACTTTTGGAATCCTTAACTGATATATCCACATGGTTTATTATGTAACCATTATAAATTTATTTTACAAAGTGTTTTCTGTACATGGGGAAATACCATTATAGTAAGTGAAAAGCATAAATATAAAACTATCTATAATATGAGGTCAACCAAGATTTTAAATAGATGGAAAAAAACACAAACTAAAAAGTTGGAGTAATTGAAGTAGTGACATTGTGGACAATTTCTCCTGCCCCGTTTTTCTGTGTGTGTGTGTTTCTTTTCCAATTTATATAATCATTTAGCGTTCATAGTTGGAAGACAGAGCATTTTTGTAAATTACCCTTATGCCCCTCTCTGTAGTAGTCTCATGTACATTTTCTGTCTGTAAGATATAATTCTAGTGTTGAACTCCTTCCAAAGTACCCTTACTTTGCGGTTTACTACATTGTTCCCATTAATTGCTTTCAGATGAATCTGAGTACATTTTCAAAATTCCCTCTTTGTTCCCTTTGTTCTACACATGTACCCTTTTCAATCTTAAAACCACCTGAAATTTGTCCTCCATTGTTGGTAAACAGCACTGCTAAACTTCTTGTTTAAGTTATTTTCTAGAGATTACTGTAAAACAAGATTTTCTTAAAACTTCAGTGAAGAACTGAAACCAAATAAAGAATATTTAGCCACTTTGTTCAGTAGGGCAGGATATGTTCCCACTTAGAGGAAGGTCTGAAATAGTCTTGCTTTCCCCTTAACTTATTTTCAGCACTGCACATGCCATCTTATATTGCACTGGGCTCAGCCCTGATCCCTAAAATAAAGGGAATTGTTTGCATAGGTTTTATACACATTGTATTGTCCTTATAACTTAGAGTTTCTGGTGAATGAGACAGTTTTAAAACAGCAGTATTTAAAATGTTACCAGATTTTTCTCAGTTTTACTATTTATCATATATTGATTGGCCCTGAGAACTTAAGCACCTCTGTTGTGACCATTGATCTTTATTTATACTAGAGTATCATATTTCCTGCTGTTTCTTTGTTAACTCTCAGAACTATCTTTGATTCATCCCTCTGTGTTGTAAATATTTATTCACTTGCCGACCATGACTCACTCTTCATAATTTTTCTTATAGCTGTCCTTCACCCTTCCCACTCTTCTTGGCTATTAGTCTACTCTGTCTCCTGATTAGCCTTTTTAATTCCAGTCTATCTCCATTCCCCTCAGTCCGTTCTGTACACCACTGTCAGGTTATTCTTCTTCAAACACGAGAACCATTATGTTATTCCTCTCTAAGAAGCTTTGATTGAATATCTGTTATTCAAGTTTAGATTCCCCTGCCTGGTATTGAAGACTCTTCACATTTTGACTTGACATACTTCCCCTAAATTATGTCACACTAATCTCCTGTGTGAACGTCCTACTCTAGTCAGGTCCCAGAGATACTTGGGGCCTTTTCTGATGTTGTCTTTTATCCTCTTCCCTTCTCATATGCTGGTGTGGATTCTTTCCATTCTTTAAGTTCCTGTGTAGCTTTTCTTGGTTATTAAAGTCCACAGTGATCTGTATTCTGAGATTCTGTAGTATATAACAATTTATATTTGATACTGTAATAATTATGTTGCATACTAAAGACTGTTAAGAGTTCTGTAGCATTTAAAGTTTCCAGGATGAATTCACATATCCTGCATCCTTGAATAGTCATCTGAACCTCTCCTAGTCATCACCATGGAGCACAGTAATTTCCCAAACATTCTATTTATCCGTTTAGTAAATGAACTTTTGGAAGCTTCTTTCCTAAATTTACTTAAAACTGTGTGATCCCTGCCCCCCTCTTCTAACCTTGATCTCATTTATCATTGTTTGATTTCTGGAGTAGGACAAAACAGGATTTTGTTTTGTTTATTAAGAATTCTAAAAATGTTTATTGATAACTTTCATATCTCCTTAAATCATTCCTTCTCCAGCCTAAACCTGTTCTTGTAACGTTGCTTATATGCTGTGCTTTCCAGTTCTTTTGCCATTTTGATAATAGTTCTGTTTTGTCAATGTCTCTCGCAAAACAAGGTCCCACAAATAAAATATAGGCCAGTGCAGTTTACAGAGAGACTGTTATTTCTGTGCTCTGGAGAGCATGAAAATGGATATAGCCTTAAATTGCCCGTATCTTTAATAACAGTCACCCTACTGGTGAAGGTTTAAGCATTAAAACTCCAGATCTCTTCCATGGGGCTACTGTAAATCCACCCTGTATTGCCTTTTAAATTATGAATACTAGATCTCATGACTGAGTTGTCATCTCTGTGTTGACTGTTAAGGAGCTCAGCCAAACTTGAAATCTACCTCTTGCAAGTCTTTGTTGTTGTTGTTTAGTTGCTAAATCATGTCCAACTCTTTTGTGACCCCATGGACTGTAGCCTTCCAGGCTTCTGTTTCCATGGTATATCCCAGGCAAGGATACTGGAGTTGGTTGCCATTTCCTTCTCCAGGGAATCTTCCTGATCCAGGGATCAAACTCAAGTTTCCTGCATTGGCAGGCAGATTCTTTACCATTGAGCCATCAGGGACATTCTTGCAAACTTTTAAAATTTTACATTTACTAACCTATCCCTGGCTTCGTATTTTCCCCCTTCCCTCCTCTTCTCCTCTCCCCTCCCCTCCCCTCCCCTCCTCACTTCATCATTTTTACCTATTGAACTTACTGTGTATGATTTATATTGGCAAGCTGCCACAAATCCTTTTTTAACTTTTAAAATATAAAATACAAGAATATGAACATATCTTCTTTGTATGTAATTGTAAACTTTTTTGTTTATATAATTAAAATTCCCTCAATGTATACTTCTTTCTCTCCTCTAAAATAAATCATCCATGATGCAAATATACTGGTCGTTATTAGTATTGCCTAAATTTTCCTTCATTTTTTTCAGAAGTGCTTAGTAAATATATAAGTATTTAATTGTGCCATCATACTGCATGTATATTTTTATAGCCTGTCTTTATAATAACTGCTTATATGTCTGAGGTTGTTTTATTTATTTTATTCAATTTTTCTCTTAGAAAATTGAGGGCTTTTATTGATGTGATAAATCAATAGTTTACATTATGAAAAAGTAGATATTATGAAAGGAAGACTTGCAGTGAAAGTGTTTTAGATAAGATTGTATCTTGAGGTTTATAGTAAGCATAGTAAAACTTAATACTCTTGCTTCTTTCAATAGCTGGATAGAACTTACACTGGCTTGCAGACTCTTGGAGCAGAGACGGTAGGTTATTTTCCTGCAGTATTATTTGGGAACAAGTAGAATGAAAATTGATCTTCATTTTTAATTAGGAAAAACATGAATGCTAAATGTGAAAAAAAGTTTCTCCCACCATTTTTATTTACTTTTTAAAAATTGTGGTAAATTTACACATAAAATTTACCAACTTAATCATTTTTAAGTGTTCAGTGGTATTAAATATATTTACATTTCATGTAGCTGTCACTACCATCCATCTCCAGAGAACTCTTTTCATCTTGGAAAACTGAAACTACTCATTAATAATAACTCATCCTCTGCCTACAACCCCTGGCAACCACTCTTCTACTTTCTCTATGAATTTGACTGCTCTGCCATATAAGTAGAATCATACAGGGTTCTTTTGTGTGTGTGTGACTGCCATATTTCACTTAGCACAATTTTCTCAAGGCTCATACACATTGTAGCACATCAGAATTTCCTTGTTTTTAAGGCTGCGGTCTCTCAGTCACGTCCAACTCTTTGTGAACCCGTGGACTGTAGCCTGCCAGGCTCTTCATGGGATTTTCTAGGCAAGAATACTGGAGTGGGTTGCCATTTTCTTCTTCAGGAGATCTGCTCTACCCAGGGATCCAACTTAGGTCACCCTCATTGCAGGCAGACTCTATCGTCTGAGCCACCAGGGAATCCCTTTTTTAAGGCTGAGTAACATTCTGTTGTCAGTATATGTCACATTTTGTTCATCCATTTATCTACCAATGAAAGCACTTGAGTAGCTTCCATCTTTTGGGTATTGTAAATAATGCTGCTGAGAATGTGGATCTATCTGAGTCCCTGTGTTTAGTACGTTTGCATGTATAACCAGAGGTGGAGTTGCTGGATCATATGGTAATTTTGTTTTGATTTTTTGAAAAACTGTCAAACCATTTATCATAGTAGCAGCACCATTTCACCTTCCCCCAGCAGTGCATAAGCATTTGTTTCTCCACATCTTTGTCTGCACTTGTTGCGTTCTTTTTTTTTTTGTATTATCCAGTAGATGTGAGGTGGTATTTCATTGTGGTTTGGGTATACATTTCTGTAATGATTATTTATGTTGAGCATCACTCAGTGGTTTATTGGCCATTTATATATCTTCTCTGGAGAAATGTTAATTCAGATGCTTTGTCCATTTTTTAATTGAGTGTTTGGTTTCTCATAGCTGATTTTTGGGAGGTCTCTCTCTATATTCTCGATATTAATCTCTCAGCAGATTTTTTTCCCATTCTGTGACTTTCCTTTTCACTCTTTATTGTGTTCCTTTGATGCACAAAAGTTTAAAATTTTGATGTAGTTTATGTGTTTTTTCTAATCTGTACATTTTGTATCATACCCAAGAAATCATTGCCCAATTCAGTGTTACAATACTTTGCCTCTATATTTTCTTCTCTGATGTTTATTGTTTTAAGTGTTATGTTTAGGTCTTTGATCTACTTTGAGTTAATTTTTCCATATAGTATAAAGTAAGCATCCATCTTCATTGTAATGCATGTGGATTTCCAGTTTTCTCAGCACTGTTTGTTGAAAAGACTATCCTCTTCCCAATCAGTGGTCTTGATACCCTTCAAAAATAATTCAGCCATATATGTGAGAGAGATTCTTTTTAGTGTGTGAGAGTATATTCTAGCCTAATGATCTATGTGCCTGTCTTTATGCCAGTACCACACTCTTTTAATTACTATGATTTTGTAATAATATCTTTTGAAATCAGGAGATATGAGACCTTCAATTTTGTTTTCTCACCCCATCTCCACCCCCTGCTCCCTACCCCCCACTTTTTAGTGTTCATGATATATCAGCAGTAGCCATTATGATGAGAATTAGCTAAGTTAAACCTTACTCTCTTTATGGAAATGTGCTGCGTTAGGTCAGAACATAGTTATTGATCATGTACCATATGCTAGGCACTGGTTCAGGTACTGAGGATACAAAAATCAACAAATGAGTAGCTACAATTTTCAAGGGGTTTTATTCTTGGTTGTGTTGAGAGTGGGGAGAAAGTTTATAGTAAACATAAAAGCAGATAAGATAATTTCACTTACAAATGAGTGCTATAAAGAAGAGAATAGCTGGGAGACAAGGGGATTGCTTTTGCTAGGTTAGTTAGGGAAGGCCTCTCTGAGAAGGTGACTTTTGATTGAGACCTAATGGTGAGAAAGAGGCAGTCATATGAAGATTGGGGGGGAGAGTGTTCTAAGGTACAGAAACACTAACTGGAAAGTCCCCAGTTTTATGATTGGTTTCATCGAGTTATTTATTAAGCTACATTAGATTATATCCTGGGGTAAATCCTTTAGTTATTGAGATTGAAGTATAACTAGGAATCATTTGCCACATTTCTTAGAGCACCATGTTCTAAGATGGGTTTGGGGCTTTCTGTGACATTGATGATGGATTCATGAGCCCAGTTGTTGCACGGTTATGTAGGTAGTGGATGTTGAGCTCCATCGGCATTCTCTGGGAGAAGACTCCGTTTATCCTCAGTCCTCTGAGTCAGACATCTCAGATGCCCCTCCATCCTTGCCTTTGACCATTCCAGCCCCCATGAAAGCGTCCTCACCGATAAAGCAGTCACATGAGCCAGTACCTGATACCTCTGTGGAGAAAGGTAATGTATATTTTTCCATGTATGGAAATGCATTTTACCTTGTATGGAGCATTCCTTTCCCTCACTTGATAGTGAACTGCTGTCTTCAGCAAGTTAAGAATATATGGAAAAGAAATTTTCCATAAGTAGGCATGCTGCTCTCCTACAGAGAGGTACCATGAAAATAGCCAAGTCCTTACTCTTCTCAGAAAATTTTTTTCATAAACTTTTGTTAACATTTCATAGAACCTAGAACTCACTGAGAAAAACATATTTATTCTTTGAATATAATGGTTTTCTCTGACAGATACAGGAAGAATTTCTTGTTTGGACTCTGATTGTGTGAACAAGAAGCTTGAATATTAAGTATCTAATCTATTTAAAATACAATATAAGATTTGTTATCATGCATTTTGACCATGGCATCATTTCATTTAATAGGCGTAGAAGCATATAATGAAGTATTCAGGTGTTTACTTATGTAACACAGATACAATATAAAATTGATTCTGAATCTTATTGATTTAATTGGTAAGCCTACATTTTAATGTGTGTGAATATTTTAGTTCTTTTATAAAAATCTCAACTTTATTCCTCTTAAATTTTAGTTACATCATTTTTATGGGCATTTAATAAAACAGGATATCATTAGATTAAACACGTGCTTTCTTTTGAGTTTTTCCTCTTTGAACAGTTTTTCAATTCATATATAAAAAGTGGGAGAACATAATGAAGTTGTGTACATTTTATTATATATTGTTAATATGTTTTCTGATATTTTGAAGCAAGCATTTTAATGAAATATGATTGTAGATGTGATATTTACATTTCACCCCAAAAAATATAAAGCAGTATTAAATGTCTACTCTGTTTATTTTACTACTGGTAAATGGCTTAAAGAGTTGTTGAAATGATAAGAAATTTCAGAGTGATTGATGACTTATTTGCCTCTTTCATTTCAAGAAGGATTCCCAGCCAACACTGAAGCTGAGAGACACACTACATTTTATTCGTTGCCATCTTCATTGGAACGAACACCCACCAAAATGACAACATCCCAGAAGGTTACCTTTTGTTCTCATGGCAATTCAGCTTTTCAGCCAATAGCATCGAGCTGCAAAATTGTGCCACAAGGTCAGATTCCTAACCCTGAGTCACCTGGAAAATCCTTCCAGCCTATCACCATGAGCTGCAAGATTGTCTCAGGTATACATGGTGTATGTGAAGTTGGTGTGTGTAAAAATTGTTAGAATGACAAAGCAAAGTGGTTTTAGTTGTTGTTTTTTTTAACTTCTTCTAAGCAGGGTTTTCGTTTAGTTACCAAGCAAGCTAGGGACTTCCCTGACAGTCCAATGGTTAAAGCTGCACTTCACTGCAGGGGACACAGGTTTGATCCCTGTAGAGAACTAAGATCCTACATGCCATGTGGCAAAACAGCCAGGCAGACAACAACAGAAAAACCCAGAAGGTTAATCACTATTGATTTGCAAAGCAAAGTGTCACAAAATAGAAACAAGAGTCATCTATACAGAAACAATTGAATGAGGAAAGAAAGAAAATTCAAAGCAGTCAAAGTTTCATCTAGAATCAGCACAGGTATATTGTTTGCTAGGATGTCTGATGGAAAGCTAAGGTAGGACAAAGATTATATTTGGAAACCAGAGTGACTAATAACAGAGAAAACTTGGTGTCCTTTGGTTTGTAGTTGAGCTTCAGGGGTTGATTTGAAGTTGAGATATCTTTTACACTCACTAGCCACACTAGAAATTTACTCATTCCTATGATCAGTAGGTAGTTCTGAGGCTTCATTTTCACTGAGGTTGATTTGTCCACTTCGTCACAAGTTTACATTTATGTTAGGTAAACTTCTAGTAGAAATATGCTTTATAGTTTTGGCTGTGGCTCCTTAGAGAAGACATGAAAATCAAAGAAATACCTAGGCAGAGGGAGGACTCTATATAATACTTAAATGGGGGGGTGGTCTTCAGTGCTAAAAATAGCTAAGCAGAAATATGATCCAAGTCCTTGAAACTGATGATAGGTAAAGAATGTATAATTTTACACCCCACCCCACCCCCAGTTAGAAGCATTTTGGAACTTGCTGCTTCAGAGGTGGAGTTGGCTGAACAGTTAAATAGTTTTGAAGTTTAGAGAAACTCATGGATGACCGATGTGATCACTGCCAGTTGAGGGTGTTTAATGGTGTATTGGTCGATAACCTTTGAGAGTGTTCTATGGAAACATGGATCTCTGGGTTATGTCTGTGACATGGTATTGAGAGATACTTTTGGGTGGGTGAGTTTCATATTTTCCTATCAGAAATTCATTGCAAATCAAGATTTGGTTCCTAAGTTGAGATGTTCACTTAGTAATTTCTTCCCTCAATTTAGTGTCTTCAAGTGTAACCAGTATGATAACAGGTGCCCAAGTTATTATTACCTAGGGATTCAGCAGTTCCACACTTATCTAAAGCACTCGGTTTTCAACTTCAATGTGCTCCTGGAGGGTCTTGTTAAAATACTGATTTATATTCAGCAGATCTAGGGTAGGACCTTAGAATCTTTCTAACAGGCTCCTTGCTGCTGTTACTGCTGCTTCTGCTGCTACTGCTGGTCCATGGATAATGATGTTGAGGGTGAAATACTGTAGTCCCTAGCCTCAGCTGCTGCTACTGCTCTCAGTACCTGAAACTGAAAATTTCATTCTCTTCTCCCAGTTTGTCACCTTGGTCCTGGTGGCTCTGCCCCTCTTCCATTTTCTTTAGCCCTCTTAGACTGAATATATCTCTTTTGTTTAGTTTATTTTGTTTTTCTTTTTCATTAATAAAGGTTCCCCCATATCAACCCCAAGTCCTTCGCCATTGCCTCGAACCCCAACTTCCACTCCAGTCCATGTGAAGCAAGGCACTACCAGTTCTGTTATTAATAATCCTTATGTTATCGTGGACAAGCCAGGGCAGGTTATTGGAGCCTCCACTCCTACTGCAGGTGTGTGTTTGAACTAAACAATATTCATGCAATCCCCAAGGTGACTTAGTAGCCAGATAATGGGAGAATGAAATCTTCAACCATGAACAGGAGGAGGGAATACATTAGAGTAACCAGTGCTCTTTCTCTGAGAGATGATTTACTTTTGTTAAAGTTATATTTCTAGAAATCAAGTTTTTTTTTCCTAAAGACTCAAACTGAATCAAATAATTTCCTAAAAAGAGAAGGACTTCCCTGGTGGCTCAGAGGTTAAAGCGTCTGCCTCCAGTGCGGGAGACCTGGGTTCGATCCCTGGGTTGGGAAGATCCCCTGGAGAAGGAAATGGCAACCCACTCCAGTATTCTTGCTTGGAGAATCTCATGGACTGAGGAGCCTGGTGGGCTGCAGTCCATGGGGTCACAAAGAGTCGGACACGACTGAGTGACTTTACTTACTTACTTACTTAAAAAGAGAAAATGTAGATTATATTCTCATTTAGACTGTATTTTTTTTTGGACAACGTGGTTATTAAATTTTCTAAATTAAGCTTTAGAACAGGAATAGCTTTCCGAGCCATATGTTTTTCCTCAGTGATAAAGATAATCTTTACTTTTCCTCAAATTAGATAAAACTTGCATGTGGGAGGGAAACTGAACTCTAGTTATTTTTTTTTTTAAACTGTAATGGGAAGAATAAGAAGTCTTTGGATTCACTGTGTTTATCATTGTAACCTCAAATAAATAGAGTGCTTTTTAGATTTCTTTGAGGTACTTAAAACATTTTACTTATTCTCTTCAATCAACTGTTTAAACACATGTTCCTCTGTGTAAACGTTCCTATAGCCTTCACTTCTAATTAAAAGACATGAAATAAGAGGAATGACTATAATGAGACTTTTTTTTTTAACTTAATTGATTTTTAACACAGATTAATGTATTTGGGCCTTTGCAAGTATTTGGAAAAGTTATGTTCTTTAACAGTGATTATAATTACAGAACTCCTTTAAGAAAATGCTACTTTCAGAGATTCCCTTTTGAATACACTTAGGGATGCTAAGAAGGTGTCCTTTGAGGATGTTTAGTTTTAGGAACAAGTCAGTCTCTGCAGGCAAGTTTGGTAAATGGAGGAGGTGATCAAATTAGTCCATTTTTAGTCTTGACTCCTGTTGACTGTTGATAATGTGACTTCCTTTGATCAGATCCTAAAGACAGTTGTACTTACAGAGTACAAACTGTTTATTGTTGTCTGTATTTTGCAATAGGTGTAACCTTCTAGCAAAACTACTTTGAAGGAACTCATATTCAGTTGAATGCATACATTTTGGCACATTGTGAAATAACCAGCACCATCAAGTTACAGTATCTCTTTCTATAAAAGTACAGATACATAATGTCTACTTAGTTTACTTATTCTACTATACTTCCTTATTAGCTTCTTGTCCCTTTTTAGGATGAAGTGGTCAACTTAATGAGATAAATCCTTAAGTGTTTTTTCTATAAAATCTCCTGGTTGTAAGTTTTCAACACTTCAAAATGAACACTAAATAGTGGGGAGAAGAGCAGGGTGGGTGGAAAATGGCTTCAGAGTTCCATTTTGTAAATTTTACTTTGTTCATACTTTGTTTTTAAATCGACTTTTCTTGTCAGGAAGTCCTACCAGCAAGCTCTCTACTGCCTCTCAGGCCTCCCAAGGAACAGGTTCCCCAATTCCTAAAATTCATGGAAGTAGTTTTGTAACATCTGCTGTCAAGGTAACACTCTTACTGCACTTTGCTAGTTTCTAAAATGGTACATTCAGGTTGAGCCAGAATTTGTCAGGTGATACTGCAGATTTCATAAAGTAGAATCTTCAAGCTAAAAAGTATCATAAAGATCAAGTACTCCAAACTCCCCTCCCTTACCTATGATTTTTTTTTTTGGTTTGGACAGCTTTGTTACACTTTTTTTTTAATAGAGTAATAATTCTTCTCTTTCTACAGTCTATTTCCCCCTCCCCCACCTTCTTCAGGGTAAGAAGTCTTTTGAAATTTAGAACCCCAAACAAGATCTGATTTGTTCAGATCATAGCACTAGTTATCTGCTCACTGTTTGGCAGAGACAATCAGCACTGTTGGATTAGTGATTCAGCCTGTCATTGTCTTGGCTGCCTTATGGCTAGAATCTCTGAGGTAAAAACTCCTGTTTGAGAATTCTGAAAATTCAAAGATCATCTCTTACAGGACCGGTGCTAACACAGCATTTGTTTAGGCACTTAATGGTGATGATACTGAATAGTTTTCTGATCCAAGGCGAGGTTTTTCTCTAAATTCAGTGTAGTCTGTGATCACTGTATTATAAAAATACCTGAATTGTAAAAAACTTCCTTAATGGCTTTAATTCTCTACCAGTGTATTTTTTCATATTTGTTGATGGTATTTCATTACAGTTAAGCAGTGCTTTTAACTTTGTTGCTTGCCCCCAACATTTTGGAAAATTGTCTCTCAAAGTTGGCTTTTGTATTTGAGAACTAGAGATAAATGACGTAATTTTGAATTTTGACCCTTGTTGTCTTGCTAATTGTTCTTTTTGCTGTATTGGTTTTAAAATTCTTAGTGAAAAAATAGCCCTCTGTATCCGGAGTATTTATTCCAGAGTAAGGGTAACAGATCAAGTTACAAGTAGTGTTGAAAGAGTGTGTGTACTGAAACACTGTAACTACCTGTTAACATTCATTTTTTATTCAGTGCCTAGACTCGAGGGATAGAAAAGGAAATAGAATATAGTACCTGTCCTTCAGTAGCATCTGGCAAGGGACTGGCCATGAAACCAGTGAGTCAACCAGACATTAAAGATTGTATGATAGGAGTCTTTGCAGCTTACAGTGGGCACATAGGAGTGGGTTCTTGCCAAGTTATAGCCTTACTTTGAATTAGCCTCAAAAGCAATAATTAAAATGCAAGTGGACTTGGAAGACCCCAAAGAGTTTTGGGTTTTTGTTTTGCTTTTTGATGTATGTTGCTGGAGAATGTCACAGGCTTGTATTAAATATAAGTGACTAGAGTGTCTGAAATCACTGGCTTTATCCTAATTGTACAATACGTATTTTTACAAACACAGCAGGAGGATTCTTTGTTTGCATCTATGCCACCTCTTTGCCCAATTGGGAGTCACCCTAAAGTTCAAAGCCCCAAACCTATAACTGGAGGACTTGGAGCTTTCACAAAAGTAAGTATTGCTGAGGGGATTATCCCACAAGTTGCTAAGTTCTTGTTACAGAATCTTTTCTGTGGCACGTTGGAGTTGATTGATGCTACCACCCCACAACATGAAACTTTTTTTAGTGTGTTTCATCTGTAAGACTGGATCCTGTTTCCACGACATGCTTCCATTTGTCTAGTGCTGTTGACAGGGCTTCCCCTGGAGTTCAGAAAGATGGGAACTTCAGCGAGCATCAACACTGCATTTCTGTCTAGTGCCATTTTGCCACCAGTGCCTAAAACAAATGACCAGATTGGTTTGCAGATACACTGGATCAAGTCCACACCCTACTTTTGGGCCCTTTAATGCTATTACGGGCTGTATTAGGCTTCCCAGGTGGCTCAGTGGTAAAAGAATACCTGCCAATGCAGGAGCCACAGGAGATGTGGGTTCAGTCTCTGGGTCAGGGAGATTCTCTGGAGAAGGAAATGACAACCCACTCCAGTATTCTTGCCTGAGAAATCCCATGGACAGAGAAGCCTGGTGGGCTACCATCCTTGGGGTTGCAAAGAGTTGGACACTACTGAGCATGCATGCATGCTGATTTAAGGCTATATTTAAGCAGTATTTTTACCCATCTAGTGGAGTCATTTTTTACAGACCAGGCTTCCTTAATTCCTGCAGACAGAATAAATTCAAATATTAATAGCATTGTTCATGGACTGTTTATTCAGTATCATTATCATGTTTGTTGCAAGGTAATCATCAAACAAGAACCTGGTGAAGCCTCTCATGTACCCACAACAGGAGCTGCCAGCCAGTCACCACTCCCTCAGTATGTGACTGTGAAAGGGGGTCACATGATAGCTGTGTCCCCTCAAAAACAGGTTCTAACTGCTGGAGAAGGGACGGCCCAGTCACCAAAGATTCAGCCCTCCAAGGTTTGTGTTGGGTAAGGGTGGAGAAGTCAACCTGTCAGTGAACGTTGTTTGCCTGAGTCATGGCCAAGTGGTGCAGAGATTCAGGGTGAGAGCATCATTGATGATCCTGGGAAAGCTTGTGGACTAAGTCTATGGTAAATCTCCCTGTTCTTGCCATAGTCATTGACAAGAGCAGGAACATGTAGAGGGGCCGGGGACAGTCCAAGAGGTGAAGGGACACTGTGTTTTCTCTCTGGCAGTAAAGGCAATTGACGTCTTGGACACAACTGTCTACTTAATTCAGATCTAAAGTGGGTAATGGAAAGGATCAAGGTCTACTGTTTACTTGTTTATTTCTGATAGGACAGTGCTATAGTTTGTACCTCTGATGTCTTGGCTGTGTGATCTGTTGAGTGAGTCCTGGCTCCTTAGAGAGTTTATTTTCTTTGTTATCTGGAGGTTTGGGGAATTACATATTGGGAGAATTGTAAAGCAGAGATACATGTTTCCCTGTATTCATGGTGCTTAGGAGTGCCAGAGTTTATCCTGCTGTTATTCATGTATTGTCTTAATCCTCAGACAACCTTGCAAGGTGGCTATTTTGACCACTGTTCTACAAATGAGGAAATTGTGGCTCTGAAAGGTTAAGCAACTCCCTTAAGAGCATACAGCTATTATAATAAGTGACAGGGAATTTGAACCCAGGGCTAGTGACTCCAAAACTCCCCATTCTGGACCTGTTAAAATTTGGGGCCATTCAGCATGCTTTTAGAACATCCAGAGTTAAAATTATTTCACTTAATTTAGGGCAAATATATCCTAAAGCTGTTACAAGTATTATGTGAAGTGCTTGCTTTTCACCTTTAAAATAGAAAAAGGTTTTAGATATTTTGGTTAGTCTAGATAGCTGCATGTAGATTTAGTTAAAAATTCATAGTGTTATAGTCGGTTCTAAAATCTGTAAGAGTTCATTAACTACTTTGCCAGACTTATCTGCGTATAAGACTCAACTGATGATTAAGAATGTATAGATACTGAGGCTCCCATCTCAGACTTACTGATCAGAACTTCTCTGGAACCCTGGGAGTTTGGATTTTTAACAAGCTCTCCTGTTGACTCATATGATCAGGCAAATTTAGGAACCATAGAGCTACAGCATCAAATCTGACTTGGGAGTTTCCATAGGCAGAATCACTAAAACAGGCAACCCCCAGCTACTTCCTGATGCTTCTTCCGTTGTTTTGGCCTCAGGGATAAGCATTTTGTCCAGATTCCTTTTCTGAATCAGTTACTGTCATCTGGTCTTTGTACTCAGACATGTAGACATGTCCTATATGTTGTTTAAAATCTATTTTGGTTCACCTAGAAATACATGGCATTTCTGATTTGGGTTTTGAATCATTATAGCATAGCTCTTTGTCCTCAGAAACTCTGAGAAGTTTCCACTTTTTGCTGCTTTTGCATTTTGCAAATCTGTTCACCCAGTAATATGGCTTTCTTGTCACATTGCCACCTACCTAATGGCAAGGTAGGACCAAGAGAAAGTGGATGATGGGTTTGTGCTAGAATAAAACCATGCCTTGAATAAAATGTAAAGGCACCTGATAAGAAAAGACACAGAAGTGTGAAAAAATTGCAGAGAAGCAGCAGAACATGAGAAAAGACATCTATTCCAGAAATTTAGTACCTGCTTTAGACTCAAGATAAGGAGCTGTGTGCACATACAGGCTACCTCTTATTGCTGAGATGCAGTGAGAGAAAGCAAGCCAGAAAACAGAAGCGTGAACAGAATGATACTCTTAACTTCGACACAGCTTTGGCACAATAGAAATAACAGCTTAGTTTTTTCATAGGGATAGAGGTGCTGCTTTTGACACAAAAGAGACAGCTAAGGAATTGGTGGTTCCTTCATGAGAAGGAAGCAGTGTGGTTTAGTTAAAACAGCATGAGTTTTGTAATTAGAGATTGTTACACACTTAGATCTCAGCCACTTATTACCTGTGTGAACTGGGCAGATTCATCTCTCTGAACCTTGTTTTTTCATCTAATAAAAGGGAACACTACCCTTTCTTTGCCTTTCAGTGCTGTAGGAGAATTAGAGATCATTGTATATAGAGTACCTCACACAGAGCAGGTGCTAAATCAGTGATGGCATATAATGTTATGTGAGATATCAGTGTGTGAGTACCATGGAATAGTTGCTATCATTGAGCACCAAATCGTAAGTGACTGTATTTTTCAGTGTCTGGAGGGAAAGTCACATATATGAATCCTCAGCTTCAGGTTGCTAGTTTCTGACTTGGCAGAGGTCTGTACAGTGCACACGGAGGGCAGGAATAAAAACACCGAATCAAAGCATGAATCAGAGTTAAGTGTTTATAACAGTACAGAACAAAAGTGAAACTGCTTTGTGAAACTGTTGATAGAAGGAAACATGGAAAGCAGAGACAAGTGTTGTGGGAAGGGAAGAAGAGAACATTTGGTAAGTGATTTCAGGCTCTAGGCCCAAATGTGTGGCAGTGGTTGTTGTTTTTTTTTTTTAAGCTAGTTTAAGGTTACAGAGTCCTATGTAAGAGACTTAGCTGTGGTGTCATAGGCGTAAACCCTGCTTAGGGCTTTCCCCAGTAGAATGCCAGGCTTCTTCATTCTCCTCAGTGTTTTAGAGTAAAGGAAAGGAAGTTCATTTTGTGAGTGGTTTGTTCTTAATGTACAGGCTCTGCTAATAAAAACTGCCCTCCTGTGGCCAACATGGTGATGTTTTATTTGGCTTTTGGAGAGATTAGGTACATCATATTCTGGACATTTTGAAGCAGTTAAATGTAAGGATAGAGGCTGGCACAAGGAGAGAAAAGCAAGCCAGATACATGAAATTGGGGAGAAAAAATAAGTGCATGTATGTATTATTTTCCTTTTTTTTTTACATTGAAGTATAGTTTGTGTACAGTACTATATGTTACTGGTGTACAGTGTAGTGATTCACAATTTTTAAGTGTTACACTCTATTTATATTTATAAAATATTGACTGTATTCCCTGTGCTGTACAGTATACCCTTGTAGCTTATTTTATACCTAATAGTTTGTACGTCTTAATCCTCTGTCCCTGTACTGGCCTTCCTTCCTTCCATTTCCCCACTGGTAACTACTAGTTCATTCTGTCTATGAGTCTACTTCTTTTTGTTATATTCACTAGTTGTATTTTTTATATTCCACATGTAAGTGGTATCATATGCATATATTATTTTCCTTTTAGATCTTTGTTTTCTTTGTTAATTTAGGAACATGAAATATATGTAATTTAGCTTAGTCAATGGATTATTAAGTGTGATATTTTTTGGAAATGTAAAGACAGATGTCTTAGTGAAAAAGTTCAACTACTAGAACAGAAATTCCCAAACCAGAAGCTTAAATAAGCATATTTGTCTCACACATAAAAGACCAGTAGGCAGTTCTGGTGTGTTGGTCCCACAGTCCTCAAGAATATAGACTCCATCGTGTCTCTCTGTCACTTTCAGCATTTGGTTTTCGTCCTGTGGCCCTTCACCTCGTGCCACCAAGTCATGTTTCTGGTCAGCAGGAAGAGGGAAGGGGAAGGGGTTTTAGGGAGAGCAGAACTGAAGAGTCGCACATACCACTTCTGTTCCTATCCCTTTAGCCAGAAAGGAGATGTCACACCTGGATGTGAAGGAGCTGGAAAATAGTATTCTGTGTGGCCATGACCATGCCTGGAAATTGGAGGTTCTACTACTGTGAGAGAGAAGCAGAGAATAGATATTGGGGTTCAGCTGGGGTACATTCCTAAAAGGAGAACTGCTTTAATAGGGTGAATTTTCAGTTTTAGTAGCTATCCCAGTACCCTCTGGAGTGGCTAGACAAATTTATCTTTCTACCAGCAGTGAACAAAAGTTCCTGTCTCCCCATATCCTCTAGCCAGTTCTTGGTATCATCAGGCTTTAAAACTTTCCCTTCCAGTCTGATGGTTGAAAAGTACTTTCTTCTTTATCTTTTTTTGCTTTTAGAAGGTAGATCTTTTGCTGTTCTTATAACCTTATAGAAGTCTTTTTATCTAGTTTCTGGTGAGTTCTTTTTATAAAATACATAATTGGGGAGTGGGAAACATTACCCCAGTTTTCCATTAATTAAGTTGTTCCTTCTAATTGAAAAGCCTACTATTGACCTTGTTTTAAAAGAGCTCCAAAGTATTTTCTTACTTGAAAGAGTTTATAGTCTTTTTCAGGACAATGTATTTCTAATTTTCATTGTTTGGTGCTAGAACCTTTTTTAAAAAAATTGAATTAAATGTTTTTCTAGCCTACACTTTTTCTTTTTTAACTGAATGTCTGCCTTTAAGGAAAGAAAAGATTAGAGTGTATAGAAAAAGATAACTTTTCTTAAAAATCAATTGGAAGAGGTGTCACATGTTATACCATATAATGAATGACATTAATTGTTAGATGTTCTGATGAAGAAATAATTGCTTCAGACAGAGAAAGCACAGAAGGAATTAATGAAGAGGTGATATTTAAAAGTATATAATGGAATTTATAGTTTATATATGAAATGTTTATTGCAATTTTCATAATGTTAAGTTTAAAGTTACCTAAATAGTGACACAGCAGTGAAATATTTACTTAGATTATGGTATATCTATTCTAATACATTATTTTTTGGTCACCTAAAAATGTTTTTGGAAAACAATAGCATTGGAAATCCCTGTAACATGATGTTAAATTTAAAAATTATAAAACTATATATATCCTAATTTTTGTTTTCAAAATGTACATTAAAAAGTATCAGAAGTAAATAATTAGGAGATTATTTCAAGGTGAGTAGAGTTTTATTTTTTCCTTTTTATTTCTGTTTGTCCTAAGTATTTGTTTAATGTATACTACTTTTTATAAATAAATTATAGATAGTAGCTGGGGTTAAGACAAAAGCTGTAACACTTTATTGTAATAACGTCCAGATTGTGAGAAATACTGCTGTTCGCATCATAGATAGCACTCCTAGACAACTGAATCAGACAGTATATGTGTTGTGTCTAGGAGTTTGCTTTGTTCTTTGCTGAAACAGAGTGACTGTACTGTTTTAAAACCTTGAAGGACTATGAGAAGAAGCACTGCTGGATTTTTCTCTGTTTTGAACAGGTTGTTGGGGTGCCAGTTGGGTCTACTCTGCCTTCAGCAGTGAAGCAGGCTGTGGCCATCAGTGGTGGTCAGATCCTTGTAGCCAAGGCTAGCTCATCTGTCGCCAAAGCAGTTGGTCCAAAGCAAGTTGTGACCCAAGGAGTTGCCAAGGCAATTGTGAGTGGAGGTGGAGGAACCATTGTCGCTCAGCCGGTGCAGACCTTAACCAAGGCTCAGGTCACTGCTGCTGGCCCTCAGAAGAGTGGATCCCAGGGTTCAGGTACTGATACTAATTGAGGGCCCTTTCGGCAACAGCCTCTTCCAAAATCCTCTGTGCTAGTGATTTTATTTGCTATTTGGTTCTCTCTAGGATAACTTAGTAGGTTGAAGTTGTAAGGAGTTTTATAAAGACATGTTAATCTTTTTCATGTAACATTTTACATAGAGATCTATAAGCTTCTACTTTAAGGTATGTGTATGTGAGAGGGAGATAAAGAACAGTTGAAACAGAGTATATTTCTTGATACTGCTTTCAAGTCTGAAGAATAATTCTCATTTGTCCTCATTTCCACTTTGGGTTCTATTTCAGATATAAGATCTTGGTATGTTCATTTGCCAGCAGCATTTGGAGATACTTGACTGAGGCATTCTCTACTAAATAAAAGTTGAAACACTCTGAATGTTTTAGTCATTGATGTGTTATTTCTGTGAGAGCAGGAAGAAATATACTTAAGGCATTTGATATGTACTAATTTTTGATGAGGCTAAAGAGTGGTTGCTGTGAGTTGGGAGGATAGAAGGGTAGTGAATGTCCAAAATGAAGATTTCGGAGGTGACGGATTGTTGCTGATAACAGACTTCATTTGTGGCATTAAAAATTAGTGTTTGACCTATGGCTGATTCATGTTGATGTTTGGTAGAAACCAGCACAATACTATGAAGCAATTATCCTTCAATTAAAAATAAATAAATTAAAAAAGAAAAATGAATGTTCGAGATGGACCAGAGAAGTGATCTTTGGAGTTTGGAAGATATAGCACCCGAGAAGGCAGAGAATTAAATAAGTCTTCTACAGTGCTGTCACTGAGAATGATTATCTTTAGCATAGAGCACAGTACTTTTGAATCGGGAGTCTGCCTTCAGCAAATGAGGGGAAGTAACTTAAGAGTTCAGGAAATGAGAGCAGAAAAGAGAGGGAGATACAGCTCAGTAGGAGCCTCAAAGGAGGCAGGGCTCTTTCTCCTCCGCTGGAGTGAGCAGTGATAATGGTTTAAAAGCCAAACTGCAGAGCAGAAATGTTCCTCTCCTGGCCCTGCTGCTAAGTTCAGTCGTGTCCGACTCTGTGCGACCCCATAGATGGCAGCCCACCAGGCTCCACCATCCCTGGGATTCTCCAGGCAAGAACACTGGAGTGTGTTGCCATTTCCTTCTCCAATGCATGAAAGTGAAAAGTGAAAGTGAAGTCACTCAGTCGTGCTGACTCTTAGCGACCCCATGGACTGCAGCCTACCAGGCTCCTCCACCCAAGGGATTTTCCAGGCAAGAGTACTGGAGTGGGGTGCCATTGCCTTCTCCCTCCTGGCCCTACACCTTGGATATTGAGGTAAAACAGAAAATAGCCAGGGGATTCCTGAGGATGTCTTATCTTCAGAGGACTGACAGTTTTAATTACCACAAAAAGAATAATGTTCAAGGAGGCTAAGCTTCTAGAAGGTGTAAGGATCACATGAATTCCTGGGGTTGAGGGCGTTAGTGAGAAAGTGAAGGAAGAAAAGATGAGGGGATGGGTTCAGATCAGGGATCTTGAGCCCCGTGGGGACGGGCTCTGGGTATGCATGGTAGAGAGGTTTGCAGTTCTGATGTGGTTGCTACGCACAGTGATTTAAGATGAGATTAGTTCTGGTCATAACAGAGAAAGATGGCCCGCAGTTCAGTATCAGTTCCTGGTTATTTGGGGCAACTTCCAGGGTTCCTGCCTCCTAAAGCTTTGCACAGTGAAGTGGTAATGAGAATACTCTCGCAGGCAGGAGGAGGCAGTGAGCGTCCTTACCCTGAGGCTGCTCAGGTGGTTCTGTTAGGTTTGTTTGGTGGAGATTCTAATGCAAAGTAACTGCAGAAAGTTTTCATGTTCAGAGGTTTTACAGCCATGTGCACTGAGAAGGAAATTCTAAGTGGTAAGTGAAAGCTGTTTGACATAGGTGAGACTTTTAAAAGATGAATTATAGTTTCATAGTATATGTGTCAGTAGTTGACTGTAGCGTTTTTTAGTTCTTAGGAAGTGAGGGAGACTAAAAGTCTTGTTTCAAATCAGTAAATTCATCGTTACTAGAAATTGACCATAAAGGGGCTTTAAACAAATGCGAAGGAAATGTTATTTCACATTTGAAATGTGATTATTTCATTAATTGTATAAACCATAGTGCTTTTGAGAGTTGAGTTACTGTTAATAATTATAGTGGGTGCTGTGTGCTAAGTGGCTTGAGTTTTGTCCAACTCTTTTGACTCTATGGACATAGCCTACCAGGCTCCTTTGTCCATTGGATTCTCCAGGCAAGAATACTGGAGTTGGTTGCCAGGCCTTCCTTCAGGGGATCTTCTGACCCAGGGATTGAACCCAAATCTCTTATATCTCCTGCATTGGCATATGGGTTCTTTACCACTAGCGCCACCTTGGAAGCCCAAATTATAGTTGGGACATGGGTATAAATTGTAACTGCTTTGGGCAAACCAGGATATATGGTCACTCTATTTATATACAGATATAAACTTCTTTATAGTTTATAGCAGATTCTTCTAGTATGTGAATTTTTTAATTAGCAAGATAATTAAGAATATCACCTTTAAAGCATTGTGCATCTAGGAAGCAAACTGTCGAGTTTTTGGGTTTTTTTTAGTTTATTTTTAATTGAAGGATAATTGCTTTACAGTATTGGTTTGGTTTCTGCCATACAGCTACATGAATTAGCCATTCAGTGTATATATGTTCCTCGTTCTTGAACCTCCTTCTCACCTCCCACCCTTTCCCACCCCTCTAGGTTTTTACAGAGCCCCGGTTTGAGTTCCCTGAGTCATACAGCAAATTTCCGTTGGCTGTCTGTTCTACATACTGTAGTGTACCTGCTTCCATGCTCTCTCTGCATGCTTGATGCCCTCTCATTCCTCAGCCTTGCCCATGTCAACAAGTCTGTTGTCTATGTCTGCATCTCTGTTGCTGCCCTGCACATAGGTTCATCAGTATCATCCTTCAAGATTCCACATATATGTGTTAGTATATATTTTTTCTCTTTCTGACTGACTTCTAGGTTCATCCACCTCATTAGAACTGACTCAAATGCATTCCTTTTTATGGCTGAGTAATATTCTGTTGTATAAATGTACACTGCTTCATCCATTTGTCTGTTGATGGACATCTAGGTTGCTTCCATGTCCCAGCTTTGTAAATAGTACTGCAGTGAACATTGGAGTACACGTGCCTTTTTCAATTTTCGTTTCCTCAGGATACATGCCTAGAAATGGTACTTTGGGTCATATGGTAGATTTATTCCTAGTTTTTAAAGGAATCTCCAAACTGTCTTCTGTAGTGGCTGTATCAGTTTACATTCCCACCATGTTTATTAATGTTTTTGAATAAGTATTTTATTTTGGAACTAGCATTCTCTAGTTTCAATTTTAGAACTAGCATTGCCTTCAGTTCCAACTTAACTTATTGTTTTTCCTCTTTCTTTTTTTCCCCTTTATTCCCTTCACCATTTTAGTGATGGCAACATTGCAGCTTCCAGCTACTAATTTGGCCAACTTGGCAAACTTGCCTCCTGGCACTAAACTCTACCTTACAACAAACAGCAAGAACCCTTCGGGCAAAGGAAAACTGTTGCTGATCCCTCAGGGAGCCATCCTGCGAGCTACCAACAATGCCAGTGAGTCCATCGTTAAATCATTTGCTTCTTGGGTCTTTGAGTGTGTTCACCTCATCCACCAAAGGGGCAGTTCTTACCTGTTTCAGAAAGCATTTTCTTAGCTTTGTTTGTGGTAACATGGTGGCATTGGCCCACATGGATTTAAACCATACAAATATTTTAACTAGCAATGGATTTTTAAAATAATCATAGTCTTGGGAGGTGACACTTTTTTCTTGGGTTTATCTATTGAAGAGTCTGGGATCAGGAACAAATACACTGAAGAGGTGAGGATGTTGAGGCTGTTTTGGGGAGAAGGCTAAGCTGGAAATGAAGAGTTCTTTCTGTCAGGGGTATCTAAAAACTGGTAACACCTGAGAAAGATTGCTGAACACCTGTTTTTATCTTGAAGGGGATGGGAATAGGATTGGAATCAAGTGTCTTTGCTTGCCATTATTTCGATGTGCATCTTAAATTTGCTAGTTTGGGAAATGGCAAGAGAAATACAGGCTCAACTTTAGTGTATAAGATGTAAAGCCCCAAGGAAATTAGATGGTTTATACTTAAATAAATGGTTTATAAACTTTTGCTTTGACATATAGTGAAAAATAGTTTAGGTGGTGTTGAAAGGGTGAGAGGAATTACTTTGAGTCAGAAGTATAATTGGTACAGCAGTTAGGTTTGCTAGAAATTAGCCACTTGCCAAAATGCAGTGTGTAATTGTAACCAGGCAAGGGCTTGTGTGTCCATGGTACAGAAAGGCAGTTTCTGACAGGAGGAGTTTGCAGCAGAGCAAGGGTTTATTGCAGGGCACCAACCAAGCAAGTGGGAAACAAGTCTCAGGTCCACTCCAGCTTGGTCTTTGAGTTTGGGGTTTTTAAAGGGGAGGAACAGAGAAGCCAGGGTTAATCATCATCTGGTAACATTTCTTAGTCATAGTTTCAGGAGTCAGCATGTCTCTGGTTTATGTTTCTCTGGCCAGGTGGTCCAAGACTCAGAAGTCTGTTTGCTCATCATGCCCTGGAGAAACTGAGTTTTTACTTCAGTGATATTATTTGCAACAACAGTTTTAGTACATGAATGATGTTATTAACAATGGCAGTTTTAGTCTTCTGGTTGATTAATGTTCAGTTAGCACAGGACTGAGGTCAAAGAGGACAAGAAAGGAAATAAAGTTTTGGATGGAGAGATTCATCATAAACTTGGCAAGGAAATTTGGTTTGAGGGGACTGAGTTTCAGAAGCTAGTCAACGATTTTGTTTACTGACTGTAATGAGTGATTTCCACTCTCTCACCCTGTGTTTTTTCCTCATACCTAAGCAATGATGTATCAAAAATTTAGCTATGTAAGAAGACAATGTAAGTATTCCAAAAATCCATTCAGAGAGCTCCTTAGAGTTTAGTTTTTGTATGTCACCAAAAAGAAAGTAAAAAGGGGTACAAAGGCTTTAAAGTGGAATTTGAAAAGCAAAATAGACTGAAGTCATTATAAATATGAGGAAAGTCTTAGTTTTTTCCAGAGCAGGGTGAGATGGAAAAGAGAGAGTACTGTAAAATTACACTAAATTCCAGCAGTTTCACTGAAATTGAAGCAGATGCCAAGAAGTTTGGGAGCTCTTCTCAGAGCACATTAGGTGTTGATTAAAAAAAAAAACACTTGGTTAGAAAAGTATCCAATCTCCCACAGCTAAGCCAGAACACTTGCAAAGGGAAGTTCTTCATTTCAGTACTCAGAGCTGAACTAGTTGACTTCCATTCAGTCAGAAGTAAATATATTTCCGTCTTCTGCACCCAGAAATTCTCACTCTTGTCACAGAATTCTATATCACCAAAAAAGGAGGAAGGAAGGAAAGGGGAGGAACGCAGCCATTGTGACAGCATTGCTCTGGGCTCATCTGTTTTCTCTGTTAAGGCTCCTCTTAGTGTTCTTATGACTATGCTGTCATTCGTTGCATTTTCAGACCTCCAGTCTGGCTCAGCTGGCGGCAGCGGTGGCAGCAGCAATAGTGGTGGGGGAGGTGGCGGCAGCAGTGGAGGACCAGGTGGAGCCGGTGGAGCCCAGACCCCTGCTGGCCCTGGAGGGATATCCCAGCATCTGACGTACACATCCTACATCCTCAAGCAAACCCCTCAGGTATGGTCATTTGTCACTGGTACCTTCTAAATCACCTAGTTATTTATAATGACTGCCTTTAATTGTAGTGGATTTACCTTTACAGCTCTGGAATCAGGGGGTCAGTACTATTAATAACATTTTAGCCATGTTACAAATTTGTATTATTTGGGGCTTGCTGTGTTTTGAAAGAAAAGCAAGTAGAGATTCAGAAAGACTTAAGTAACTTATCCAGGATCTCTCTGCTGAGCTAGTTGGTAGAATTTGGGTTTAAACCCAGGTCTTCCTGAGAGATGTTTGCTATGCTGTTGCCTCTCGTGGGTTTGGAATAGTATCAGTGTGTAGTTGAAAATTTTCTCTTAGATGGGCGTAACCAGATAGTACCAAGTTATGGTTTGGAATTAACATTGGATACAAGGTTAGGGACAGGTTTCTGCCATCTTGCTTTCCCTTAATCCTTTCTTTCTGCCATCTTGCTTCCCCTTACTCCTTTCTTTCCCCTCTTTCTTGGCTCCTCTTTCTTTCTTTCTTTCTTGGCTCCTCTCCAAGTAAGGGAAATTTTGGTTCCAGGTGTTCTTGTAAGAGGGTGGATAGTTAGCAGTCTGAATGGTTAAATCCAGCTGTGAGGACTAGATTGTAAAACTTGAGCTTCCAACAGCCTGCTGTGTAACTCAAGTGCAAAGTTTGAGAAGTAGGGATAACTATTGGTGGTGACACTGAGATCAGAGCTATTCTGTTTGTTTTCATGAGTAGCAGAAATGAAGGAAGCATTGTTGCTTATAATATGGGACCTTGTGATTTAAAGTCATTTGAACTTCACAAATTACTGATTAGGTCTTTGTTTGTAACTTAGGGCACATTTTTAGTTGGCCAGCCATCACCGCAGACATCTGGGAAACAGCTGACTACGGGGTCAGTGGTCCAAGGCACACTGGGAGTCAGCACATCCTCTGCACAAGGACAGCAGACATTAAAAGTCATCTCTGGACAAAAAACCACTTTGTTTACCCAGGTAAATGCACACTCACACACATACCAAATATGTGGTAGTTATGGCATTTATTTAAATATTACAGCTTGTTTCTTTCCACAGAGAAATTATAGTTACCTAAGAGAATAAGTGATAAAATAGTATAGAATAATAAGAATAAAATATCAAGATTTGGGGAAATATAAGTAGAATGAGAAGATGAGACCAGAGAGTTATTTAGATATGCAAACAGTAATGTCTTGTATATTTGATAAAAATTGCCAAAGTTAAATAAGATGATCAGTTGTAAAATTCTCCTACTTGTGAGAGGAAGAAAAATAACCACATAATATTTTCTTAGAAGAAACAAAGATTTTCTTGACCCTTCGTTCTAAAATTTTCTCTGCAGGGACTTTGTATCAGAGATTCTGAATAGTATTATAGGTTACTTCAGCCACACTATCCATATTGTAAGTAAATGCTATAGGAAGCTTGGTATATGTTTCTATAGCTTCTTTAGTATAGGCGGAAGAGTAATGACAGGGAATTTTGACTGGGAGAGGGGTATCATAATCATCTGTAGGAGAATCTATAGCTAAATTTCAAAAACTTACAGATGAAACAAAGTGTGAAGGTATAGACAGTGTGACACCATTTTTAACAAATAATCCACCTTTTATGTCTGTGTGTAGATCAGCAGTTCTCGAAGCACATCAGATTTTTGTCAAATGCTTTTTCTCTGTTTATTGAGAGGATCATGTTTTTCTTTCCTTTTAAATTTGTTAATAAAGTGAATCATCGATATTTCAAATGTTAAAACAACCATGCATTCCTAGAATAAAACCTACTTGGTTGTGATATTTTCAAATACTCTCTTAAAGTATTGTTGAATTTGATTTGGTAACATTTTGTCTAGAATTTTCCCAAGGAATATTGGTCAGTAATTTTCATTGTAATTTCTGTCTGATTTTGGTATCAGCATAGTGCTGACCTCATAAAATGAGTTGGAAACTTCTCCCTCCTTTTCACTTTTTTAGAGAAGAATTTATATCAACTTGGTATTATTTCTTAACTATTTAGAATACACCAGTGAAACTGTAGTGGCCTGGAGCTGTTCTAATTAGGAAGATGTTAATCTACAGTTCGAATTTATTTAACACATGACTGTTCGGGTTATTTAGTCTTAAGGAGATTTGGTAGTTTATATCCTTAAAGGAATTGATTTATTACATCTGTGTGTGCGTGTGTGTGTGTGTGTGTGTTTATTAGTCGCTCAGCTGTGTGTGACTCTTTGTGACCCCATGGTCTGTAGCCCACCAGGCTCCTCTGTCCTTGGGATTCTCCAGGCACAAATACTGGAGTGGGTTGCCGTTCCCTTCTCCAGGGGATCTTCCCAACCCAGAGATTGAACCTGTGTCTCCTACATTGCAGGCAGATATTTTACCATCGGAGCCATCAGAGAAGCCCTTTATTACATCTAAGTAGTTGAATTTCTTGGAAGAAACTAGTTCATGATTTTCCCTCATTATCCTTTTAATGTCTCTAGGCTATTTAGTGATGTCCCCCTTTTCATTCTGGACTTTGATAATTATATATCTTCTCTTTTTTCTTGAACAGTCTAGTTAGAAGGTTTATCAGTTTTGTTGATCTTTCAGATTACCAGCATTTGGTTTCCTTGAGTGTTGAATTCCCTTTGATCAGATGCTCTTTGCTATGTTAAACAGATATGAGGCCCCAGAATTCTTTAGGCAGTTCTTTAAAATCTTAGCTAATTTCTTCTAATCTGCTCATGTTGCACCCAGTGCAGTGACTTTCTTTTTTTGTTCTGCCACAGCTTAGACCTTTGCTGTTGCTTTTTATTAAGGTATAATTTGCTTAGAATAATGTGCACATCCCAGTGTACTGCTCAGTGAGTTGGATGGATGTCTGTGCTCTTTCAAGCCTATCCCAGTAACGCTTTAGAGCATTTCCGTCACTCTAAAACATAACCTTCATTTCTCGTTCCAATTTTTTCTATTACCATTTTTCTATTTCTGTTACCACAGAGTAGCTTTTATTCTTGAGCTTCATATCAATAAAATTATAGACTTTTTTAGCTTCTATTGTTGAACAGAATGTTTTTGAGATTTATCCTTGTGTGTATTGATTTTTGATTTTTTATTCTTGAGTAATGTTTTGTTGCTTGACTCTACTCTCTTGTTGATAGTTGCTTGGATTATTTCCAGGTTTTGACTTACGAATGATACTGTTACGAGCATTCTTATACAGATCATTTGTATAGTAGAATAGCTAGGTCATAGGGTAAGTATAAGAAACTGACGTATAGTTTTATATCTGTCATTATCAAAGTGGTTGTACCATTTGATTCTCCCATGAGTAATGTAGGAGTGTTCCAGTTACTGTACATCCTCACAACACAGAGTATCATCATTCTTTTAAATTTTAGTCATTTTTATGAGTATGAAATGATATCTCATTGTGGTTTTAATTTGCATGAGACCCCAATATAGATTAATGTCATGACTCCATGCAATAATTTAAACTGAACCTTCAAAACTGAAAATGCTTACTCATGCTTTTTATGGAAAACGTTTGCTGAACCCTGACAAAAACCTCTAAAACTGTAATTTGTTGAATGAGTCTTAAATGCTAAATGCTATGCCTATACTAGCACATTAAATTACCCATTTAAATCCACCTCTTGATTACATTTTCTTTTCTTTTTTTTTAAATTAGATTTTCATGTCTAAACATGTGTTACATTTAGGAGCACTTTGGGCTCAGGTTTTTAATAACAAATGTCTCCTACCTTTGAAGGTACAGTTGCCAAATGGTGACTTGCAAATATATTCATTTACTTGGTCTACATCAGGGATAAAGGAACGTTTGTATTAAAAGGTCATAAATTTGAGAGCTTGTTGGAAAGTACACAAATAAATACTTCATACAGTTTTGATTAGCAAGGCTTTCTTGGGGATGTGTTATCGGGGGCGGGGGATCGGATATGTAGGTAAAGATTGAATTGTGCCTGTTAACCAGGGTAACGTTATTATTCCAACCTGTTTTGTCTCTGCAGGCAGCCCCAGGGGGACAGGCATCTTTAATGAAAATATCTGATAGCACCTTGAAGTCTGTACCAGCCACATCCCAGCTCTCAAAGCCTGGAACCACAATGCTGAGAGTTGCAGGAGGGGTTATCACAACTGCCACTTCCCCAGCTGTAGCCCTCTCAGCAAATGGGCCTGCACAACAGGTGAGAAGTAGCATAATAGTAGAAAATCATAATGAAGCATAAAATCAGTAAAGGAAAAAAAAACACACAACATAAGCTAGTGATCAGGCACACTAATGACTAGTTGCTCTTTTAAAAAAAAATTCAAACATTACATACCACAAAATTCACCATTTTAAAGTATACAGTTCAGTGGTTTTTATTTTCAAGGTTGTATAATCACTACTATCTAATTCTAAAACTTTCTGTTTTTATTACTCCAGAAAGAACCTTAGTGCCCAGTAGTAGTCACTCCCATTTCCTTCCTCCTTCTCCCAAGTCTTAGGCAGCTTCTAATCTACTTTCTTGTGACTGGCTTCTTTTGCTTAGCATAATTTCAAGGTTCATACATTTTATAACATGTGTTAGTACTTATTCCTTTTTATAGCTGAATAATATTCAGTGTTATGGATATACCACATTTTTTTCTCCATTCATCAGTTGATGGATATTTGGGCTGTTTTCCCCTTTTGATTATAATGATTAATGGTGCCATGAACATTTGTGTACAAGTTTTATGTTGCAGGCAGAGTCTTTACCAGCTGAGCCATGAGGGAAGCCCTTTTATATAATCCTATGTTTTCATTTATCTTGTCTTTATACCTAGGAAGGAATTGCTAGATGATACAGTAACTACATTTAACATTTTGAAGAACTACTAAATTGGTTTCCCAAGCAGCTGCACTGTTTTAGAGTCCCACCAGCAATGTATGAGGGTTCAGAGTTTTTCCAGTCTTTGCCGATAATTGTTTT
This sequence comes from Aepyceros melampus, assembly GCA_006408695.1. NCBI lineage: Eukaryota > Metazoa > Chordata > Mammalia > Artiodactyla > Bovidae > Aepyceros > Aepyceros melampus. The sequence continues at coordinate 646,714 of SJXQ01008114.1, forward strand.
TGTCCATGTTTGTTGTTTTTGTTTGGAGCTTTTGTTTGTTTGTTTTAGTAATTGTATTGGGTGTGAAGTGGTATTTCACTGTGGTTTTGATTTCCATTTCCCTGATAGCTAGTGATATTGTGCATCTTTTCACAAATTTACTGGCCATTTGTATATTCTCTTTGGAGAAATGTCTATTCAGGTCCTTTGCCCATTATTTGGTTGAGTTATTTACTCTCTTTCTCTTATTGAGTTGTAGGAGCTCTTTGTATATTCTAGATACAAGTCTTTTATCAGATTTGCAAAAATTTTCTCTCTTATCTGTCTTTTCACTTTCTTGAATCACAAAACTAACTTTGATGAAGTCCTGTTTACCTGTTTTCCTTTTAATAGAGTTTTAAAAAATAATTTTTATTATTTTTTTTTGGCTGTGGTGAGTCTTCATTGCTGCGCAGGCTTTTCTCTTGTTGTGGAGAGCAGGGGGTTACTCTCTAGTTTAGGTGCATGGTCTTCTCATCATTGTGGCCTCTCTTGTTACGGAGTGCAGGTTCTGGGGCACACGGGCTCAGCAGGTCCTGGGCTCTAGTGCATGGGCTCAGTAGCTGTGGCCATGCTCGCAGGTTTAGTTGTTTTGTGGCATGTAGCATCTTCCTGGATCAGGGATTGAGCCCATGTCTCCTGCATTGACAGGCAGATTCTTTGCACTGGGTCTTGGTGCTGCGGATGGGCTTTCCCTAGTTGTGGCAAGCAGGGGCTACTCTTTGTTGCAGTGTGCAGGCCTCTCATTGCAGTGGTTTCACTTGTTGCAGAGCACAGGCTTTAGGTGCACAGGCTCACTAGTTCTGGTGTGTGACTCTAGAGCACGCAGGCTTCAGTAGGTGCAGCTTGCAGGCTCAGTAGTTGTGGGACATCGGTTCAGTTGCTTCGTGGCATTTGGAATCCTCCTGGACCAGGGATCAAACCCATGTTCCCTGCATTGGCAGGTGGATTCCTATCTATTGCACCACCAGGGAAGTCCCCTATCAGTTTTTCTTTCATTGCTTATGTTTATGCTAGTAAAAAACCATTGCCTAATCCAAAGTCAGAAAACATAAACCTTTGTTTTCTTCTAAGAGTTTTCTTTTTTTTTTTCTCACTTTTTCTTTTTTTTCTTTTTTTTTATTTTTTTACTTTACAACACTGTATTGGTTTTGCCCTACATTGACATGAATCTGCCACAGGTGTACATGAGTTCCCAACTCTGAACCCTCCTCCCACCACCCTCCCCATATCATAAGAGTTTTCTAGTTTTGGCCCTTACATTTACCCCTTTGTCTGTTTTGAATTAGCCTTTGTATATGGTATGAGATAGGGGGCCAAACTTTATTCTTCTGTTTGTAAGTATCTAGTTGGCCAGCAACATTTATTGAAAAGTCTGTTTCCCTTTTGAATTGTCTTGACACCCCAAGGTGCTCACTTCCCAGGCTTCATACCTCCTGCAACTGCTGCTTCTCCTCACATGCCTACTCATATCATTCTACTTTGCAGTTCTTGAACATATGTTCTTTCTTACCCCTCTGACTTTCTGCATGCTCTCTCCTGCCAGGGAAGACCCTCTTATCTCCCCCTTTTCCTGTCTTCGAGATATCCCTAACGCTCCCAGTGCTCTTCCTCCCATCCCTAGGCTGAAGGAGTGACCCACTTGTCATGCTGCCTTGTACCCTTGCCTGCTGCAGCCTTCATCACTGTCTGGTAACCTCTCCTTGAGGGCTTTTATCTCGGGACCCTACTGTTTAACACTGTGCTTTGTGTAGATGTTTGTTGAATAATATGACAAACTTTAAAATATTACAGTGAGTTTTAATAAAGTCATACTATTCCATTTTCACATTCTGAGATTATGTCCGATTGCGGGTGATAAGTTGAAATACTCTTTTATCATTCAGTCAGTTCAATCGCTCAGTCATGTCTGACTCTTTGTGACCCCATGGACTGTAGCACGCCAGGCCTCCCTGTCCATCACCGACTCCGGAGTTTACTCAAACTCATGTCCATTGAGTAGGTGATGCCATCCAGCCATCTCATCCTCTATCCCATTCTCCTCCCTCCTCCAGTCTTTGCCAGCACCAGGGTCTTTTCCAGTGAATCAGTTCTTTGCATCAGGTGGCCAAAGTATTGGAGTTTCAGCTTCAGCATCAGTCCTTCCAATAAATATTCAGAATTGATTTCCTTTAGGACTGACTGGTTTGATCTCCTTGTAGTCCAAGGGACTCTCAAAAGTCTTCTCCATCACCATGGTTCAAAAGCCTCAATTCTTCAGTGCCCAGCTTGCTTTATAGTTCAACCCTCACATCCATACATGACTACTAGGAAAACCATAGCCTTGACTAGATGGACCTTATTTTATAAAGTGATATAATAGGTGGTGAATTTCTTAATGTGGTAATCCTATAATACGTCCTCATTTTGAAATTTTTAAAATGTCCTGGTCCATGAAGTCTGAAAGCATCAGTTCAGTTTCAGTTCAGTCTCTCAGTCGTGTCCGACTCTGCGACCCCATGAATCACAGCATGCCAGACTTCCCTGTCCATCACCAACTCCTGGAGTTCACTCAGACTCACATCCATCGAGTCAGTGATGCCATCCAGCCATCTCATCCTCTGTCGTCCCCTTTTCCTCCTGCCCCAATCCCTCCCAGCATCAGGGTCGTTTCCAGTGAGTCAACTCTTTGCATGAGGTGGCCAAAGTACTGGAGTTTCAGCTTTAGCATCATTCCCTCCAAGAAATCCCAGGGCTGGTCTCCTTTAGGATGGACTGGTTGGATCTCCTTGCAGCCCAAGGGACTCTCAAGAGTCTTCTCTAACACCACAGTTCAAAAGCATCAATTCTTTGGCGCTCAGCTTTCTTCACAGTCCAACTCTCACATCCATACATGACTACTGGAAAAACCATAGCCTTGACTAGATGGACCTTTGTTGGCAAAGTAATGTCTCTGCTTTTGAATATACTATCTAGGTTGGTCATAACTTTTCTTCCAAGGAGTAAAGCATCTTTTAATTTCATGGCTGCAGTTCCCATCTGCAGTGATTTTGGAGCTCCCCCCCAAAAAAAGTCTGACACTGTTTCCACATCTGTTTCCCATGAAGTGATGGGGTAGGAACCACCAAACTAAAGAAGTAATTATTTTACATGGCATGACATTGAATAGGTAGTTAATAACAGTTACTAGCTAATATTTTGGGTGTGCTACATGGCAGTCACTGTTCTAAGTAAGTTACACTACTTCTTAATTTTTATTATTTCTGGTTCTATGGTTTAGCAGTCGGAAGGAACAACTCCTGGTTCATCGTCTACTGTGGGTTCTGTCATGAAAACTTCTGGACAGCAGCAAGTGTGTATGAGCCAGGCCGCCGTGGGATCCTGCAAGGCTCCTGCCCCCTCTGTCATCAGTGCCACATCCCTGGTGTCCACACCAAACCCCATCTCTGGAAAAGCCACAGTATCAGGTCAGTTGTATCATCATTTTATTTCCCTTTCCCTTCTTTGGTCTAGAATATTTCTGGAAGGTCTTCAGTTTAGTTCAGTCTCTCAGTTGTGAGTCCAACTCTATGCGACCCCATGAACCACAGCACGTGAGGCCTCCCTGTCCATCACCAACTCCCAGAGTTCACTCAGACTCATGTGCATCGAGTCGGTGATGCCATCCATCCTTCTCATCCTCTGTTGTCTCCTTCTCCTGCTGCCCCCAATCCCTCCCAGCATCAGGGTCTTTTCCAGTGAGTCAACTCTTCGCATGAGGTGGCAAAGTATTGGAGTTTCAGCTTCAGCATCAGTCCTTCCAAAGAACACCCAGGACTGATCTCCTTTAGGATGGACTGGTTGGATCTCCTTGCAGTCCAAGGGACTCTTCCCAAAATTTTGTATAATAAATTATTAAAAACCATTAACTTGGAAGCATTTTTCATATAGTGGCTTTCTAGATGAAGTATTATTTAAAATGTAGGTATAAATTTTCAAGTCTGAAATGTTTTTAAGGATTGAGTAAGAATTTTTAAGTGATATAGTAAAACTTCAGCCATCTGGAACTCTTCTGGGTATTTCTCATCAGTTTTGAATGGACCTCAAGGCAAAACGTCATACATGTCTTTTTGCTTTCATAAAGTACATAAAATGTAAAATTTTTAAATGTAAAGATGTAAATTTTTAGTCCAAGACATGATTTTTAACAGTAGTTAGTATTTTAACAGTAGTTAGTGTATTAAGTGGAGAAGGCAATGGCAGCCCACTCCAGTACTCTTGGCTCGAAAACCCCTGGACAGAGGAGCCTGGAAGGCTGCAGTCCATGGGGTCGCTGAGGGTCAGATACGACTGAGCGACTTCCCTTTCACTTTTCACTTTCATGCATTGGAGAAGGAAATGGCAACCCACTCCAGTGTTCTTGCCTGGAGAATCCCAGGGACGGGGGAGCCTTGGTGGGCTGCCCTCTATGGGGTCGCACAGAGTCGGACACGACTGAAGCGACTTAGCAGCAGCAGCAGCAGCAGTGTATTAAGTTGTGTCAGAATGACATGCCTGAGGTTTGGTAAAATGTATCCTGTCTCCATGCCCATAAGTACTCTTGGCTCGAAAACCCCTGGACAGAGGAGCCTGGAAGGCTGCAGTCCATGGGGTCGCTGAGGGTCAGATACGACTGAGCGACTTCCCTTTCACTTTTCACTTTCATGCATTGGAGAAGGAAATGGCAACCCACTCCAGTGTTCTTGCCTGGAGAATCCCAGGGACGGGGGAGCCTTGGTGGGCTGCCCTCTATGGGGTCGCACAGAGTCGGACACGACTGAAGCGACTTAGCAGCAGCAGCAGCAGCAGTGTATTAAGTTGTGTCAGAATGACATGCCTGAGGTTTGGTAAAATGTATCCTGTCTCCATGCCCATACTGAATGGCCCCAGAAAAGTGTGCCTTTTTCTTCTTTGGGTAAGCTAGAGCACAAATCCTGAAGCTGGATTGCCTAATGCTTACCTCATGAAGTTTAAATGCCTGGGGTACTGTGTTACATGTAGTAATCATTACATACATAATTGCTGCTATTGTCATTTTTAGTATCATCGTTGTTAGTCCACGTTCCCTTATCTACAATTCTGAAATTCAAAAAGCTGTAAAAACCAAACGTTCGCTTACTGTTGTTCTTCTCTATAACTGTTTTAGAGAAAAATCTGACCTTCTTTGACAGGCTATTTATACTACTTAATACGGCCACATGATGAACGACTGCTGACTCACTGGAAAGACGCTGATGCTGGGAAAGATTGAGGGTAGAAAGGAGAAAGGGGCAACAGAGGATGAGATGGATAGCATCACCAACTCAATGGACATGAATTTGAGCAAACTCTTGGAGATATTGGAGTACAGAGGGGCTTGGCATGCTACATACAGTCCATGGGGTTGCAGAGAGTCAGACATTACTTAGTGGCTTAACAATAACATATATACAAACACATATATACATACAGAGAAACATACATAAATACATACACATACATATAGTCAACTCATTGTAAAAGACCCTGATGCTGGGAAAGATTGAGGGCAGGAGGAGAAGGGGTCGACATGAGATTGTTGGATGGCATCACTGACTCAGTGGACATGAGTGTGAGCAAACCTTGGATATAGTGAAGAACAGGGAAGCTTGGCTTGCTGCAGTTCATGGTGTCTTAAAGTGTCGGACACAACTTAGCAAATAAACAACAACACATGCCCCAGTCCCTTTGAATAGATTGTGGATATTCTTCCCTTTTACTGCATATAGTTTGCTAAAATAAAAGCACAGGCTTGTGAGCTCTTTAGTCTAACTAAATCATCTTAACAACTCTTGGGTATTTTCAAACTAACAAAAAAAAGATTGTGGAAATTCTCATTTATTTTTCCCATGGTTTCTACCTACCAATTAAAATTGACCAAATTTATTTTATGAGGGTATTTTTATTTTTCTTTTTTCTAAGGCTGAAGAACCGGCCTTAAATCCTTCAGGGAGGCGGTGGCCAGGGGACAGTGGTCTCTTTTGCTTCAGCCACTTTGTGCCTGACACAGTGCACAGAAGTCTTGCTGGGGGCAGATGCCCTTGTGGCCTGATCCATTTTGTGTCCCCCTTATCCTCACATGGGAGTCTTCATGTGTCAGGTGCCCTAATGGCTTTTAAGTACTTGACCTGTGCCTACACAATATTGGTTGACCTAGTCCTCAGTTGTAAAGAAGACAAAAGAGAGAACCTTACCTGTTCGGGTGGCAGCTACTGGGGTGCAGTGAGCAGTGGGGCCTTTGGAACACACCAGAGGGTAAACCTGGCCAGAGTTCCTCAGTTGCTTTCACAGCACTTGCCTGTTGGCAGAGGGTCCCTATGAGAAAGGAGAAGCGAGGAGGTGGGGGGAGAGACCCCAAGTTCCCTGTACGAGCCACCAGAAATGTCGTGGTCCAAGCACATGTTGGGAAAGAATTTCCAGAGATGAGACAAAATGAGAGGGAAATAAAGTTTATAGATGGGGGAAGAGACCCCAGGTTCCCTGTACGGTCCACCAAAAATGTTTTGGTCTGAGCACATGTTGGAAAAGAATTTCCAGAGATGAGACAGAATAAGGGGGAAATAAAGTATTACAGTGGGAGATGCTGTTAGAACAGTGGGCCAGCCCAAGGGAGAACCGACCAGTTGTTACTATGATTATCACTAGATTCCATTGTTCAGTTGCTCACTTGGGTCCGACTCTTTGTGACCCCATGGACTACAGCGTGTCAGATTTCCCTGTCCTTGACTGTCTCCTGGATTTTGCTCAAACTCGTGTTCATTGAATTGGTGATGTTATCCAACATCTCATCCTCTGTTGTCTTCTCCTGCCTTCAGTCTTTCCCAGTATAGGGTCTTTTCCAATGAGTCAGCAGCCCTTCACATCAGGTGGCCAAAGTGTTGGAGCTTCAGCATCATTTCTTCCAATGAATATTCAGGGTTGATTTCCTTTAGAATTGACTGATTTGATCTCCTTGCAGTCCAAGGGCCTCTCAGGAGTCTTCTCCAGCACCACAGTTCAAGAGCATTAATTCTTCGGTATTCAGCCTTCTTTATGGTCCAACTCTCACATCCATACGTGATTACTGGAAAAACCATACCTTTGATGATATGAACCTTTTTTGGCAAAATGATGTCTCTACTTTTTAATACGCTGTCTAGATTTGTCATAGCTTTTCTTCCAAGGAGCAAGTGTTTTAATTTCGTGATTGCAGTCACCATCCGCAGTGATTTTGGAGCCCAAGAAAATAAAGTCTGTCACTATTTCCATTTCTCCCCCATCTATTTACAGTGAAGTGATGGGACCGGATGCCATGATATTAGCTTTTAGAACGTTGAGTTTTAAGCCAGCTTTTTCACTGTCCTCTTTGACCTTCAAGAGGCTCTTTAGTTCCTCTTCACTTTCTGCCATTAGGATGGTGTCATCTGCATATCTGAGGTTACTGATAGTTCTCCCAGCAGTCTTGATTCCAACTTGAACTTCATCCAGCCCGACATTTCACATGATGTACTTTGCTTATAAATTCCATTCATGACTCCAAATCAAGACCGTATGTTTCATTTGCTTTTTGGATGGTTAAGTACCAAAACATTAAGGCTCATTTATTTTCACATGGTTTCTACCCCTCAGTTAAGATTGACCAATTTTTTTTAGTGAGGATTGCTTGTTCTCTGCTAACTGAATGTTTAGAGGTAGTGTATTAGCACTGGAGTAGAAATTATAGAAGTGGAAGGAATTACTATTGTAAGAAATGAATGCCTTCTCTTTTTTTCTGATTTTTAACATGCAATAAATTAAGTCTCCTTGCTTTAAGTTCTGGTTTCCTGAGATACTGCTGATGAAGCTCTATATAATATTTTCATAAGAGACTCTTATTTTCTACTATCCATTAGTTTTGTGTATGTGGATTCTTGTTTTTTTTTAATTAAGGTATAATCTTTATAATTTTTCAATTTTTTTGTGTGCATTACAAATTATTTTGAACAAGATTCCCATTGTGACTGGAACAGAGTAAGCAAGGGAAAGAGTACTGGGAGGTAAAGTCAGAGTGATGGGGCCAAATCACAGGGCCTTTTTGAATCATTGTAAAAACATTGATTTTTACTTCAAGAGAAGCCATTGTAAGGGTCTACCACTAAGGAGTAACATGAGCTGCCTGTATCTTCTAGTAAGTCATTGGCTATGGCATTTAGATTAATCTGTGGGGCACAAGGTGGAAGCAGGGGACAGACCAAGAAGTAGACACTAAACTAAGAAAGAAACTTTGATGTATTAGGGACCTCTGGCAACATCAGACTAAAAGGAGTAAACAGAAAGGTTTAGTAATTACATTATCATTGGATTTGTCAGTAGCAATACTGGAAGCTGGAATATTGCTTTTCAAAATTCTAGAGGGGAATTCTTATAGTCTAGAGTTCTGCAGTTGGCCCAATCTTTACTAAGTATGGGGGTAGATATTTTCTGACAGGCAGCCTTTCAAATGTATTTCCTATGACTCTGTCTCGGAGCATAATTAAAATATGCGTTTCATCAGAATTAAGAGATGTAGACCAGGAAAGAGGACAAAAATAGAAGGAAGGCAAAGGGAACTCCCACGGTAGCTATGAAGTATGCTCCACAGCTGAGACCTTTGCCACAGGCTGAGAAACCAGCAGTCTAGATGGAGCAGATCAGAGCACCCTGGATAGGATAGCTCTGACTTTAAAAATGGAAGTGTAAATCATTTAAGAGGTTTGACCATATGGAGAACTCTGTATTTAAGGGGAGGTTTGTAGTGTTTTTGAAGGACATGGGAAGACTTTGGTATGTTGTTGAAAGAGAACTAAATAAGCAGATGAAAAGGAGGAAAAATTTTAACTCCAGAAAATGAAATGGAATCATCAGTTCAGTTCAGTCGCTCAGTCGTGTCCGACTCTTTGCGACCCCATGAATCACAGCACGCCAGGCCTCCCTATCCATCACCAACTCCTGGAGTTCACTCAGACTCACGTCCATTGAGTCCGTGATGCCATCCAGCCATCTCATCCTCAGTCGTCCCCTTCTCCTCCTGCCTCCAATCCCTCCCAGCATCAGGGTCTTTTCCAATGAGTCAACTCTTCGCATGACGTGGCCAAAGTACTGGAGCTTCAGTTTTAGCATCATTCCTTCCAAAGAAATCCCAGGGCTGATCTCCTTCAGAATGGACTGGTTAGATCTCCTTGCAGTCCAAGGGACTCTCAAGAGTCTTCTCCAACACCACAGTTCAAAAGCATCAATTCTTCTGCGCTCAGCCTTCTTCACAGTCCAACTCTCACATCCATACATGACCACAGGAAAAACCATAGCCTTGACTAGACGGACCTTAGTCGGCAAAGTAATGTCTCTGCTTTTGAAGATACTATCTATGTTGGTCATAACTTTTCTTCCAAGGAGTAAGCGTCTTTTAATTTCATGGCTGCAGTCACCATCTGCAGTGATTTTGGAGCCCAAAAACACAGAGTCTGACACTGTTTCTACTGTTTCCCCATCTATTTCCCATGAAGTGATGGGGCCAGATGCCATGATCTTTGTTTTCTGAATGTTGAGCTTTAAGCCAACTTTTTCACTCTCCTCTTTCACTTTCAACAAGAGGCTTTTTAGCTCCTCTTCACTTTCTGCCATAAGGGTGGTGTCATCTGCATATCTGAGGTTATTGATATTTCTCCCAGCAATCTTGATTCCAGCTTGTGTTTCTTCCAGTCCAGCGTTTCTCATGAAGTACTCTGCATAGAAGTTAAATAAGCAGGGTGACAATATACAGCCTTGACAGACTCCTTTTCCTATTTGGAACCAGTCTGTTGTTCCATGTCCAGTTCTAACTGTTGCTTCCTGACCTGCATACAGATTTCTCAAGAGGCAGGTCAGGTGGTCTGGTATTCCCATCTCTTTCAGAATTTTCCACAGTTGATTGTGATCCACACAGTCAAAGGCTTTGGCATAGTCAGTAAAGCAGAAATAGATGTTTTTCTGGAACTCTCTTGCTTTTTCCATGATCCAGCGGATGTTGGCAATTTGATCTCTGGTTCCTCTGCCTTTTCTAAAACCAGCTTGAACATCAGGGAGTTCACGGTTCACGTATTGCTGAAGTCTGGCTTAGAGAATTTTGAGCATTACTTTACTAGCATGTGAGATGAGTGCAATTGTGTGGTAGTTTGAGCATTCTTTGGCATTGCCTTTCTTTGGAATTGGAATGAAAACTGACCTTTTCCAGTCCTCTGGCCACTGCTGAGTTTTCCAGATTTCCTGGCATATTGAGTGTAGCACTTTCACAGCATCATCTTTCAGGATTTGAAAGAGCTCAACTGGAATTCCATCACCTCCACTAGCTTTGTTCGTAGTGATGCTTTCTAATGCCCACTTGACTTCACATTCCAAGATGTCTGGCTCTAGATTAGTCATCACATCATCATTATACCCAACTAAACCATCAGTAAGGATTCAAAAGTCATGAAGCGATTTTTAAGGCATCCAAGGCTCAAAAAATTTAAAAGCCAGGAACCCTTTCTCAGGAAGCTACTGACAAATGTGCTCACACTAAAATGAAAAGACTAACTATGAAGGAGAAAGACATGGTCTAGAAAAAATGAAAAAGATTCAACAAAGAATAGAAGTGGAGAAAAAGTGACTGAAAGTGAAACTGGGAGAACACTTATTGTGTCTGAACAAATTGCAAAGAGGTTTAGATAACTGTGTCTTCTTGATATAGAGACTTAAGCTGAAATATCTTTTCTTAGATGGCTGGAATAGGAAGTCAAGCTTGAAAGTTCTGTGGGAAGTAGGTTTCTAGAAGCTGATAGATAATGAGTGTCAATAAGAAAACAAGTGCACAAAGCTCTTTAGATTGTTCTATTCTGTTCTCCAGAGCTCCCTTTTCTGGACACAGATCTTCCTATTCTTAATTGTCCCCAAGGTCCACAGGATGCTTCCAGGTTTAAAGAAAACAACTGAATAGCTTGTTCCCCAGTATATATTTAAAGGCCTTGGCATGCACTTATAAACATGAAATGCATCCAGCTGAATGTCTTAGATTTACTGTAAGGTATAGAGGCTTCTCTGGTGGTCCAGTGGTTAATAATCTGCCTTCCAGTGCAGAGGACGTGGGTTCAATCCCTGGTCCAGAAACTAGGATCCCACATACCATAGCTCAACTGAGTTCATGTGCCACAACTAGTGAGCCAGCACTTTAGAGTGTGCAAGTCACAACTACTGAGTCCACACACTACATTACGGAAGCCCATGCCCTAGAGCCTGCTGTCTGCAATGAGAAGCCACTCCCATAAAAAAAGCCCTGCAGCTAGAGAATAGCAGCGTTTGCTGAAACTAGAGAAAACCCTAGAGCAGCAACAAGGAGCCGTGCACCACCACGAAGGCCCAGCAGAGCCAAAAAGAAAAAAACAACACCACCACTTCTTTTAATTTAAAAAAAAAAAGCATCCCTGGAAGGTCTCCTTTTGTCACAACAGAATTTCAAATTTCCGTCTTCCTGACATGTTCAGGAAGACACCAGTGGAGCCTCAGTCACTATCTACAAGGGGACAGAGAGAGGTCAAAGGAGGCAGAGGTCCAGTGCCTGGCCATGGCATTTGACACTCCAAAGCGACCTGACATTTGCCACTTTCTTTGCAGTAAAGATATGCTGAGAAATGACAGGTTGTATAAATGGCCATTAGGGACCATCATTTTGTCATTCCACTTTCCTCCCATATCCCTTTATAAGATGGTTCCTCCCCATTGAAATCAGATCTTTTCACTTTTGATCACCAGCCTGTTTTCTCAATATACATGAAAACTTCTTTTGAACCAAAAAGCTTTGTAGAGCATTTTTTCTACATTCTGTGAGAGACGTATTTTTCCTACTTTGTTCTGCTGCAAAGTCGCTTCAGTCGTGTCCGACTCTGTGCGATCCCAGAGACAGCAGCCTACCAGGCTCCTCCATCCCTGGGATTCTCCAGGCAAGAACACTGGAGTGGGTTGCCATTTCCTTCTCCAATGCATGAAAGTGAAAAGTGAATGTAAAGTCGCTCAGTCTTGTCCGACTCTTAGCGACCCCATGGACTGCAGCCTACTAGGCTCCTCCGTCCATGGGGTTTTCCAGGCAAGAGTACTGGAGTGGGGTGCCATTGCCTTCTCCAGAAGTTCAAATAATGTATATGCTTATAAAGATCTTTAGGTGCCATTACAAGAGTGATATGTCCACTTGGAAGCATATCAACCTTTTATTAAGAAAATATGTAAAGGGCTTTATTCTTAGCCTTTGTCAGCTGGCATTATCCTTCTGAACTTCTTTTCCTGTTGATTTTATTCCAGAAAATCATCACATTGCTTTTAATTTTGGTTTGATGTTTCATAATCTCATTCTAATACATGATATTTTGTTTATTTGGTAATTACCCCTAATATATTTAACCACTTAAATTCATAGAATTTTAGAACTGAAAGAAACATACGAACCCATCTAGTTTTCTCTCCTGTAGTTGAAGAATTTGTCACTGATCAGTTACCGCTGGCAGGAGAGGAAGCCACATGTCTTGTACTGCTACTAATTTTGATAAATTTGTTTAGAAAAACGCTATTTTTCCCATCTTAATTCACAAGGCTTTTCTTTTGTCTGCATGCCTCAGTGGACCTGAAATAAAAAATTGTAAGCAGCTTTGCAAAAACAGTAAGACATTGGTGGAAAAGTACTGGTCCATTTAAGTCAACAGCAACAGCAATATTCCAGCTGTTGGTTACGTGCAACAAAAGAATATCCTCTAAGGGTGTGTTTTTTTCTGAAAGCCTTTACTAGTCAGAACTTTATTTTTAGGCTAATTCATTATACCAAACACATCTACATTTTTGCAAATGAACTTTTGACCCCTTTAGCTGATGCCTTGTAACTTACAAACCTCCAACTCCCTATCTTTACGTTTTCATTGGCTTTTCTTGATTTCAACATATCCCTGTCTAATCATTTGATACATTAAAAGCCTTGCATATTTGCTCAGTTAGTTAGCAAGACAAAGCTTTGGGGCTGAAAAATTACTCCCAGGTGTCTGCCTACTTGCAGTCTGCAATCATAATCTGAACTGTCCTCCAAACTCACATGTCTTTATTCAGTGAAGGCAAATTCCTTCACTGCTGCTGTTGCTGCTGCTGCTAAGTCGCTTCAGTCCTGTCCGACTCTGTGTGACCCCATAGACCGCAGCCCACCAGGCTCCACCATCCCTGGGATTCTCCAGGCAAGAACACTGGAGTGGGTTGCCATTTCCTTCTCCAATGCATGAAAGTGAAAGTGAAGTCACTCAGTCATGTCTGACTCTTGGCGACCCTGTGGACTGCAGCCTACCAGGCTCCTCTGTCCATGGGATTTTCCAGGCAAGATTACTGGAGTGGGGTGCCATTGCCTTCTCTGAATCCTTCACTGGGGATTTTTAAATTATTTGATATAATTAATTGTAAATAATCCTTACAAACACTGACTCACTTAACTCTGTTTTTCACTGATGTCAATCTATACTAAAAATTATCTTAAAATCTTCGATTTCCAGGAAATAATAAAGGTAGAGTAGATAACCCAAAGGATACATTTAATTAACCTATAGAACTCTAACCAGGTTTATATTGAATTTAGCAATATTTTTATAAGTTTGTTTTTGGTGTTGCTTGTTTGTTTGTTTGAGGGGGGCACTGCCATACATATATGTATGTGTCAATATTTCATAGCCTCTTTTGAAATGGATTTGTCATGTTTCTGATTTCCTCATTAATGAGCTAAATAAAATTTTGACACGTGTTCTTTGGCATGTTTCAGAGCACAAATTGACCATAATTTTAATATACTCACTTGGGAATAACTTTTCTATCCTGTACCCATTACTGTCATAAAAATTAATCACAAGCATGGTTCAGAATCTTTCTCAACATAAGGTACTAGAGGCAATACATATAAATTGAGGCTAAAAATTTAAAATTAACTTATTACACATACCATATTGGCATACAGTTTGTTTTCATTGCTTTTACAAGTTGCTGATCAGATCAAAGGATGTTTATTTTCAAGATATCAGACACAAACACAGCCTCAGGGTCCACTGCAGCACCATAAAAAATGATATTTCCGGCCACACCATATTTTCAGGCCTTTAGAAGAAGTGTACACTTGTGAATTTTCCTTGGGGCACACTTTATTCCAGCAGTCATATTACTTTCCTTCATTGGCCCCAAAGACACCTGCATTTACTGTGTGCTTTGAGGAATAGAAGTAGAGATTGAGTTGTATGAAACTGTCATTTACGTAGGTTAAAAATGCCAGATTTTAACAATTTCGTATGATTCAACCTAAGCAGATAAAGGAATCAAAATTATTCCATCCTTGGTGATCTTCCAGTTTCAAAACCATTTCTCTTCTATTTTGAATCACTAATCATCAAAGTAAGTCTGACTTTGTACCAACTGTGCGCAGAGAATCGTGGTAGTTCCCAAGGATGACAAAGAGACATGCATGCCCTGCTCTGGAGTAGTGCATGCCTGCTGTTCAAGGGGTGAATGGTCTTATTTTCCATTACATTATGATCCATTTGAAAGCAGAGGCTTTGCTCTGCTTTATATTTCTCCGTATTCATTACATTGCAGAGATTCAATAAATGTTAAGTGAGTCGAAGGTAAGCAGACAGAGGAGAAGGAAGAGATGAGGGAGGGAGGAATGGAAACTCATTTGAGAAGAAGCTGGCAAAATGGCATTAATCAGAGTGAAATGATTATTGTACACATGCAGATGAGGAATCACCCCAAACTTCAAATGACAAAATGAAAATCACTTTACAAAAAAATAAGTAAAAATAACACCCATTTTTTTCTATTTTAAAAAGTCCCAGTGAGGCAGAGCATGGAAAGACCCAGGACCTGGCACCCCAGTAGGCCTGATCCTAGCGAGGCTGTTTCACCCTGGCTTCTAAAGCTTAATTTAAGCATCCCAGATCTTGATCTTTTGTACTCCTGCTATACGATCTTTGTTCCTACTAATAAAAGGGATGAAATAGAAAAGTAGGAAGAAATTCACTTTTTTAAAAAATGTTTTACCTCTACATGTTTTAAGTTTCAAAATATTGTTGGAAACTACCTACTGAAATAACTTTGGCCCTAAGTGGCATTGACTTTGCTTTGCTTACAAAAACTGAAACCAGTCTGAAAGACTATAGGCATTCCACTGTAAATGAATTTCAAAGGAAGGCTTCAAAGGTAGTAACTGAAGAGTACTCATCAATCAGCATGATTGAAATTATCACCGTGGTAGGTGATAGTTATTTGAAGATATAAACTATTGCCTCTATTAAGAACTGGTCAAACAAATAAACCAGTGTGAGGAATGTTGTGTCACATTTCTCATTTCTGATGCAAGAGAAACTATCTTAGCGCTTTTTCCTTTTGTAATTATAGATATTAATCAAGGTGCATGATAGGTAGATCTTTAAGCAGTTTGTAGTGCAGATAATTGTTCCTATTTAAGATTTTCATTTAAATAGCTCCACTCATTCAAAGCCAATAACCAGATTTCTTCTTTCCCTTAATTTACAAACTCCTGGAAAATATAAAAGATGATTTAACTATAATGTTTCCAGAATTAGGGAATGTACTGATCAGTTATTTTGAGAAATTTATTGGATGTAAAAAGATTTACATTGTTAGTAAACAGTTTTTCCATTTACAAGTGATGTATCTCTTACCACTCAAGGATAGTTCAGTTCAGTTCAGTTTAGTCGCTCAGTCGTGTCCAGCTATTTGCAACCTCATGAATCACAGCACTCCAGGCCTGCCTGTCCATCACCAACTCCCGGAGTTCATTCAGACTCACGTCCATCGAGTCCGTGATGCCATCCAGCCATCTCATCCTCGGTCGTCCCCTTCTCCTCCTGCCCCCAATCCCTCCCAGCATCAGAGTCTTTTCCAGTGAGTCAACTCTTCACATGAGGTGGCCAAAGTATTGGAGTTTCGGCTTTAGCATCATTCCTTCCAAAGAACACCCAGGACTGATCTCCTTTAGAATGGACTGGTTGGATCTCCCTGCAGTCCAAGGGACTCTCAAGAGTCTTCTCCAACACCACACTTCAAAAGCATCAATTCTTCGGTGCTCAGCTTTCTTCACAGTCCAACTCTCACATCCATACATAACCACTGGAAAAACCATAGCCTTGACTAGACGGACCTTTGTTGGCAAAGTAATGTCTCTGCTTTTGAATATGCTATCTAGGTTGGTCATAACTTTTCTTCCAAGGAGTAAGCATCTTTTAATTTCATGGCTGCAGTCACCATCTGCAGTGATTTTGGAGCCCCCCCAAATGAAGTTTGACACTGTTTCCACTGTTTCCCCATCTATTTGCCATGAAGTGATGGGACCAGATGCCATGATCTCAGTTTTCTGAATGTTGAACTTTAAGCCAACTTTTTCACTTTCCTCTTTCACTTTCATCAAGAGGCTTTTTAGTCCTCTTCACTTTCTGCCGTAAGGGTGATAATGCTCAAATCAATAAAAATGAGAATTACTGGCTATGTTTTTTTTTTTTTTTCAAAAGAAAAAAATTTAATGAGTGGCATTTGTTTATAATTTTGTTAGTCTCTTTAATTTGTAATATTTTATAATCTGGATTCTCACCTCTGCTTCTTTCCTCTTCTTGTTTGTTTTAATTTATTTATTTACTTTAGTTGGAGGCTAATTACTATTGTAGAGGTTTTTGCCATACACTGACATGAATCAGCCATGGGTGTACATGTGTCCCCCATCCTGAACCCCTCTCCCACCTCCCTCCTCCCCATCCCATCCTTCAGGGTGACCCCAGGGCATCAGCCCTGAGTGCCCTGTTTCATGCATCAAACCTGGACTGGTGATCTATTTCACATATGGTAATAAACATGTTTAAATGCCATTCTCTCAAATCACCCCCACCCTCCCCTTCTCCCACAGAGTCCAAAAGTCTGTTCTTTATAGCTGTGTCTCTTTTGCTGTCTCGCATATAGGGTCATCGTTACCATCTTTCTAAATTCCATATATATGCGTTAATATACTATATTGGTGTTTTTCTTTCTGACTTACTTCACTCTGTAAAATAGGCTCCAGTTTCATCCACCTCATAATAGCTGAGTAATAGTCCATTGTGTATACATACCACAGCTTTCTTATCCATTTATCTGCCGATTAGTTTCATTCTTTTACAAGTGGTTGACCAGTTTTCCCAGCACCACTTGTTAAAGAGATTGTCTTTTCTCCATTGTATATACTTACCTCTTTTGTCAAAGATAAAGTGTCCATAGGTGCATGGATTTGTCTCTGGGCTTTCTATTTTGTTCCATTCATCTATATTTCTGTCTTTGTTCCAGTACCATATTGTCTTTTTTTTTTTTTTACCATATTGTCTTAATGACTGTAGGTTTGTAGTATAGTCTGAAGTCAGGAATGTTGATTCCTCCAGTTCCATTCTTCTTTCTCAAGATTGCTTTCGCTATTTGAGGTCTTTTTGTATTTCCATGCAAATTGTGAAATTATTTGTTCTAGTTCTCTTAAAAATACCATTGGTAGCTTGATAGGGATTGCATTGAATCTATAAATTGCTTTCTGTAATATACTCATTTTCACTATATTGATTCTTCCAATCCATGAACATGGTATATTTCTCCATCTATTTGTGTCATCTTTGATTTCTTTCATCAGTGTTTCATAGTTTTTTATATATAGGTCTTTTGTTTCTTTAGGTAGATTTATTCCTAAGTATTTTATTCTTTTCATTGCAATGGTGAATGGAATTGTTTCCTTACTTTCACTTTCTGTTTTCTCATTGTTAGTGTATAGGAATGCAAGGGATTTCTGTGTGTTAATTTTATATCCTGCAACTTTACTATATTCATTGATTAGCTCTAGTAATTTTCTGGTGGAGTCTTTAGGATTTTCTATGTAGGGGATCCTACATCTGCAAAGAGTGAGAGTTTTAGTTCTTCTTTTCCAATCTGGATTCCTTTCATTTCTTTTTCTTCTCTGATACCTGTGACTTAAACTTCCAAAACTATGTTGAATAGTAGTGGTGAGAGTGGGCACCCTTGTCTTGTTCCTGACTTTAGAGGAAATGCTTTGTTTTTCACCATTGAGGATAATGTTTGCTGTGGGTTTATCATATATGGCTTTTATTATGTTGTGGTATGTTCCTTCTATTTCTGTTTTCTGGAGGTTTTTATCATAAATGGATGTTGAATATTGTCAAAGGCTTTCTCTGCATATATTGGTTTTTAATCATTTTAATCATTGGTTTTTAATCTTTCAATTTGTTGATGTGATGTATCACATTGATTGATTTACAAATATTAAAGAATCCTTACATCCTTGGGATGAAGCCCACTTGGTCATGATGTATGATCTTTTTAATATGTTGTTGGATTCTGTTTGCTAGAATTTTGTTAAGGGTTTTTGCATCTATGACCCTCAGTGATATTGGCTTGTAGTTTTCTTTTTTGGTGGCATCTTTTTCTGGTTTTGGTATTAGGATGATGGTGGCCTCATAGAATGAGTTTGGAAATTTACCTTCCTCTGCAATTTTCTGGAAGAGTTTGAATAAGATAGGTGTTAGCTTTTCTCTAAATTTTTGGTAGAATTCACCTGTGAAGCCATCAGGTCCTGGGCTTTTGTTTATTGTAAGATTTTTGATTACAGTTTCAAATTCCATGTGTGTGATGGGTCTGTTAAGATTTTCTATTTCTTCCTGGTTCAGTTTTGTAAGGTTTTACTTTTCTAAGAATTTGTCCATTACTTCCAAGTTGTCCATTTTACTGGCATATAGTTGCTAATAGTAGTCTCTTATGATCCTTTGTATTTCTATGTTGTCTGTTGTGATTTATCCATTTTAATTTCCAATTTTGTTGACTTGATTCTTCTTTTTTTTTCTTGATGAGTCTGGCTAATGATTTCTCTATTCTGTTTATCTTCTCAAAGAACCAGCTTTCAGTTTTGTTGATTCTTGTTATCATCTCCTTTGTTTCTATTTCAATTATTTCTGCCCTAATTTTTATGATTTTTTTCCTTCTACTAACCCTGGGGCTCTTCATTTCTTCTTTTTCTACTTGCTTTAGGTGTAAAGTTAGGTTATTTCTTTGATTTTTCTCTAGTTTCTTGAGGTAAGCTTGTACTATTATGAACCTTCTCCTTAACACTGCTTTTACTGAAATCTCATAGGTTTTGAGGTTGTCGTGTTTTCATTTCATTCATTTCTATGCATAGTTTGATTTCTTTTTTATTACTTCTGTAATTTGTTGGTTATTCAGAAGTGTGTTGTTTAGCCTCTGTATGTTTGTATTTTTAATAGATTTTTTTCCTGTAGTTGACATCTAATTTTGCTGCATTGTGATCAGAAAAGATGCTTGAAGTGATTTCAGTATTTTTGAATTTACCAAGGCTAGATTTATGGCCCAAGATGTGATTTATCCTGGAGTAGGTTCCATGTGCACTTGAGAAAAAGGTGAAATTCATTGTTTTGGGGTTAAATGTCCTATAGATATCAATTAGGTCTAACTGGTCCATTGCATCATTTAAAGTTTATGTTCCCTTACTAATTTTCTGTTTCGTTGATCTATCCATAAGTGTTAAAGTGAAAGTGAAGTTGCTCAGTCATGTCCAACTCTTTGTGACCCCATGGACTGTGGCCTACCAGTCTTCTCTATTCATGGGATGTTCCAGGCAAGGGTACTGGAGTGGGTTGCCATTTCCTTCTCCAGGGGATCTTCATGACCCAGGGATTGTACCCAGGTCTCCTACATTGCAGGCAGACGTTTTACCATCTGAGCCACCAGGGAAGCTGGTTTATCCATAGGTGTGAGTGCGGTATTAAAGTCTCCCACTATTATTGTGTTATTGTTAATTTCCCCTTTCATACTTCTTAGCATTTGCCTTACATATTTGCAGTGTGCTCCTATATTGGGTGCATATATATTTGTAATGATTATATCTTCTTCTTGAATTGATCCTTTGATCATTATGTAGTATCCTTCTTTGTCTCTTTTCACGCCCTTTATTTCAAAGTCTATATTATCTGATATGAGTATTGCCACTCCTGCTTTCTTTTGATCTCCATTTGCATGAAATATTTTTTTCCAGCCCTTCACTTTCAGTCTGTATGTGTCCCTTGTTTGGAGGTGGGTCTCTTGTAGACAGCATATATAGGTGTCTTGTTTTTGTATCCATTCAGCCAGTCTTTATCATTTGGTTGGGGCATTCAACCCATTACATTTAAGGTAATTATTGATAAGTGTGATCCAATTACCATTTACTTTATTGTTTTTGGCTCGAGTTTATAAACCTTTTTCTGTGTTTCCTGTCTAGAGAAGATCTTTTGGCATTTGTTGAACAGCTGGTTTTTCCTGACCAGGTTCTGAATTCTCTCAGCTTTTGCTTGTCTGTAAAGCTTTTGATTTATCCTTCATATTTGAATGAGATCCTTGCTGGCTATAGTAATCTGGGTTGTAGGTTTTTCTCTTTCATCACTTTAAGTATGTCCTGCCATTCCCTTCTGGCCTGAAGATTTTCTATTGAAAAATCAGCTGTTATCCTTATGGAGATCCCCATGTGTGTTATTTGTTGCTTTTCCCTTGCTGCCTTTATTATTTGCTCTTTGTGTTTGATCTTCATTAATTTGATTACTATGTGTCTTGGGGTGTTTTGCCTTGAGTTTATCCTGTTTGGGACTATCTGGGTTTCTTGAATTTGGGTGGCTATTTCCTTCCCCATTTTAGGGAAGTTTTCACTATTATCTCCTCGAGTATTTTCTCATGGCCTTTCATTTTGTCTTCTTCTTCTGGGACTCCTATGATTCAAATGTTGGGCCATTTAACATTATCCCAGAGATATCTGAGGTTGTCCTCATTTCTTTTAATCCTTTTTTCTTTTTTTCTTCTCTGCTTCACTTATTTCCACCATGCTATCTTCTACCTCACTTATCCTATCTTCTGCCTCAGTTATTCTACTGTTGGTTCCCTCCAGAGTGATTTTGGTCTCAGTTATTGCATTATTCATTATTGATTAATGCTTTTTTATTTCTTCTAAGTCCTTGTTAAACAGTTTTTGCATCTTCTCAATCCTTGTCTCTAGTCTATTTATCTGTAATTCCATTTTGTTTTCAAGATTTTGAATAATCTTTACTATCATTATTCTGAATTCTTTTTCAGGTAGACTCCCTATCTCCTCCTCTTTTGTTTGGTTTGGTGGGCATTTATCATGTTTCTTTACCTGCTGAATATTTCTCTGCCTTTCATTTTGTTTAGGTTGCTTCTGTATGGGGTGGTGTTTCTGTATGCTGGAAGTTTGTGGTTCCTCTTTATTGTGGAGTTGGCTCCCTGTGGGCGGGGTTGGACTAGTGGCTTGTCAAGGTTTCCTGGTTAGGGAAGCCTGCATCGATGTTCTGGTGGGTGGCACTAGATCTTTTCTCTCTGGAGTGTAATGAAGTGTCCAGTAGTGAGTTTTGAATTGTCCATGGGTTTGGTGTGACTTTGGACAGCCTGTATTTTAATGCTCAGGGCTATGTTCCTGTGTTGCTGGAGAATTAGTGTGGTATGTCTTGCTCTGGAACTTGTTGGCTCTTGGGTGTAGCTTGGTTTCAGTGTAGGTATGGAGGCTTTTGGATGAGCTTTTGTTGATTAATGTTCCCTGGAGTTAGGAGTTTTCTGGTGTTCTCAAGTTTTAGATTTAAGTCTCCTGCCTCTGGTTTTCAGTCTTATTTTTACAGTAGCCTCGAGACTTCTCCATCCATACAGCACAGATGTTAAAACATTTAGGTTAATGGAGAAAAGATTCTCCACAATGAGGGACATCCAGAGAAATTCACAGAATTACATGGAGAAGAAGCGAGAGAGGAGGGAGATAGAGGTGGCCAAGAGGAGAAGAGGGTGAATCAAAAGCAGAGAAAGCAATCTAGCCAGTAATCAATTCCCTATTTTCTCCACAGTCTGGAACACTCAGAGAAGTTCATGGGGTTACACAGACAAGAGAAGAGGGAGGAAGGAGATAGAGGTGACCAGGAGGAGAGGAGGGAGAGTCAAAAGGAGAGAGACAGATCTAGCCAGTAATAAGTTCCCTAAGTGTTCTCCATAGCCTGGAACACCCAGAGAGATTCACAGAGTTAAGTAGAGAAGAGAAGGGAGAGGAGGAGATATAGGTGACCTGGTGAGAAAAGGAAGAGTCAAAAGGGGAGAGAGCAATCAAGCCAGTAATCACACCCCTAAGTAAAAATGGGTACTGAAGATTAGATTCTTAAAGGTACAAAATTGCTAACAATGCCAAAAAGCAAATATTAAAAATCTAGAGTAGAGGTTAGACTGTCAAAAACACAATAATAAAAAAAGAAAATTGCAAAAATTATAAATATATATATATGAATTTGCTTTTAAAATGGGGTCTTTTTTTTTAACAAGGTGATAGTAGGTTATAAAAATGAAAATTAAAGCAGTAGTAAATAACTTAAAATTAAAAAATGATAATATTAAAAATATATCTAGGAATTTCTCTGGAGCTGTTGAGGGCAGTGTGGGTTCAGTTCAGTTTCAGGTAGTTCCTTGTTCCAGCTTATACTTCTTCTCAAGGTCTATAGGCCCCTTCCAATGTAGTCAATGCTAACTACAGGGTCTTAATCTGTTGCACTTGTCACTTCCAGAGTGGTTCCCTCTTTATTTATTTTGGCTTCCTCTGTTTGCAAGTCTTTTCAGTGTCTAATTTCCACCCTGACACAAGCGGGCAAAGGTGGTCACTTATTTAGGCTCACTTGTTCAGTTGTGCTGTGGGGAGGGAGGACCACTGCAAACAAATATACTGGGATGTGTGGGGAGTGCTTGCAGTGCCTGGGCCACACTGGGTTTCCCCTGCTCATGGCATGTGTGCATTCCCAGTCTATGCTGCTCAGGCTCCAGGTTACTCTGCAGGGAACTGTCTAAAATGGGCCCTGCTTTGCGTGCACTTCCCAGGTCTAAGCTGCTCAGGTTCAGATTTTTGGGTACTCCACAAAGGCACAGACTCGGTTGAGACTGCAATTTTTCCCCTTCCCAGATCCTAGCAGCTCAGGCGACCAGGTGCTTGGTGAGCGCAGTCTTCCCAGCTGGGTGGGGCGTTTTATCACCTCCCCCGTTCCAGCCTCTTGGTTTCCTGGGTGCACCGTGAGAGCGCCATCTCAGGTGTGCCGTGTGTCTCCTCTGGGAAGCTGATCTCTGTGACCCTCCTGGTGGATGTCAACCATCCAAAATCCCAGGAAGACGTGATTAGCAAGTGGGAGCCTGCTCGCAGTTTGGTGGAGGATACCATCTCTGGGCTGAGATTGCCCCTTGCCTTCTGCCTCTGGCTGTTGCCCACCTGCCTCTCTGCCTCCAGCATGGGTTGGGCCAGTCTGTAGCTGGCTGGCTCTCTTCTAGTGATCACTCAGTCCTTTGTTCTATGAGCGGGCCAGGCTGTGCCTTAGATTTGAGCTTTTCACGGGAAAAATTCTCTCTCTCTTTTTTTTCCTCTCTCTGGCTATCTCACAGTTTGGGTTGCTATTTCACGTTAGCTCCCTCAGATAGTCCTCAGGGCATTCAGGCCCAGTCCTTACCCTAAGCATGCAGCCTGTGCCTCCCTGTTCAGCCCTTGCTCGCTGGTGGTGAATGCGAGTGTCTGGGCAACTTCTCTTCTGGGAGTTGTGGTCAGGCATGTAGTCTGTGGGTTGTTTTTTTTTTTTTCCCCTCTCAGTTATGATGCCCTCTGAGATTCCAAAACTCCCTACAGACCTGCCAGTGAAAGGGTTTCCTGGTGTTTGGAAACTTCTCTTCCAGGTTTCGCTCCCCAGTACAGGTCTCCATCCCTAACTCTTTTGTCTCTTTGTATCTTTTGTCCTACCTCCTTTCAAAGAGAATGAGCTGCCTTTCTGCGTGCCTGGTATCCTCCACCAGCATTCAGAAGTTGTTTTGTGGAAGTTTCTCAGCATTCAAATGATCTTTTGATGAACTTCTGGGGGAGAAAGTGGTCTCCCCGTCCTATTCCTCTGCCATCTTAGGACTGCCCCCTGCTATCATGTTTTTACCTCTGAGTTTGACATCTGGATGAAGAGAAGACAAACCATTGGTGAAAGAGTAAATTGCTAGAACTTTTAACAGAAAGCAAATTGGTTATGTATATTAAAAGTCTGAAAAATATGCAGTCTTTCAACCAGCAATTCTATTGCAGAGGACTCGTTCTGAGGAAAAAGTTTATATAAAGATTCAGCTACCAGATTATTCAATACAATATTATTTATACTAGTGAAAAATGAGAACTCCAAAGATAATGGAATATTAGTTAGTCATATTACAGCTCTATGATTTTATAATACAGAGATTTAAGTCTCTGCCTACAATGCAGGAGACTCAGGTTTGATCGCTGGGTCGGGAAGATCCCCTGGAGAAGGAAATGGCAACCTACTCCAGTGTTCTTGCCTAGGAAATCCCATGGATAGAGGAGCTTGGTGGCCTACAGTCCACAGGGTCGCAAAGAGTTGGACACGACTGAGCAACTTCACTTTCAAAATATTAATATTATATGATGATGTTCATAATATATTTTTCAGTGTGTATATATATATTTATATATATGATTGCATCTTGATAAAAGAACTATACATACACATGCATACACACATTTCTTCCTCTGGAAGTGTATATACAAATATTTTAATTTAATTTAATTTAATTTAATTCTCTCTGAATGAAGAGTTAGGCATGTTCAGAAAAGTTTCAGTTTTCTTCCCTCTCTGCTCATCTCATTTCCTATTTTTTATTCCATAAACATATACTACTTTTATATTAATACAAAACTTTTTCATAAGGAAAAAGAAATACTATCCTCAGATATGCAGATGACACCACCCTTATGGCAGAAAGTGAAGAGGAAGTAAAAAGCCTCTTGATGAAAGTGAAAGAGGAAAGTGAAAAGGTTGGCTTAAAGCTCAACATACAGAAAATGAATATCATGGCATCTGGTCCCATCACTTCATGGGAAATAGATGGGGAAACAGTGGAAACAGTGTCAGACTTTATTTTTTGGGGCTCCAAAATCACTGCAGATGGTGATTGCAGCCATGAAATTAAAAGACACTTACTCCTTGGGAGGAAAGTTATGACCAACCTAGATAGCATATTGAAAAGCAGAGACATTACTTTGCCAACTAAGGTCCGTCTAGTCAAGGCTATGGTTTTTCCAGTGGTCATGTATGGATGTGAGAGTTGGACCATGAAGAAAACTGAGCGCCGAAGAATTGATGCTTTTGAACTGTGGTGTTGGAGAAGACTCTTGAGAGTCCCTTGGACTGCAAGGAGATCCAACCAGTCCATTCTGAAGGAGATCAGCCCTGGGATTTCTTTGGAAGGAATGATGCTAAAGCTGAAACTCCAGTACTTTGGCCACCTCATGCAAAGAGTTGACTCATTGGAAAAGACTCTGATGCTGAGAGGGATTGGGGGCAGGAGGAGAAGGGGACGACCGAGGATGAGATGGCTGGATGGCATCACGGACTCAATGGACATGAGTCTGAGTGAACTCCGGGAGTTGGTGATGGACAGGGAGGCCTGGCGTGCTGCGATTCATGGGGTCGCAAAGAGAGGGACATGACTGAGCGACTGAACTGAACTGAACTGAACATTTACCAGAAAGATCTTCTCAATTCACAAATGCACTGGTGGTTGTGTTTCTTTTGTTTCTTTGGTTGATTGGTTGGGTTTTGAGGCTTTGATTGTTAATATTGAAGAAACTAGCTATGATGATGAACCAGAATCGGGAAGATGGCTCTCTCCATGTATTATATAAAAACTACTTTAGTAACGATAAAGAATTATCTCAGTATTTAGTGTTAGTCACCTCAGAAATATTACAACAAAAGAAAAATTCTAAATAGAATCTGAGTAAACTAAAGTGTGAGTCATATTTCTTTCATTTGAAGTAAAGTCATTCTAAATAATGTTAAGGACCTTCATTTTTATGAACATTCAGATTTTTATTTCTCAGTTATGGTCATATTTATCTTCTTTTTCATGGGAAAAAGATTATTATTTGAAAATGTTTTTACTTTATTTTAAATAATAAAACCATGTGTGAATAAGTCTTTTGATCATAAAAATAACATGCTTTTATGAGAGAACATTGGGAAATGTACCCTTAACTTTACTTCCCAGAGATAAGCACTAACAACATTTTGGTGTCCGTGCATAGGATTGTAACCATTCTTATATTTTAAAAGCAGTTGGTCCATATTTAGGTATTTAAATTCTCTCAAAGTCTGTGAGACTCATGTAATTACATTTTCTCTATTATTTCTGGCATTTGGGGATAAATATATTAAAGCAACATGACCCTAGACTACTGTTTATCCATATCAAATTGTAATTGTGGCTAATGTTTTCCATCTTGGATGCTACAAGAGTTTTCTGCAGAATAATAATAATAATATGATATAAGAAACCCATAAAAATATACATTCACATTCCTCTTAACTCTTCATTTCCTCTAGGACAGATATCAGTGGATGGATTTATGCGCTATCTGAGTGGAGAAGAAAATGGAGTCGTTTCACCTGAGAAACTGGATTTGAATGAAGATATGTCTCAGCCTCTTTCTCACTATTTCATTAATTCCTCACACAACACCTACCTCACAGGTATGAGTTACAGTTCTTTGACAATTCTTGTAGCCAATCTCACCGAATGTCACCAACCTCTGCTTTCTGTTGTTCAGAAGTACAGGTGGATTTCCTTTCACTTTCTGTGAAAAATCCTCTGAGACCTGGGGGTTCCATGACTAGAGGCTCTTCCCAAAAGTAACAATATCATTTATTCACATGCCCTTCTTGCTTGGAGATCACCATGGACAGAGGAGCCTGGCAGGCTACAGTCCATGGGGTCGCAGAGCTAGACACGACTGAGCAACTAATACTGTAACACACTTCCTATGTTTTCAACTCATCTGAAATGTATCCATGTCTGATATCTTCAGACCAATGGAATTTTTGTGCAACTGAATTCATCTTCAGTGGACTTCAATCCATTTATTATCCTATCTAGTTCTCTGGACTGTTTTCATCTACAGAAAAGTTCCAAAACCCTAAATAACTTTTGCTTTAAGGTAAATTAATAATTTTGCTCAAAGTGGACAGGGCTTTATTATTGCTGTTGTTTAGCTGCTAAGTTGTGTCTGACTTTTGTAACCCCATAGACTGTATCACAACAGGCCCTTCTGTCCACAGAATTTCTCAGGCAAGAATACTGGAGTGGGTTAGTGGGTTATCATTTCCTTCTCCGGGGATCTTCCCAATCCAGGATCAAACCGCATCTTCTGCTTGGCAGGCAGATTATTTACTGCTGAGCCACCAGGGAAGGTACAGGGTTTTAGACATAAACAACTTTCTTGTGAGCAACAACTTATTCTTTGTTGTAAATAGTATAATAAGGAGGAAAAAAGCAACACTCTGTTTCATAACTTGGCCTTAAATTGAAGATTGTCAACTGAGTAGATTGACAATCTAGTTTTTAGTAGATTGTTAAATAGAAAAAATATTAAAAAATATATATGTATTACCTCTACATAGTTTAGAATTAAAAGTTTAATAAATACCAATTTCTATAAGCTAAAAATGTTTTTATAATCAAAATATATTTCTTGCAGAATACTCTCTGATGACTAACTGTGGAAAGACTTTTTAAAAAGACCTACTGGTTAAAAAAAAAAAAAAAAATTTTAAAAATGTTACATGCTCTTGCTTCACACAATCCACTATCCAAATGAATATAAGATAGTCAGACTTTAAGACCCATATGCAAACAAAGTAAAGTCTGAGGTCTCATTTGGTATCTGTAAGTAGTAGCTGCTCTCCAGGCCTTAGGGGTGGTCTGGTGCATTTATGGCTTATTGTCTGGGGGCATGTGGTTTGTGTAACAAGACAGACCAGCAATGCCATGCACATAATGGCAGTGAGAGCCAAGCACTAAATATGTGTGGGGTTTTCACAGGGTTCAGCCATCTGACAAATAAGCAGTTCTTTCTTCTAAATTCCTTAAAGGAATTCATTCCTCTAGACACAAATGTATGTTGTGCTGGAATCAAATCCAGCATTGGTCTGGTAGCCAATACTTGGTGAAAATAGCTTAGAGTAGAAATGCCTTTTAGACAGATATGAGGCCGCTGGAAAGCTGGAATGGGCACTCTCAGAATGGTTCCATGTGATCCTAGACCATCTAGTTAGAATCATACACTGAGTTCTACCATCAACTGAACTGCAACAGCATGACTTTCTTGAAAATTGGATGGCTCTCAGACTATTTGTGTGGCCTGTTTTGTTTCAACCACATTGCTACTAAGAGAGATTCATGGTATAAAACTGATTAGATTCGTGTTTGGTTCATCATAAACCCATTCTGGTCATCTCTTCTTGTATAACCAATCACATAAAAACTCATGGGCCTGAAAGAGCCACCATTTAATTTTGGTTCATATTCTATAGGTCAAGAACTCAGACAAGGCACAGAGCAGGTGGTTTGTTTCTGTTCTCTGTCATCTTGGGCTCCAGCTGGGAAGCCAATGCCTGGGGTGATGCAAACACCTTGATTGTGGGAATCATCTGGAAGCTTCTCCACAAGCATGTCTGGCACTTGGGCTAGCGACACAATAGCTGGGCTGTTAGGACTGCTGACCTAATTGCCTGTAAGGCCTCCCTGTGTGGCTTGGACTTCCTCAGGTTAGGTGGGCATCTTACACGGCAGCTTATAGCTGCCAAAGCAAGTGTCCCAAAGAACACGAAGGAAACTTAATTGTCTTTGTACCCTTAGCCTCTGAAGTTCCATACTGTCACTGCTTTATTTGTCAAAAAGTCACAACCCTACCCGGTTTCAAGGTAGGGGACGTAGACTACAGCCCTCAATGGGAGGAATGTTCGAATAGTTTTAGTCTTCTTTAAAAATTACTACAGGTTTCATAGCGTCAAGAAGAGTTTCCACTTAGCCCACTTTCTTGGATTCAGTTTCCTAGGCTTATTACAAAAGTTTTGCAGCTCCCACTCAAATTGTTAACACTTTGTAAAGGATTTTTTTCCCTCTCAGAGATCCTTAATCTTATTTGGTGTCATTGATGTATATGGCACTCTGGTGAAGCCTATAAACCCTTCTAAGGATGTTAAATGCATAAAATAATGTACGTAAAATTAAAGAGGAAATAAGTTCCATTGAAATATTTTTATCAAATATTAGAAAACAAATTTGTGATACTGTTGTGTACATTTTATTAACACAAATCACATGTATTTTATTAACACAATTTTTAAGAATCATAAATAATGCATGTGATATTTCTAATATTCTAATATAGGATCTTGAGATTTGACTGAAATCCTCTTTTGAGGTAAAATCTGGTTTTACTTTGTATGATATTCATATGATATTATTAGTGTTCTTGTTCTAAATATAGATAAACCTCATGTAGAACTCATCTTTCAGAGATCTTTGGGTAAATATGAACATCTGTAATATAGAAATTCAAACTTCCAAAAGCCAATCATGAATATTATAAAATTTTAATAACACCATAGAATCCAGCTAAATGTTAAAATCAATATCTAGAAAATGAGTTAGATTTTATACTTTAGAAGCAGTTCCAGAACAAGTAGAAATATTTTCTATAGAAACATTATTTCTTACGAGGTGTATTTGGTGGAAAAAGAAAAGTTTTTCTGTTCACATGAGCCTTTAAAATGCTAAGCACAAAGAAAGGTTGGCACCTACTGCAGTATGTTTCAAATATAGGAAAAAAGACTTACAGAGACACTCTCACTAAGGTTAAGATCAATCCTCCCCCCAGTCATGACCACACTACTTATTTCCTTGGAACATTTTAAGAACTTATCTCCTTGGAGTATTTCCTGAGAAATGCCAGTCTAAATTCAAAGGAGAATTTCAATATTTCAAATGTTTTCTTTTGAGCATTCAAAGGAAGTGTAAAAATTAAATATACAGTATAAAAATCAATCCATTTAGCAGTGCATTATTAATTATTATGTCTATTTCCCTGCTCATTATTGCCCCTTTGTTGACTATCAAGACACCCAGAAGGAAAAATAAAATTGAATCATTGAGAGAAATACACGCACAAAATAAGTAGATTTTTAATTACAATGGTCATTTTCTAGGGTTTTGGATACACTTGGCAGTACATCAAGTAGTGACTGTGGTTTAAATTATTATTTTTCCTTGAGGAATCTACCCTTATGACTCAAAACAAGATTGTTTCAGAACTGAACTGGAGAAGGCAATAGCAACCCACTCCAGTACTCTAGCCTGGAAAATCCCATGGACAGAAGAGCCTGGTAGGCTGCAGTCCATGGGGTCACTAAGAGTTGGACATGATGATTTCATGCACTGGAGAAGGAAATGTTAACCCACTTTACTGTTCTTGCCTGGAGAATCCCAGGGATGTGGGAGCCTGGTGGGCTGCCATCTATTGGGTTGCACAGAATTGGACATGACTGAAGCGACTTAGCAGCAGCAGCAGCAGTACTGAACAGTGTCCATTCATTTCAACCTAAAATTTTTCAGCTTTAAGTAAATCTTTCCATACTCCAAACAGTTTGGGAGATGTTGTTGTTCAGTTGTTAAGTAATATCTGACTTTCTGAGATCCCGTGGGCTGCAGCACCTGAGACTTCCTTGTCCTTCACTATCACCCTGAATTTGCTCAAACTCATCTCCACTGAGTTGGTGATGCCATCCAACCACCTCATCCTGTCACCCCCCCTTCTCCTCCTGCTCTCAATCTTTCCCAGCATCAGAGTCCTTTTCAGTGAGTCAGCTCTTTGCTCAGTTGTCCAAAGTACTGGAGCTTCAGCTTCAGCATCAGTACTTTCAATGAATATTCAGGGTTGATTTCCTTTAGGATTGACTGGTTGGATCTCCTTGCTGTCCAAGTGACCCTTGAGTCTTCACCAGCACTGCAATTCAGTAGCATCAATTTTTTGGTGCTCAACTTTCTTCATGGTCCAGCTCTCACATCCGTACAGGACTACTGGAAGAACCATAGCTTTGACTGTAAGGACCTTTGTCGGCAACATGGTGTCTCTGCTTTTTAATACACTGTCTATATTTATCATAACTTTACTTCCAAGGAGCAAACATCTTTTCATTCCATGGCTGCAGTCACTGTCCACAGTGATTTTGAAGCCCAAGAAAATAAAATCTGTCACTGTGTCCACTTTACCCTCATCTATTTGCCATGAAGTGATGGGGCCAGTTGCCATGATCTTAATTTTTGGAATGTTGAATTTCAAGCCAGCTTTTTCACTGTCCTCTTTCACCCTCATCAAGAGACTCTTTAGTTCCTCTTCACTTTCTACCATTAGAGTGGTATCCTCTGCATATCTGAGGTTATTGATGATCTCCCAGTAATCTTGATTCCAGCTTGTGGGAGAAAATGGCTCCATATACTCATGAAAAGCAAACTGATGTTATCTCTGAATAATTAACATTTTTTTTTCTCCGCTTAGGAAATAAAGCATTACATTGGAGGTTTTAGCTATCAGTCTAATGAATTAAACTATCTGATTATTCGACTCCTGAGATGTATGTTCTTGACTGCAGAAAAGCTCTAAAAATATACCTATACCCTTTAAAGTAGTTTCACTCTTGTCAGAATCAGTCATTCCAACCTCGGTTGGTTGTCAGTCACTACCAACCCAGGCTTACTGTCACTCCTCTCTTCATCTCTTCTACTCATTTAGTCCTTGGCATATGCAACCTTTCATAATTTATTTTTTGTTTAAAGAGCACATATGTCAACTGAAAAAATGCACAAGATGGAAGTTGTGAATTAAGTTTTATTGGGGGCAAAATCAGGACGATAACCTGGGAAACATTTCAGATAGCTCTGAGAAATTGCTCCAAAGAGAGAGATAAGATAGTATTATTTATGACTTTAGTGAAGATGTATGTGTGGTCAGAGGCTTATGGAGGCTTTGACAGAGGCTTGCTGGTAGTCACAAGGAGCTCATGTCACTGTTAGACATTTTAGTGCTTTTCTAGGAATGAAAAGATGCAACAGTTGGGCTCATAAGATCTTCTCCTGAAGATATCGAACTATCTGAAGACCAGTTCTGCCAGTTTTTCCCCGAGCATAGAGTCGTCTCCACCCTGAACTCCTTTCCGAGTGTATTGAAGGTCTACAGTGACTAGTGACCTAATTCTTGAAGAGGCAGATGGCAAGTGCCAATTTTTAGTTAGCACACAGACCAATGAAAGTTGAATGATAGAATGTGAAGAGTTGAGCTTAGCAAATCAACAGACCAAGTTTAATTTTGTGTTTAAGTAAATGAACTCTTCTAAACTTTAACTTCTTCATTTAGAAAATGAAAGGAAGTTGAAACAGCCAGTATGTTTTGGGCGATAAGTGTGTACATGTGGCCAAGTCGCTTCAGTCACATCTGACTCTTCATGACCTGATGGACCAAGGCTCCCCTGTCCATCCCATGGGATTCTCCAACCAATATTACTGGAGTGAGTTGCCATGCTCTCCTCCAGGGGATCTTCCTGATCCAGGGATGGAACCCATGTCTCTTATGTCTCCTACACTGGTGGGTGGGTTCTTTACCACTGGTACCACCTGGTTATGTAAAAGGAAACTATTACTCAGTGGTTTAAACATTAAGGAATTAATTACCTCATACAACAAGAAATCCAGAAGCAGAGTGATTGAGGGTTGATTAAATCAGGAATTGTTGGTGTTGTAAGAGACCCAGATGCTTTCCATCTTTTCGCTCCTCTTACAGTTTCAAGACAGCTGTGCACCCGGGGCATCGCCTCCTAAGAAATAAGCTCCACGTGTGGCTCAGGGACCTCTCTGTCTTGTGGCCCTTTGTGTGAGTGAGGTTCCCCACACCCCACTCAGTAGACTTTCCTTTATTCCCTACTGGATGTAGAGCAGAGTTACACCATATAGCTGCTGCTGCTGCTGCTAAGTCACTTCAGTCATGTCCGACTCTGTGTGACCCCATAGACAGCAGCCCACCAGACTCCGCCGTCCCTGGGATTCTCCAGGCAAGAACACTGGAGTGGGTTGCCATTTCCTTCTCCAATGCATGAAAGTGAAAAGTGAAAGGGAAGTTACTCAGTGGTGTCCGATCCTCAGTGACCCCATGGACTGCAGCCCACCAGGCTCCTCCATCCATGGGATTTTCCAGGCAAGAATACTGGAGTGGGGTGCCATTGCCTTCTCCGACACCATATAGCAATGACCTACAAATAGCATTAGCAGGGACCACAGAATGACTATGACTGGCTGAGAATACTTCAGTCATGTCCGACTCTGTGTGACCCCATAGACAGCAGCCCACCAGACTCCGCCGTCCCTGGGATTCTCCAGGCAAGAACACTGGAGTGGGTTGCCATTTCCTTCTCCAATGCATGAAAGTGAAAAGTGAAAGGGAAGTTACTCAGTGGTGTCCGATCCTCAGTGACCCCATGGACTGCAGCCCACCAGGCTCCTCCATCCATGGGATTTTCCAGGCAAGAATACTGGAGTGGGGTGCCATTGCCTTCTCCGACACCATATAGCAATGACCTACAAATAGCATTAGCAGGGACCACAGAATGACTATGACTGGCTGAGAAGAATTAAGATTTACCCCAGACCTGGGAAGGAGACCCTAAAGCTTATCAGAACCTAAACAAGTTATTCTGTTGCCAAGGAAAGAGAGAAAGAAATGACAACCAGAAGTGTGATAGTGGGGTGAAGGTTTAAATTTTCTGACACATAAGAATGTTCTCCTTTCTTTATACAATACTTACCTCCCTGCCTAAATGGTAAGGGTAAGGAAGATGTCTTGTGTCATTTTTGTATCCTAAGGCACCAGTATTTGCCTCCCACGGCGAATGTTTGAGAATATGCATAGACCCTAGTGGTGAGGCTCCTATAATCAATAAGGAATATGCTTAAAGTTGTCTTCCCACTTGCCTAAGCCATCCCATGGCAATTGGATCTATTTCAAAAGAGCTTCATGGTGATGAACCATAATGGAAAAGAATGTAAAAAAGTATATACATACACATTGTGTGTGTGTGTATAACTGAGTCACTTTGCTGTACCATTAACATGGCATGATAAATCAACTATACTTCAATTTAAGTATAAGTTGGCAGATAGATAATATGGAACAGAGAGATCACATCAAACTAATAGTCCTAGAGATGGTCAGGATGAACAACACATCCTCTGTATTTTGACTATTTTCCTCAAGTGTAGCTGTTGGTTTCACAGAATTTAAAGCAAGGAGAATTAGTCCCATCTCCATTTTTTGAAGGAGACAGTGTTTATTGAAGAAAGCCACTGAATTAACAAATACATCACATTCTATAACCTTCTTTCCTTGAAGTTGAAGAGAAGACAATAAATAATAGTAAATATAAATATAGCCAATCAATCATCACAGTCCACAAAATGAGAAATTTCTCAGACGACTGTGTTAATGGAGGAATTGTTATTTTCAATTTTTGGTCTCTTCCATCTATGGATGCCTTGGATAATCTGAGAGAAAGCTCAAGTGAGTGGAACCAGCTGCCCGAAATTATGCAGTGAAGTGAGAAGTTGCAGAGCTATGTCTCTGGGTAGTATTATGAATTAATCTGAGATAGAGTTTCAGCTCCAAAGTTCAATCATGGGCTTGGAATGTACTCCAAAATATGTTCACAGCCAGGCAGAGATGATGTCATATACTAGTTTCAGAAACAACAAGGGTTGAGTGACTCATGACATATCATTAATCCTAACCCACAGCAATCCTCTGGCCCCAGAAGGTCAATTTATTGGATCTAATCAAATGAAAATATAATGAGTGGATGGAACATAATAATGAGGAGTTAGAAATTTTAGAGAAGAATAATAAACAAGCTTTGAGGCTTTAAGCAGAAATGGAGTAGGGGAGAATATCAGTAATAATTCATATTATTTGGAAAAAAGCTCCATAAATGAAGGAAAACATGGAGAACCAAATATGCATTCCAAGCAATAAGACAACTATGGATAAATGTATGGTTTTTAATGCTTCCTTTGAGAGGTTTCCGTTTCAAATACAAATTGTTCATTTTGAGAATGAAGCAAATTACCTTAGAGAAATTTTGGGAGCCTTAGATATTGAACAGTAAACACCACACAGACACACACACTCACACACAGACAAACACATATACACTCTCCCCCTTCCCTTTCTTTGTTTTGATTTGTTTACTTTTCAGAATCTTTGTCTCTCCCAAACTCAACTCCATGCCTTAACATGACTTTCAAAATATTAACTGATTAACATTCAAAAAGTATATCAAATCCCTTCTATTTGAATGATAAAAAATATATAGGACATTTCACCCCAAAACAGTGAATTTCACCTTTTTCTCAAGTGCACACGGAACTTTCTCCAGGATAGATCACATCCTGGTCTGTAAATCTAGCCTTGATAAATTCAAAAATATTGAAATCATTCCAAGCATCTTTTCTGACCATAATGCAGTAAGATTAGATCTCTATTACAGAAGAAAAACTATTAAAAATTCCAACATATGGAGGCTGAACAACATGCTGCTGAATAGCCAACAAATCCAGAAGAAATCAAAAAAGAAATCAAAATATGCATATAAATGAATGAAAATGAAAACACAACAACCTAGANGAGGCCCTCCTGTGCCTGCCCAACCACCACCCCTCGGGTTGCTCCTCCCGCCACTGGCCCTGGCCTCGGGCGTGGGTGGCTCCTCTCAGCTGCTGCTCCTGGCCTCAGGGGCAAGGGGCTTCTCCTGGCAGCCCCAGACCTCAGACATGGTGTGTCTCCTCCCTGCCACCACTGGCCTTGGACGTAGGGTAGCTCCTCCCGGCCGCTGCCCTGACCTCGGAAGTGGGGTGTCTCCTCCTGGCTGCCATACCTGACCTCAGACGTGGGGTAGCTCCTCCCAGCCTCCACTGACCTCAGACGCAGGGTAGCTCCTCTGGGTTGAATGCTCCAACCAAAACAGGGGACACATACACACTGAAAGTGAAGGGGTGGAAAAAGATATTCCATGCAAATGGAGACCAAAAGAAAGCAGGAGTAGCAATATTCATATCAGATGAAAGAGACTTTAAAACAAAGGCTGTGAAAAGAGACAAAGAAGGACACTACATAATGATCAAAGGATCAATCCAAGAAGAAGATATAACAATTATAAATATATATGCACCCAACATAGGAGCACCACAATATGTAAGACAAATGCTAACAAGTATGAAAGGGAAAATTAACAATAACACAATAATAGTGGGAGACTTTAATACCCCACTCACAACTATGGATAGATCAACTAAACAGAAAATTAACAAAGAAACACAAACTTTAAACAATACAATAGACCAGTTAGAACTACCTGATATCTATAGGACATTTCACCCCAAAACAGTGAATTTCACCTTTTTCTCAAGCACACACAGAATCTTCTCCAGGATAGATCACATTCTGGGCCATAAATCTAGCCTTGGTAAATTCAAAAAAATTGAAAATGCTAACAAGTATGAAAGGGAAAATTAACAATAACACAATAATAGTGGGAGACTTTAATACCCCACTCACAACTATGGATAGATCAACTAAACAGAAAATTAACAAAGAAACACAAACTTTAAACAATACAATAGACCAGTTAGAACTACCTGATATCTATAGGACATTTCACCCCAAAACAGTGAATTTCACCTTTTTCTCAAGCACACACAGAATCTTCTCCAGGATAGATCACATTCTGGGCCATAAATCTAGCCTTGGTAAATTCAAAAAAATTGAAATCATTCCAAGCATCTTTTCTGACCACAATGCAGTAAGATTAGATTTCAATTACAGGAGAAAAACTATTAAAAATTCCAACATATGAAGGCTAAACAACACGCTGCTGAATAACCAACAAATCACAGAAGACATCAAAAAAGAAATCAAAATATGCATAGAAAGAATGAAAATGAAAACAAAACAACCCAAAACCTGTGGGACACTGTAAAAGCACTGCTAAGGGGAAAGTTCATAGCAATATAGGCAAACCTGAAGAAACAAGAAAAAAGTCAAATAAATAACCTAACTCTACACCTAAAGCAACTAGAAAAGGAATAACTGGAGAACCCCAGGGTTAGTAGAAGGAAATAAATCTTAAAAATTAGGGCATAAATAAATGCAAAAGAAACAAAAGAGACCATGGCAAAAATCAAAAAAAAGCCAAAAGCTGGTTCTTTGAAAGGATAAATAAAATTGATAAACCATTAGCCAGACTCATCAAAAAAAAAATTGAAATCATTCCAAGCATCTTTTCTGACCACAATGCAGTAAGAT
Source organism: Aepyceros melampus (assembly GCA_006408695.1). NCBI lineage: Eukaryota > Metazoa > Chordata > Mammalia > Artiodactyla > Bovidae > Aepyceros > Aepyceros melampus. The sequence continues at coordinate 684,107 of SJXQ01008114.1, forward strand.
TAGATCTCAATTACAGGAGAAAAACTAATTCCAACATATGGAGGCTGAACAACACGCTTCTGAATAACCAAAAAATCACAAGAAATCAAAATATGCATAGAAATGAAAGGGAAGGTTCATAGCAATACAGGCATACCTCAAGAAATAAAAAAAAAAGTCAAATAACCTAACTCTACACCTAAAGCAACTAGAAAAGGAAGAAATGGATAACCCCAGGGTAAGTAGATGGAAAGAAATCTTAAAAATTAGGGCAGAAATAAATGCAAAAGAAACAAAAGAGACCATAGCAAAAAACAACAAAGACAAAAGCTGGTTTTTTGAAAGGATAAATAAAATTGACAAACCATTAGCCAGACTCATCAAGAAACAAAGGGAGAAAAATCAAATCAATAAAATTAGAAATGAAAAGGGAGAGATCACAACAAACAACACAGAAATACAAAGGATCATAAGAGACTACTATCAGCAATTATATGCCAATAAAATGGACAACGTGGAAGAAATGGACAAATTCTTAGAAAAGTACAACTTTCCAAAACTGAACCAGGAAGAAATAGAAANAATCAATAAAATTAGAAATGAAAAGGGAGAGATCACAACAGACAACGCAGAAATACAAAGGATCATAAGAGACTACTATCAGCAATTATATGCCAATAAAATGGACAACGTGGAAGAAATGGACAAATTCTTAGAAAAGTACAACTTTCCAAAACTGAACCAGGAAGAAATAGAAAATCTTAACAGACCCATCACAAGCACGGAAATTGAAACTGTAATCAGAAATCTTCCAGCAAACAAAAGCCCAGGTCCAGACGGCTTCACGGCTGAATTCTACCAAAAATTTAGAGAAGAGCTAACACCTATCCTACTCAAACTCTTCCAGAAAATTTTAGAAGAAGGTAAACTTCCAAACTCATTCAATGAGGCCACCATCACCCTAATACCAAAACCTGACAAAGATGCCACAAAAAAGGAAATCTACAGGCCAATATCACTGATGAACATAGATGCAAAAATCCTTAACAAAATTCTAACAACCAGAATCCAACAACACATTAAAAAGATCATACACCATGACCAAGTGGGCTTTATCCCAGGGATGCAAGGATTCTTCAATATCCGCAAATCAATCAATGTAATACATCACATTAACAAAAAAAGTCATATTATCTCAATAGATGCAGAGAAAGCCTTTGACAAAATTCAAAACCCATTTATGATAAAAACTCTCCAGAAAGCAGGAATAGAAGGAACATGCCTCAACATAATAAAAGCTATATATGACAAACCCACAGCAAACATCATCCTCAATGGTGAAAAACTGAAAGCATTTCCCCTAAAGTCAGGAGCAAGACAAGGGTGCCCACTTTAACCACTACTATTCAACATAGTTTTGGAGGTTTTGGCCACAGCAATCAGAGCAGAAAAAGAAATAAAAGGAATCCAGATTGGAAAAGAAGAAGTAAAACTCTCACTGTTTGCAGATGACATGATCCTCTACATAAAAAACCCTAAAGACCCCACCAGAAAATTACTAGAGCTAATCAATGAATATAGAGACAAACCCACAGCAAACATCATCCTCAATGGTGAAAAACTGAAAGCATTTCCCCTAAAGTCAGGAGCAAGACAAGGGTGCCCACTTTAACCACTACTATTCAACATAGTTTTGGAGGTTTTGGCCACAGCAATCAGAGCAGAAAAAGAAATAAAAGGAATCCAAATTGGAAAAGAAGAAGTAAAACTCTCACTGTTTGCAGATGACATGATCCTCTCCATAAAAAACCCTAAAGACCCCACCAGAAAATTACTAGAGCTAATCAATGAATATAGAAAAGTTGCAGGATAAAAAATCAACACATAGAAATCCCTTGCATTCCTATACACTAATAATGAGAAAATAGAGAAATTAAGGAAACAATCCCATCCACCATTGGAATGAAGATAATAAAATACTTAGGAATATATCTACCTAAAGAAACTAAAGACCTATATATAGAAAAATATAAAACACTGGTGAAAGAACTCAAAGAGGACACTAATAGATGGAGAAATATACCAATTTCATAGATCGGAAGAATCAATATAGTGAAAATGAGTAGACTACCCAAAGCAATCTATAGATTCAATGCAATCCCTATCAAGCTACCAACGGTATTTTTCACACAGCTAGAACAAATAATTTCACAATTTGTATGGAAGTACAAAAAAACCTCAAATAGCCAAAGCAATCTAGAGAAAGAAGAATAGAACTGGAGGAATCAACCTGCCTGACTTCAGACTATACTACAAAGCCACAGTCATTAAGACATATGGTACTGGCAGAAAGACAGAAATATAGGTCAATGGAACAAAATAGAAAGCCCAGAGATAAACCCATGCACCTATGGACACTTTATCTTTGACAAAGGGATTCACCCTTGCCATCTCTTGTTTGACCACTTCCAATTTGCCTTGATTCATGGACCTGACATTCCAGGTTCCTGTGCAATACTGCTCTTTACAGCATCGGATCTTGCTTCTATCACCAGTCACATCCATAACTGGGGATTGTTTTTGCTTTGGCTCTATCCCTTCATTCTGTCTGGAGTTATTTCTCCACTGATCTCCAGTAGCATATTGGGCACCTAATGATGTGGGGAGTTTCTCTTTTGGTATCCTATCATTTTGCCTTTTCATACTGTTCATGGGGTTCTCAAGGCAAGAATACTGAAGTGGCTTGCCATTCCCTTCTCCAGTGGACCACATTCTGTCAGACCTCTCCACCATGACCCTCCCATCTTGGGTTGCCCCGCAGGCATGGCTTGGTTTCATTGAGTTAGACAAGGGTGTGGTCCTAGTGTGATTAGATTGACTAGTTTTCTGTGAGTGAGGTTTCAGTCTGTCTGCCCTCTAATTCCCTCTTGTAACACCTACCATCTTACTTGGGTTTCTCTTACCTTGAGTGTGGGGTATCTCTTCATCGCTGCTCCAGCAAAGCACAGCCACTGCACCTTACCTTGGACGAGGGGTATCTCCTTACCGCCACCGTTCCTGACCTTCAACGTAGGATAGATCTTCTAGGCCCTCCTGTGCCTGCCCAGCCACCACTCCTCTGGTTTCTCCTCCCGGGCCGCCGGGCCGCCGGCCCTGGCCTGGGGCGTGGGTGGCTCCTCTCTCCTGGCCTTGGATTTACCGGAGAGGAGCTTTCCTGCATACGCGGTCAGTGGCGGCTGGGAGGAGATACCCCGCGTCTGAGGTCAGGAGCGGCAGCCGGGAGGAGGGAGGAGACACCCCACTTCCAAGGTCAGGGCGGCAGCTAGGAGGAGCAACCCCACGTCCGAGGCCAGTGGCGGCAGGAAGGAGACACCCCACGTCTGAGGTCTGGGGCGGCCGGGAGGAGACACCTCGCCCACGAGGCCAGGAGCAGTGAATGCAGGAAAAAGTAAATACTATTGGTCCATATAATTTATGGATCCACTTCCCCACTAGTTTGAGGGGTAGAACAGGGGCAATTTCAAAACAATTAAATCACACTTAAGACAGAGTGCTCAGCATTCAAAACACGAATATCAAGCTTTGGAGCACGCGTAGGCGGTATGTTAGTGTTTTCAGGCTGCTGTAACACTATTGAAGACTGAGTGGCTTATAAATACTCAATTTATTTCTCATAGTTTGGGAGGCTGGGCCATTCAAGATCAAGGTGCCAGCAGATTATGTATCTGGTAAGATCCTCCTTCCTGGTTCACACACTACAGTCTTTTCTCCTTGTCCGCATATGCTAAAAGGGGCAAGGGATCTCTCTGAGGTTTCTTCTTAACACTAATCCCATTTATGAAGTTTCCATCTTCATGACCTCACTAACTCCCAAAGGCCCCACCTTCATATGTCATTACATTGGGGGTTAGATTTTAATATATGAATTCTGAGGAACACAAATACTCAGTCTATAGCAGGTGGTAACTGTTTATAGATACTATAAATATTATATGCCTATATGTAATGTATATTTATATTTAATAGTCTGTACAGATATAAAAGCAATGACTACTCTTTTAAGATTCATTGATGCCTATAAATGCCAGTATTTCACAAATGTATGCCAAATTTAAAAATGCATAGCCTGGTCAGAATGCAGACATACTAAATATCTTTATATATTATTTAAATTGAAAAAAATCATACTTAAACTAATGCATGGCTTTCCTTTTCAATTTTAACATAAACAATATGGCAGCTCATTGATTTTTTTCTTCCATAGCTTCAACATTTTAGTTGAGCCACAGAAATACAAAGTGAATACTATGTATATATTTTTAAATAGAATATTTTTTCCAGGTTGTGTTTCTACCAGAATCTTTTGTTCCAAGTCATTGAATACATTTCATAAGAATGAGTCACTTCAAAATGAGATTTCTTGGGTTATAAGCATAATGTGCATGCGTTTGGAAAAAAATAAGAAAAAAAAATTTTTTTTTTAAAGCCAGATGAGTAAGTTAGCATAGCCATAGGGCAGCAGCATCTGATGTGGTGACAAGCTTTGCATGCTTCATGTATTAATGCAGTTTCCATAGCGCCACCATATCACATGATAGTTCAAAATAATTTATAATTGCCAAGAATCCTTAAAGGGAAACATATCCAACTCTGACATAATTTTAAAAAATCAACTAAGTGTTTCTGAATCTAGATCCTGACTCAGGCCCCAAAATGAAACTTGATGGGTACCGTAACCTCCAAGTGTCTACCTCTCTATCCATAAAGAAATAAAGATAAAAATATATGCCATGCCTGTCTCAAATAGAATCAATGATTAACAGTTACGAACATGCTTTGAACAGTGAAATCTGATGGACAAATACCAGGCACAGTCAATTTGCAGAATCATAGTCTTACAAGCGGTAGAAACACTAGAGGTCACCTGGTCCCAGCCCTCACTTCACAAGTGTAGTATAGGCCCTAAACTTGTCTGCAAGGTCACATTAGATGAGCAGCATGGTCATCACTAGCACTCAGTAGGTCATTTGTTTCCAGGTCCAGTGCTCTTGACCTTTGCCCCTTTCTGTCTCTGTGGCCAGCTACTGCTGTTTGAGATCCACCACCGCCCCCCCACCCCCACCTCCCTGAGTCTCCACACTGATTACTATGGTGGAAAGTAATTGCTCTGGTCTTCAGAGGACACAGTCTGCTCGCATCTGGTCATTTAGAACTTCAGTATGTATTGAGATCTTTTTGCACAGCTGAAATCTTCCTATTAATTCCAGAGTCCTTAGCATACTCTTATCCTAAGCTCTTTAAACTGTCTGAGTGTTTATGAATGACCTTTTGCTATAACAGGGATTTTTAATAGAACTTTGAAGGTTCTAGCTAACTTTCAAGTGTCTAGGCATCATGTAAATCAGAAAGGGAAGAGACTCCATCTCCTGAAAGAGTTCTTGTCTGAGTTGTCAGTTGAAATGTAGCATTCATAGCCAGTTTTCATTGTGTGTGGTATATTTTAGTTTGGGGGCATGTACAGATCTAATTTAATACTTAAACTCTCTTGGAGGAAGGATACCCCCATTTTGCTATTGGAAAAAAAACTGTTTTTCAGAGAAATTAATAACCTTTCTATTGTAACAGTGATATTGGAGCCAGGATTTGAACTTAGGGTTTTGTTTTGCTTTGTTTTTAATTAGATACTTTTTCTATTTCTCAGCAGTGGGTGCTTTTGATCAGACTTGCTCACTGACTTGGTGTCAGGAGACTGTAGGGCCTAGAAGGAATGAAGCCTGACACAGTGACCAAATACTTACACAGGATCTGATATTTACTAACCCATCTGAACTTGAATTCTTAGTCCATATCTTCTGCCTTAGCTGCTAGCCTTACCTTTTCAACTTGACCCATAGTCTCTCAACTCTTGGCTGTAACACTGATTACAACCATCTTACTTTGATCCCATAAATAGTCTTCACCAACTCTGTCCAGACCTGATAGATGAAAACTGCTAAGGAGGAATTGACATGCTAACTGTGATTAGCCAGTGCATGATCAAACATAAACTGCAGTGGCAGAGACTCAGCAGCTTGGCATCCCTAGACTACTAATATAATCTATTCTAATGACTTCATTTTACTTATAAATTGCCTTTTCATTGTATGTCCATATCCACAAACTATCACCACCATCCTTCTCAATCCCCCCAATCTTCCTTTACAATATACCTCTTATTTATAAAACACTTAAATTTTAGAAATAGAAGTCTCTTCTATAGATCATTGAACCCAATCCCACCATTATACATAATTCTGGATTTTAAATATTAAAGGAAATGTAAGGTCATCCAGATTATTGGTGGTAAAGTCCCTGACAATCAGCTATCAGTTTACTCTCTTTCTGAAATGTAGGTGTTTAATTTATTCATTCCTGTTGTTAGCTTTTCCCCTTTCTACAAAGAATACATCAAGAATACCATGTTGAACAAAGTTCACAGGTAAATTTTACTATTTAATGTGATGTCATCTTCCTGCCCAGAATGTAATCACTGAGAGAAATAGTAACTCTACCAATTTACAAGACAGGGATAGTTACTTATATAAGTTTGGCATGTCTTGGCATACTCAAACATTAATAATAAGTCCAAGAATGCTTTGGCAGCAAGTGCAGGATTTAAATCTGCAGCTAGTCAGAATACATGGGAAAGAACGTATCATCTGATAGTCAATCTCCATGGGCTTTAAATGGTCCTAATTAATGGTGCTCCCTGGACTTCATACTTCATGGTATCAGACAAACTCTACATCCCAAGGGGGCAGTAATAACATCTCAAGGGGGAGATACCCTTCAGTTTAACTCTAAACTTCATGTGTTAGTTGCTCAATTGTGTCTGACTCTGTGACCCTATGGATTGTAGCCCATCTAGCTCCTTTGTCCATGGAATTCTCCAGGCAAGAATTGTGAAATAGACAGCCACCCCCTCTCCAGGGGGTCTTTCCAACCCAGGAATGGAACCCAGATCTCCTGCATTGCAAGCACTCTGAGCTTAGTGTCCAGAAATATGGGTGGTTGACTAACTCACCGAATATGGAAAGTAATGGTAAAGGATATGAGCCCTGGAATCAAACTACCTGAATCCTGTGTTCCTCTTACTGTTTGTAATTAGACAAGTTATTTATTCTCTGATCCTCAGTTTCCTTGTCTTTAAAACGGAGCTAATAATACTTCAAAGGATTATTGCAGCCAATAGTGAAATATTTCAGCAAAGAGCTTAAAAGTTCCCTGACACAGAGGAAGCACTTGATAAATGTCAGCTATTACGTTTAAATCACTGAAAATTTCTTTTTCATAGACATGAGACAAATGACAGATTCTGTTCTTTTTCAGAAAAAGGAATCCATTCATCTTCAGGAAATAAAAGTGACTGATTTTACAAGCACAGCCCAGGTCTGAGTTCTAGCCATGGCCCAGTTGTGTGATCTTAGCCAAGTAAGTTAACTTTCCTGTTTTCTGTTTGCTCATATTTAATATCAATATCATAGTACTGGCTACTTTGTGGTGTTATGAAGTTTATATGAATCACCGCATATGAAAGACTAAATTACTAAATTGGCCTATGGTTAGCACATTGAAAACATTTGCTGTTATTCTGGATCGTATGCATAAAGAAGGATATGGTTAGATAAGAATTATTCCAATCCACAGATTTACTTGAATGTGAATAGGTTTTCCAGCCATTTTCATCATTCTTTGAATCAAAATATTTTGGTTCTTATTGTACCCAATAGCTATTACTCTCTTTGACAGGAAATGGTGTGAGATGAGAATGCCTATAAATCACACTTATTTATTTATTGAGTCTGCTGTTGAATTACTGATTTGGCCTTTCAGAATTGTGTTACATTAGTAGGATAACACCCCACTACCAACCACTACCACCACCCAATTTCTACCCAGGATTTCTGTGGATTGGTGTGTTTGTAAGTAGAAGAGATTAATTAAATTACAGAACAGTACAGATGTCAAAAGTGTTATACAAGCAGTGTTTCTGCTAGGTGGAATATATCGGGCATCCTGGTTCAGGAACCCTTAGAAACAAAGGTGACCATACTCTGGTGCACAAGAAGGGACAAAGAGCTATTGCTGTAATGCAGGTTAGATGAGTGAGAAAAAAGCATAATGCCACAAAAGTCTAGTTTTCCCCTCCCCTTACTGCCAGGATACCTTGATCTTTGGTGTTTTGGGCTCTATCAGATATCACGTGTGTGTGTGTGTGTGTGTGTGTGTGTGTACAAAAAACAATTATACATCTATATCTTTTTTAAGAAGTTTGAAAGAAAAACTTACAGCTCCATCATGCAAGACATTTTTCTGTTTGCCTTCCTGTTCACTTATGTATACTTTGTTATAGTAGTGAAATTATATGTATGTGTGTGTGTGTTTGTTTATATCATGATTTTTACTGTTAAAATACTATATTTTCACATGACATAATTTGACAAATACCAGGAATGCTCTCCCTTGCCTGTGTGTAAAGCATGGTCCTTTCCATCTAGTTGATTAGTTTTCTACCATAACTATTCCCAAGAGGATGAATGAGCTATTCTTTTAAATATATTGAGTTCCTAACACCTTAGACACTATCCAAACACTTTGCTCTAGGAGTGACAGGAAATGTGGAGCCTCACATTCACACCCTTTACAAGCAGGCAAGGAAGAAAAATTAAAGGAAGAAAATAAGACTAGCAAGCAGGCAATACAAATTATAAGTATTTCCTACTTCCATGGCTGCTCAAGCTGTGTTCTAAATATAATATTTCTCTGGAAGTCCAAAGAAATAAGAACTTTATTTTCTCTTCCAAAATGGAAACAAAATGCTTCCATAGCTTGGAATAACTAACCGTAAATTACACATAGTCTATACTTACCCTACTCCACTGCCTATTCATTTGCCTGTCATGGGGTGACCTAAACACATCACTGAGGCCATCTTATTTTATAACATTGCTCTCTCTTTTTCTTAATCCAGAGAATCATAACAAAAAAATCTTTACTTCTGTGACCAATCAAGAAACCATCTATCTATATAGTATTTTCCCTGGAGAAGGGATAGACTACCCACTCCCGTATTCTTGGACTTCCCTTGTGGCTCAGCTGGCAAAGAATTCACCTGCAGTGTGGCAGACCTGGGTTTGATCCCTGGGTTGGAAGATCCCCTGAAGAAGAGAAAGGCTATCCACTCCAGTATTCTGGCCTGGTATATTCCATGGACTATCCATGGAGTCGCGAAGAGTCGGACACGACTGAGCGACTTTCACTCACTCATATAGTATTTCCACAGGTTACTCTTCCAAAAACAAAGAATAAAAAACAGTCATGAGTTAGTTCTGTTTGGGAACACTGTGTTGCCTGTGCACTGGGCTGAATTAATGCTGATGGAAATGAGGTCATGTGTTTAAGTCTCATGAGGCTTCTCTTTGCTCTGTGGTTGTCCTAACCTCACCTGGTTTGCTGGCTTGCAAAACGAAAAGGAACCTCACAAGCTCCTCTCCATATGAATGGAGCTCTGCTAGACCTAGACTTCTGAGAGTGTCAGGATGGATGGAACTCATGAGTCTCCTTGGGATCCCCAAAGTCCTGCACATGCCTTGGCAAAACGTAACATGTGACTTTAGGAGGTCAGAGCTGCCCAGCCCAGGGACCTGGAAAAGTTTCCCAAAGCAAAATACATCTCAGCTGCCATCCAAAAGGGGCCCTCTCAGTCAGCTTTTCCTTAAAGCTGGAGTTTGGCCACCTTTAGGAGCCCATAAGGCTGCTGCTTCCTCTTCTCTATGAGGGGAGCATTTAGGCAGGCCCCATGGAAATAGAAACTTCTGCTTGTTTCTCTGAGTCAAAAGAGCCAGTGCATTTTGATCTTCTCTAAAGACTTTTCAAGATTCCTTTTCATTTCTTCTATTTTACATCAGTTGCAGAAGTTTCTGGAATATGCAGACAGTCCTTTTCTCCCTGTGTCTTTGTGTGACAAAAGGACTCTCCAGCAAGGAGGAGAGACCAGAGGCTCTCATGGAGGGAGTGCACCACATGTGGAGCCTCTCTGAGGATGACTAGGTAGTGATTTCCTCCTGTAGGTGGCCCTTCCCCTCCAACAGTCTGAAATGGTTGACTCATCATCTGAGAGCCAATAAACGGCTGGAGCACAAAAAGCCCTCTCCCTCCCTACCATAGCACTCACATCTAGATGAAGCCCATTCTGACTATAACGTGGAGTGATAGTCTCTACTCTTTTCCATTGGGAGGTGGAAGGACACAGAGTCATGTACATCTTATGGGATGGAGAATTTCAAATTGAGATGAAAAGTACAACTATAAATGAGGTTATATACTAACCTATGAATATGAATAGCATCATAGGAAAAAGTTATTATTTATAGTTGGTCATATTCTGTGGGGGATTTTCCACTCTGGAAAAACTACCATACCAAGATTGTACATCCATTTGTTTCTGAGTAAAGAGTAGTGAATAAAATTGAGGGGAACCTCAAAAAATGTAAAACAATAGCAACAAATTATTATACAATTATCATTGGACATTTTATACAGTGTGATCCAGATACTAGCAGATATTCTGGTATAGGTTTGAGAGCTTACTGATATGTAGAATGAAACACGCACATGCTCTGATTAACCTCTGAGAGTCTGAGGGAGCCTTACCTATGAGACTGAATTAAACTGTCTGGTCTCTAGCTTCATACATGTCCAAGGCAGGCCAGCTTTGTTCAGTGAGTGTGTGCTATGGTCATCCCTTCCTTTAAGGCTGAGAACAAGCAATGGGAAAACCTGAAGTATGTGCCCTTAGACAGCAAATTATCCGAAGTTTAATTATGTTTATTACAGCTGAACCAGCATGAAGAAAGAATAGTTAGGTGTCCTATTTCTCTCTCTTTAAACGCACAGCAGCCTTAGATATAAATGAGAATGGCTGAGTGTTGAAAGAGAAGGTCAGGTCATGGAAGGTTTAAGATGCCCACCGGAATGTCCCATCTCTACAATCCAAATTTTACCAAGTATTACACAGCAAAGATCACAAAGCCAGAACATGTTGAACAAAATTGCTGAGAAATAAAAGTTTAGATAGCAAAAAAAAAAGTGACCTTGAGTAGAAGGTGTGGTGAGTAGGAGTGTTATGAGGGCGCTTCAAAATGTTTAGGAAAATGATAAATTGATAAATAAGGGGTTAAAAGTTAAAACAAAAACAAATTGATAAAAGGACCATCTTCTATCTCATTTGTTTAAATTTTCAGAGCTGAAAATGACAATTCCACCCCCCCAGATAATTTAAGCAAGCCAAATCCCAAAGCTGTGAAATAACTTATCCATGTTGATGCTGCAGGCATAGCTCATCTCTTTGGACTCTTAGTCCAGTGCTCTTAAACTCATCATCTCTTGAACTCTTAGTCTAGTGTTCTTTCCATCACCCTCTACTGACAGTAAAGAACAGCACTTTATCATGACTTTTGGAAAAAATCTTATGACGTTTCCAGTATAGCACCCACAATTTCCATATTAGCCTGTCTTGAGACACAGATCTTATCACAACCAGTGTGTGCTTTCTGAGGGCTCCAAAAATTCAGAGGGTGAATTTGAGGATGATATACTTCTGAAGATGATATTATCACCAGACAATAACAAAGACATAAGTAGACTTTCCTCACTAGAATTTTGTAAAAGCTATGACTAAGTGACTAATCTAAGCATGCATAAAACTCTCTGGCAAAAAAGGGTGATACATAATTTGCTAGTGAATGTTCCTTGAGATGAGAAAGGGAAATTAAAAAGAGAATTCAAATAGGTATTTAAGAGAGATGGTTTGATATAAGTGCTGTATTTACATCTTTTAGGAATCCTGTTTTCATATTTCTGTAAAACATGATTGATAATAGAAAAGGAACATTGCAGTGCCTAGTGAATACAGAACCTGAAAAGAATCACTTGTTTTCTTCAAACTGGATTGGTATCTTTTGCATATCTAATTTGTTCTACTTCATGACTTGGAGCTGGGGCTAACGCAGAGGTTCTATAAACTGTATCTATTATTAAGCAAGAACAATTTTTGAATAACTTAAGATGAACATTTTTTATTTCTCATCAAAGAATTCAGCATGAGAATTATGCTTAAAACACATTTTTAATATGTTTTTTAGAATAGATTTGCATTCCGTGCGTAATATACATTTCCTACATTTTTCCCTAGTCCCACTTTCATCAAATAGAGAATGACCCACTTTCCTTCTATAGAGGGTCATTTGTCAGGCTAGGAGATGTGAGATTGCAAGAATCCTGGGGCCAGTTTCAGTCAAATGTTTACTTGAATTCCCCTGGAGAATGTGAACCATGACTTGTGGAAATTTAAGGGTCAAAATCAAAATTATATCAAGTTTCAATAATAAATTCGGAGCTGGAAATGAATTTATTGCTTAGCAAGTGTTTGGGAAGAAGTGAAAGGGGAAAAACAAGATGAGCGGATCAGGTATAATTGCCTCAGCTGGGAGATGAGTTGTCTCAAAACCATCTTTAATGACTAGTGACTCACCATATATGAATAGCTGAGATTGACTGAATGGTACACCACTCCCTTTTTCCATGTCTCACAACTAGGCACAGCTTTTCCAAGACTTCCATCAGCAACTTCCATCAGCAACTTCTGAAAATTTACTATATCTTCTAGTGTTTTCTAGAGATAGGAAAGTAGCTCTCACACATTGTGTCTGAATACATCTTGGCTTTATGAGTTGTTTGGGTAGCTATTTTAGCACACTTAATCTGCAAAGTAGGGCTAATAATACCTATTCTACACAGCTGTTTTGAAGATTAATAAGATAATGCACATGCGACTACTATAGGGTTTGGCCTTGAGTAAGTGGTCAACGAATGATGGATGCTGTTACAAACTACTGCCATTATACTTTTTACACCATTATACTGAGTCTTCAGAATAAAGTGTAATGGTAGTAGTTGGGAGTAGCATCATCGACTGAGCACTTATTCAAGGCTAAGCCCTTGGTAGTGGCCTGTATGTTATCTTAGCCACTGGACCACCAGGGAATTCCTTCATTCTATATCTTAAAAGTTGCCTTCCTCTCTGGGATTTCTGGTAGAGATAGCAAAGGCATAAAGCAGACATTATGCTCCTCAGGAATAAGAGGAATTATCAGAAGTCTGAGTTGATGGATGTTCACAATCTCTATGATTTTGAAGGGGGAGATAAAGTGACTTCCAAGTTATCCAGGGAAATTTTTAATAGTCTGTGTCTAGAAAAAGATCACCCAAACCTTCAAAATTTACAATGTTATATTGTTATCTTATTTCATGCTTACTAGATTCTCTACCAAGAAACTTAACTACTTGACATATGGTAGAGATTCAGGAAATATTTGCTAAAGCATAGACATTTTCAAAGAAATTAAGTTATATTTATTTGCAGGGAAAGCAAAAACACTATAGTAAGCTGCTGTGTCTACTGTGCTTCTTCTGATGGTCCATTGCTCTCTGTGATCAAACTGACTCATAAAATTATCCTTATCATGTTTAGTTCTATTTTGAATGTTGATTGATGTTCTAAATGTTTCTGGAGTTGTGTAGGTCTGGTCTCAAAACAGTGCTATTACTTCTTAGTTGTCTCTAAATAATAATATCAGTATCAAGAACATGTACACTTCCCTGACCGAATAAATGCACCCAGTGTGTCTTTATTACTATGAAAAGCAAGCATAGCTGCAAAGTATAGGCATGTATTTTATTAGCCTACTATAGCTTTCATTTGGGGAATTCTTTCATTCGTCTTATCCTTTCAAATGTGTCTCAACATTTGTTTGAAATTTTGCACAACCACCATGTCCTTTGACCACGATTCCATTTATATTATGTATGAATTTTTCTAATAATGCCAAGTATGAAAGTATTTTGAAAAAATTTGGTGCTGTCATGGTCAGAACTTAACACAGTCACCTAAAAAACAGATATCACACTTCCGTTGCTGCTGCTGCTGCTGCCAAGTCGCTTCAGTTGTGTCCGACTCTGTGCGACCCCATGGACAGCAGCCCACCACTAAGTTATAAACTCTTATGAAACCTGGCTTTACTTCACTGTTGGGTTTCTATTGTTAAAAAGCAAAATAACTGAGTAAATTGTAAAGATCTAATTGGCTTTTTACTCAATGATTCATGAATACAGCAGCATCCCACCTAGGAAATAAAAAGAACTCCAGAGAGCTCTACAAAATGACACACTTTAATAGGCAGAGGCAGGTGTGACAAGGAAATACTAGCAAAGAGTAGATTGTTTCAGGCAAGGTCACTTTCTTTTGGGAGAACAGCAGGGTCTATCAGGCAGATTACTTCACTAGTGTTGACCAGGAAATGTCAGACTGACTGGTTAAGATTTCACTCCTGGGAGAGGCTGACACAGCTGTTAGGTTAGATATTAAGCCTGGGTTTGGTGAGGTGAGCTTAGCACAAGTGATTCAATTGAGGCCTCTTATCTATTTTTTAATGTTTAAAGAATATATGTATGAAATCATGGTATTTTATTTTGGTTGTTAACGTGTGCCAACCAAAGTTACTTATTTGCTGTATTTTCCCTGTGGTACTTGAATATCACTATAGTGTACATGTCTCATTGTCAAATTAAGAAAATTGGCAAGACTATGGGATTTTCATGTTCTTTGTGGTCATGATTGCAAGTATGAAATGCCCTACCTGTTCATGAATAATAGCTTGGCTTGTCTCCAGTTTGAGTTGCATAATGCACTAGAAAAATCATGTCCCGAACACCAAGTATTATCTTTATAAAGATCAAACGATACTGAGCCAACATTAATTTTCTAAAGTCAAATTTATTTCAAAAATAAATTATTAGATACTGTAATCAGCATTATAATAAGCAAGTAAGATATATTTATTTCTAGCCCTATACAGAAAGATAATATGGCATGATCCCACTTATATGTGGAATATTAATTTGAATTCATATTAATAGAGAGTAGAATGGTTGTTACCACGGGGAGTGAGAATAGTGAAGGATAGGGGAAATGAGATGCTGATTAAAGCATACAGATTTTCAATCACAGAATAAATAAGTTCTTAAGACATAATTTATAGCATGGGGACTATGGTTAATAATGTACTGTATACTTGATATTTGGTAACAAAGAACATCCCAAGTGTTCTTACCACCCACACACAAAATGGTGACTATGTGCTGAGGAGTATGCTGATATCTTGATTGTGGTAATCATTTCACATTACATATGTTTATCAAAACATCACATTATATACCTTCAGTAATACAATTATTGTCAGTCATATCTTAATTAAGCTGAGGAAAGTGATATATTTATTTCTGCTGAAATTATCCTACTTTGTCCTTCAAAATGCCCAAATAATGATGAATAAACAAAATATATCTATAGTATAAATTTTATATTAGCAAAGACCATATACATTTCTATAAAACAATAACATTATCTACTGTTTCAATATTGGGCTTCCCTGATTGCCCAAATAGTAAAGAATCTGCCTGCAATGCAGGAGACCTGGTTTCAATCCCTGGGTCAGGAAGATCCCCTGGAGAAGGGCATGGCAACCCACTCCAGTATTCTTTTTTTTTTTTCTTTAATTAATTTTTATTTTTTAGTTTGTTTTGCTTTACAATACTGTATTCGTTTTGCTACACATCGACATGAATCAGCCACGAGTGTACATGAACTCTCAATCCCGACCCCCACCTCCCCCCTCCCGCCCCACACCCTCTCTCTGGATTATCCCCGTGCATCAGTCCCAAGCATCCTGCATCCTGCATCAAACCTGGACTGGCGATTCGTTTCACTTATAC
>SJXQ01008114.1:700372-716776 GCA_006408695.1 Aepyceros melampus
GCTGGGCATGGGGGCGGGGGGGAGGGTTCATGTCCCAGAGACTAGAACATGCTCCATCCAGTGGGTGGTGGGGAGTTCATGGTGGTTTCAGCAGACAGCTTCTAACCCTTAATGACAGCTTCAAGCCCTGTCCCCTTCCCTGTTCCCATGGCAGATAGCCTGCCATGACCCTGGAGTGCATGCTAAGTCACTTCAGTCGTGTCCTGCTCTTTGCCACCCCTTGGACTGTAGCCTGACAGGCTTCTTTGTCCATGGGATTCTCCAAGCAAGAATACTGGAGTGGGTTGCCATGCCCTCCTCTTCCTGACCCAGGGACTGAAGCCACATCTCTTATGTCTCCTGCACTGGTAGGTGGGTTCTTTACCCACTGAACTACCAAGTTTAACCTCTCTAGGTGCCTGCGACAGGAGTAGCCTGGTGCCAGCCACTGTCCATCTTTCTTCTTGAGGTTCCAGGGTTGGAGCAGGGAGGTTATAACTCTCACTTGCTCCCCAGTCTGCTCAAGCCTGAAGGAGCCAGAGCTTACAGAAACCGTAATGAGGAATTCTGCAATCATTTCTTTGTTGTAGTAATGAGAACCATTTATAACATTTATGGGTTTTCTTTCCTTATACGTTTGCCTTTTGGACACATTTCCAGGAGCTCATTAGTTACCGATGTAAAGGACTGCCTTAGTGAATACATTACTCCAAGTTTATAGAATTCTCTTCTCGCACCACAGCCTTCCATTCTGCTCTGTTCTCTCTTGCTTCCTATTTAAAAAAAAAAAAAAAAAAAACTTCTCAATGACCTTTAATCCCTGGACCCCCTTCCTATTTTCTCAGTCCATTACCTCCATTCTAACTTCCTTTATCCGCCTCCCCAGCATAGGTCAGTAATTATTTTGTTAATGCATATATTTCCTTACCACCGTGAAAATCTTCATTCCTTTCTGGGTCAGGAATCTACCTCCCCTACTCTTTTACTGTTCTTTCCCAATTTTTTTGCATGTTGCTGAAATACCAGAGGAATACGTTAATAGGTCCACTGTGAATCCATATAATCTAAGAGCATTTATGAATTTTTAGAATCGTTTTTATCCTCTCTCCATTGCATGCTCCATCTCTACAATTCTAAACCCTTTCCATCCAAGACCTTAACTGATGCCTCTTCTCACTCTCAACCGATGGGGGTGCTTTCTACTTCAAGTAGAAGTACTTCCTACCCGCAGGAGTTTCCACAAATAATTTTTCATCTTTCCATTATTTATCTTTCTTTCTTCTCTCTGAGAAACTGCTACTCCCTGTAAAAGCTAATCCTTTGGCCTTAAAGCCCCAATTTCTCCAGGATTAGTAGTAGTAGTAGTAGTCGCTCAGTCGTGTCCGACTCTTTGCAACTCCATAGACTGTAGCCCTGTAGCCCGCCAGGCTCCTCTGTCCATGGAATTCTCCAGGCAGGAATACTGGAGTGGGTAAGCTATTCCCTTCTCCAGGAGATCTACCCAACCCAGGGATCAAGCTCAGGTCTTCTGCTTTGCAGGCAGATTCTTTACTGTTTGAGCCACCAGGGAAGCCTCCTCTAGGATCAGACTCTCTACCATTTGTCACCTTTAACTTGCGGTTTCAAAGTCCTCCACTTTGTGGGCTCTAGGGTCTCTGCCTTCAAGCCAAGTCTTTATTATTCTTTAAATAAAAATTATTAATATTAATATAAAATTATTCAACATCTCTGCTATTTCCTTAAACTATTTACCTACAGATAGTGTTCCTTTACCATCAAACTTTGTCACTGAATGTCTATTACCATTGCCTCAAATTCTGGCCTTTGCTCTCTGCCAAACATCTTAGAACCCACTCCCTTTGGAATTTGGGCTTCCCAACCATTCTACTTTACCTCCTTCCTTAGCAATAAATGTTGTTGTTGTCATTTAGTCTCTAAGTTGTGTCCAACTCCTTTGTGACCCCATAGACTGTAGACCACCAGGCTCTTCTGTCCATGGGATCTCTCATGCAAGAATACTGTGGTATTCCTTCTCTAGGGGATCTTCCTGAACCAGGGATTGAACTGCATCTCTTGTGTCTCCTGCATTGGCAGGCAGCTTCTTTATCACTAATTTTTGGTAATTATACCAAATAATTATTGGTAATTATACCAATCAATAGTCATGTCCTAATTGCTGGCACACTGGGCTCAGTCTTCATCATCCTTGACGTCTCTGAACCATCTGCCAGGTTGACCTACCCCCTTCTCACTCTCCTCCCAGGGATTTTTCTTTTTTTTTAAAGGAAAATTAATGTATTTTAAAAAATTGGCTACATCTACCTGATACTACCCTTATTAGAGGATCCTTTGGTAACCCATCAGTTTGCACATTTCAAAACAAGCCAGATTCCTGACATTCCATGTCATACCTCAATAATCCAAAATTATGTGAACTTCAAATACCTACATTTTATATACTCTTTCACTATTTTCTACCTATAAACTTGCTGTGGAGACAGAGAAGGTCTTGGAAAGAACCCCAAGGAAATATCTAACATCTCTGTGCTCTGCTTAGTCTCTCAGTTGTGTCCAACTCTTTGCAACCCCATGGACTGTAGCCCACCAGCTTCCTCAGTCCATGGGGATTCTTTCTCTAGGCAAGAATACTGGAGTAGGTTTCCATGCCCTCCTCCAGGGAATCTTCCCAACCCAGGGATCAAAGCCAGGTCTCCTGCATTGCAGGTGGATTCTTTACCATCTGAGCCACCAAGGAGGCCCATCTAACATCTCTAAGCAGAAGCAAAGCAATTATCAAGAGGTTAAAGGAAATCCTACATGAAATCATCTGTCCATTCAAAGCTATTATCTCTGAACTGAGGAAATAATGTCAGCTCTGGCAGTAAACAATTTCTCATTTAGTGTCTGTGATTCTGTATTGCCTGATCTTTCAAACACACTGGAAACACTCTTAATCGCCATCCTTTCCTCTTCCCCTTTCCTAAACATGGGGGTGGTTCTTCAGTGTTCTAGCTTCAGACCTTTTCCCTTTTCTGTCTTCTCTCATTCTGCTTTCCACTCATGTCATTATTAAGCCTGTTATGAATCCTGGCAGGCATACAAATCGTGAATTTCTAGCACTGAAAGATAGTGAGTCATCTTCCCCTGGGCTTCCCACCAGCCCTGTTAACTCAGCACTCCAACCTGAACACAGTGTCTTGTCACTCTAACTAGTTTCATATTTGAATTTTCATAATTGTATCACCACCGCCATTCTCCTACATACCCTACTTGAAAATCTTGTGCTTTTTTTGTTTTTTCTTGGTCCCATTTCTCCCATATCATACTCCCTAAATTTTATCATAAATGTACTGGGAATATGCTTGGCATGTATATTCTTAGGATACCTATCTTACCTTGTCTTGAATTACAATAGGTGAAAATTTTAAGAGAAAAATTCGGTAAAAGGAAATTTAAACATTATTAGTTACTTTAAAATCAATGATATTATTATTCACTCTATAAAAATGATCTTTATGGCAAGAACAAGATGTAAAACTCAGCCTCTACTTTAAAATTTTAATAGGCTAAAATTACATGCAATTATATTTGTACACACTAGAAAAAAATTAGTAATATTGAAAACTATATTTTTAAAGTAATTGATTTTATTATGTGTTATAGATGGAATTATGTTCCCCCCAAATTCATATGTTGAAGCCTTAACTACCCAAGTGACTGCATTCAGAGATAGGGCCTTTAAAGAAGTAAAGTAAAAAGAGGTATAAGGGTTGGGCCCTAGCCCAGCATGGCTGTGTCCTTATAAGAAGAGGAAGAGACACCAGAGAGGCACATGCAGAGGGAAGTCTGTGTGATGGCACAGAGAAGGGAAAAGACATCTGTAAGCCGGAAGAGACCTTCACCTGAAACCGGTCCTGCTGACACCCTGATCACAGATGCTCAGCCTCCAGAACAGCGAGAAAATAAATTTCTGTTGTTTGAGCCAGTCTGTCTCTAATTTTTTTTTTTTCTTATGGCAATAGTCAATACATTATAAAAAATCTAAATATACAAGAAGAGAATATAGTCAAATAAGCCCCCATATAACCGTTGCTCAAATTTAATAATTAAGTTGAACCACTGGATTTATGGGTTCTGTACCCTCAGTTTGAAAATAGGTATATTTTTTAAATTCTGTAGAGTTCCAAAAAGCAAAACTTGAAATTTGCCATGTGTGGACAGGAATTTACATATCATTTACATTGTATTTACATTGTATTAGTTATTAAAAGTAATCTAGAGATGGTTTGAAGGATATGGGAGGATGTACCTAGGTTATATGCAAATATAATATTATACTATTTTATATAAGGCTTTTGCACATCCACAAATTTTAGTATCTGAGGGGTTCTGGAACCAACCCTCTATGGATACTGAGGGACAACAATACCAAGATCTTGCCACATGTATAATTTCTTCCTTTCATTTGCTGAAGCATTTAAAGCGAACCCTAGACATCAGCTTATTTCACCCTACCTTCCTTCACTGTGCACCTCGTATACAACGTCAAAGCCATTGCCACACTAACAAAATTAACAATAACTTGGAATTATATAAAACCTAGTCCATATTCAAACTCTTCACAGTCTAAAAGTGTGTTTTTACAACAGATTTTTATATTGTCTTGTTTTTTTTCAGTCAAGACCCATACAAGTTCTATCCGGGGCATTTGATTGTTGTGTTTCCTATGTTTTTTTAAAATGTTTTTTATTTTCTATGCCGTTGATTTGTAGAAGAAACCAGGTCCATAAAGTCCACATTCTGCATTTGTCTGTTTACTTCATTCCTGTGGTACTTGTTCCTCTAGCCCCTTGCTTCCCATAAACTTGGTTTGGTTTGTTTCCTATGTTTTGTTTATTCCCTCTACCTTATGGGTCACTTATAAAAACTTGCCTTTCAGTGATGCCTTTTTTCTGCTGAATTCATCTCAGTTGGTTCTTAGTCTTTTAATAGGTACCAATTGTGATGAATTAGTCATATTCTAATGGTTTCCCTGAGTGGAATGATGACATAGTGTAGGATCTGAAGACACATAAACATGAGTCAAATAAAATTATTTTAGAAGAAATTCAGGAAATGATCATTGTTTTATTGACTCTGTTCGTTGATTCAGTATGCTCTACTGTAAGAATATTCTCTCTTTAAAAATTTACCCACTTAAAAAGAAATAAAATACTCCCACATGCCAATTACTTTTCCTGATTATGAGGGCCAGATTTTGAAGTTTTTAGATGTATAGAGGCAATTATTTTTAAATAACTGGAGGGATTTAGCTTATGTGTGTGCATGCATGCTATTCTTTGCAATGTACATGCAGAATCTTGTGTTTGTAGATTAAAAACTGAAACTTAGTAATATGAAGTGTCTTTCCTAAGTATATAGAGATATGATACTTATATATTTTATCATATATACAACTTTTTTATAAGTATGTAATTTCTAAATATTCTTTCAAGACTTGATAATTTCTCAATGGTATGGAAATTTCATGAAGGATATGGCACAATTATAATTACTTACATTTATTATGTACCTACAATTTTGCAGGTACTAGTTTATACTCTATATCTAATAAAGCATTTAAACTTCATAATAAACCTAAAAATAGATTCTAGAATTATTCCTATTTAATAGGTGAGGAGTCAGAGAGTCATAAACCGATTAGGTTCCAAGTTTTTTCTTACAGCTGGTAAGTAGCAGAGACAAGCTTTGCATCTAGGCAGCTTAACCCCCTGATCCTTAGAGGCCTGATCCTGAGCCTTAGATCCTTAGCTTCCATGCTGTGCAAAGCCTGTATTAAAGTGGTCTAAGACAAGGGAGGCGGAAGTCACTAACGGGTTCTCAGCCTGTGCTGGCCGGTGCCCACTTCCCCCATGGCTCTGGGGGGACTTCTTCAGTTTCAGAGGGGATTCTGGGAATCCCCATCCAAATAAGGCCGTGATGGATGGATCTGAGAATACTGCTGATGAGAAGCGGAAAGCCCCAGCCATTGAGAGACTTGAAAGAATCTAGCTATTTCCCTTCCTGTCTCTTCTGACAGAATTAGTCAAAGTTAGTTTGTAGAGACTGCAGCAGGTCAAGAAAGAAGTAGGTATCAGTGCCTTTGGAGGAGTGGGATCTAATCTGTGTCAGGCCACATTGGCTAACGCCACCAGGCCTTCCAGGAACACTGAGGATAGAGGAGTTTGCATTTTGGAGATAAGTTCTGATAGAACGGACTTGGTGACAAACTGCTAGTTACACGTGCGTTTTTAATCCTTCATACTGAATGTGTGTGTGTGTTCAGTTGAGTCTGACTCTTTGTGGCCCCATGGCCTGTAAGCCTGCCAGGCTTCTTCTGTCCATGGAATTTTCTAGGGAAGAATACTGGAGCCTGTTGCCATTTCCTACTCCAAGCATCTTCTCAACCCAAGGATCTCTTGTGTCTCCGGCATTGGCAGGTGGATTCTATATCACTGCACCACCTCAGAAGTCCCTGTGCTGAATATGTCACTTTAGATCTTCAAAGACTACAGCAAAGAAAACCTGTCTAGAATAAAAAGACAAAGAGTTGCAATTGGACTGGTTGGGCTTTGTTTTATTGTAAAACCCCTCTATGTATCTACATTACAGCACCTGGAAAATTGTTGTTAAAACTTGTTTTAACTATATATATCCGTTTCTTAGGGTTGCTATAACAAAGTACAACAAATTGGGTGGCTTACACCACAAAAATTTTTTCTAGTCTTAATTTTTTGAAAAATTGTTATAATGTTTTCCACAGTGGCTGTACAACTTACATTCCCACCAACAGGGCACAAGGGTTCTCTTTTCTCCACATCCCTACCAACGCTTGTTATTTCCAGTCTCTTTGAAAATAGCCACTCTAACAGGTGTGTGCAGCGAGCAGGGGCTCTTTGCTGTGGAGGGTGGGCTTCTCATTGCCGTGACTTCTCTTGTTGCACACCACAGGCTCTATGGTTGTGCAGGCTTCAATTTTCAGTACACAGGCTCCAGAGCTCAGGTCAAGTAATTGTGGCATGTGGGCTTAGTTGCTCCGTGGCATGCAGAATCTTCCTGGACCAGAAATTGGACCCATGTCTCCTACATTGGGAGGCAGATTCTCATCCACTGTGTCACCAGGAAGTCCTTGTTGTGTTTTGATTTGCATTTTCCTGATGGCTATCTATTCATGTACCTGTTTGCCATCTGTATGCCTCTGGAGGAATGTCTGTTTAGACCCTCTGCCCATGTTTGGTTTTTTGCTATTGCGTTTTATGAGTTGTTTATTTATTTTGAATATTAATCCTGTATCAGATATATGATTTGCATATCTTTTCTCTCATTCTGTAGGTTGCCATTTCACTTTGTCAATGGCCTACTATGTTGTGCAGAAGCTTTTTATTTGATGTAGTCCCATTAGTTTATTTTTGCTTTTGTTACCTTTGCCTTGGTGTCAAACTCATAAAGTCCTTGAAAAGGTCAAGGAGCTTACCTCCTGTGTTTTCTTCTAGGAATTTGTGGTTTCAGGTCTTATGTTCAAGTCTTTAATGTGAGGTATAAGACACTAGTCCACTTTTGCATATGGTTGTTCAGTTTTCCCAATATCATTTATTGAAGGGATTGTTCTTTTTCCATTGTACATCTTTGGCTCCTTATTCATAAATTAACTGAATATATCCATTTGGATTTATTCCTGGGCTCTCCATTTTGGTTTATTGACCTACATGTCTGTTTTTATGCCAATACCATACTGTTTTGGTTACTAAAGCCTTGTTCAGTTCAGTTCAGTTCAGTTGCTCAGTCGTGTTCAACTCTGCTACCCTGTGAATCGCAGCATGTCAGGCCTCCCTGTCCATAACCAACTCCCGGAGTTCACTCAAACTCATGTCCATCGAGTCGGTGATGCCATCCAGCCATCTCATCCTCGGTCGTCTCCTTTTCCTCCTGCCCCCAACCCCTCCCAGCATCAGAGTCTTTTCCAATGAGTCAACCCTTCGCGTGAGGTGGCCAAAGTACTGGAGTTTCAGTTTTAGCATCATTCCTTCCAAAGAACACCCAGGACTGATCTCCTTCAGAATGGACTGGTTGGATCTCCTTGCAGTCCAAGAGACTCTCAAGAGTCTTCTCCAACACCACAGTTCAAAAACATCAATTCTTTGCTGCTCAGCTTTCTTCAAGTCCAACTCTCACATCCATACATGACCACAGGAAAAACCATAGCCTTGACTAGACGGACTTTAGTCGGCAAAGCAATGTCTCTGCTTTTTAATATGCTATCTAGGTTGGTCATAATTTTCCTTTCAAAGAGTAAGCGTCTTCTAATTTCATGGCTGCAATCACCATCTGCAGTGATTTTGGAGCCCAGAAAAATAAAGTCTGACACTGTTTCCACTGTTTCCCCATCTATTTCCCATGAAGTGATGGGACCAGATGCCATGATCTTCATTTTCTGAATGTTGAGCTTTAAGCCAACTTTTTCACTCTCCACTTTCACTTTCACCAAGAGGCTTTTTAGTTCCTCTTCACTTTCTGCCATAAGGGTGGTGTCATCTGCATATCTGAGATTGATATTTCTCCCAGAAATCTTGATTCCAGCTTGTGCTTCTTCCAGCCCAGCATTTCTCATGATATACTCTGCATATAAGTTAAATAAGCAGTGTAGTGTAGCTGAAAATCAGCAATTTTGATACCTCCATCTTTCTTCTTTCTCAAGATTGCTTTGACTCTTTGGGGTTTATTATGGTCCTTAAAAACTTTAGGATTGTTTTTTCTAAAAATAAACAGGTGAAAATACCATTGGGATTTTGTTAGGTATAGTCTTGAATCTGTAGATTGTTTTGGATAATATGGATATTTTAACAATATTAATTCTTCCAATCCATGAGCAAGGAATAACTTTCCATTTACTTGAGTCTTCAACTTCCCTTATCAGTGTCACAGTTTTCAGTGTACAAGTCTTTCACCTCTTTGGTCAAATCTATCCCTAGGTATTTTGTTCTTTTTTGATGGAGTTATAAATGGAATTGTTTTCTGAAATTCTCATTCTGGCCATTCATTATTAGTGTATCTTTTAATTCTACCTGCTAATAATTCATTGAGGGTATTGCCATCTATATTCATCAGGAATATTGGTCTATAATTTTCTTTTCTTGTCATATCTCTGTCTGAATATGTATCAGGACAATGATTGCATCATAAATGATTTTTGAAGCATTCCCTCCTCTTCAATTTTTATGAAAAATGTGAGGATTGTTTTAATTCTTTAAATGTTTGGTAGCATTCACCAGTGAAGCCCTTTGGTTCTAGACATTTTTGTTGTTGTTGGGAGGTTTTTGATTATGGATTCAATCTCCTTAGAAATAGTTGTTCTGTTCAGATTTTCTGTTTCTTCATGATTCAGTCTTGGTGGGTTTTATACTTCTAGAATTTTCCCTTTCTTCTAAGTTGTTCAATTTGTTGTTGTATAATTGTTCATCATAGTTTCTTATGCCCCTTTGTATTTCTGGGGTATCAATTGTAATGTCTCCTTTTTCATTAAAAAATTATTTTTAATTGAAGGACAATTACTTTACTCCTCTTTCACTTTTTATTTCATATGCTTGTGCTCTCTCTTTTTTTCTTGATAAATCTAGCTAAAGGTTTGTCAGTTCAGTTGCTCAGTTATGTCCGACTCTTTGTGATCCCATGGACTGCAGCACGCCAGGCTTCCCTGTCCAACACCAACTCCCCGAGCTTGCTCAGACTCATGTCTATCGAGTTGGTGATGCCATCCAACCACCTCGTCCTTTGTCGTCCCCTTCTCCTCCCACCTTCAATCTTTTCCACCATCAGGGTCTTTTCCAATGAGTCACTTCACATCAGGTAGCCAAAGTATTGGAGTTTCAGCTTCAGCATCAGTCCTTCCAGTGAATATTCAGGACTGATCTCCTTTAGGATGGACTGGTTGGATCTCCTTGCAGTCCAAGGGACTCTCAAGAGTCTTCTCCAACACCACAGTTTAAAAGAATCAGTTCTTCAGCACTCAGCTATCTTTATAGTCCAAATCTCACATCCATACTTGACTACTGGGAAAACCATAGCTTTGACTAGATGGACCTTTTGACAAAGTTTTGTCAATTTTGTTTATTTTTTAAAAATCAATTCATAGTTTCATTTATCTTTTCTATTGTCATTTTAGTCTCTATCATTCATTTTCTGATTTTTATTCCCTTCCTCCTACTATTTTGGGCTTCATTTATTCTTTCTTCTCTAGTCTTTGAGGTGTAAAGTTATTTTTTGAGTAATTCTTTTTTCTTAATGTAGGCATTTATTGCTATGGACTTGTCTCTTAGAGTTTCTTTTGCTGTACTACATACCTTTCGGGATATTGTGCTTCCATGTTCATTTATCTTAAGACATTTTTTAATCTCTCTTTTGATTTCTTTTTTGACCCACCAATTATTCAGTAGCATTGCTTAATCTCCCCATATTTGTGAATTGTATAGCTTTCTTCTTGTAATTGATTTTGAGTTTCATACCATTGTGACTGAAAAAGATGCTTGATATGATTCTATTGGTTTAAATTTATTACTTGTTTTGTAGCTTAACATATGATCTATCCTGGAAAATGTTCCATACAAACTGAGAAAAATGTGTATTCTGTTGTTTTTGGTTGGAATGTTCTGCATATATTTGTTGAGTCTCCTTGGTCTAGTATTTTGGTTATAGCTAATGTTTCCTTATTGATTTTCTGTCTCAATGAACTGTCCATTGATAGATCTCCTACCACTATTGTATTGCTTTCTATTTCTTTCTTTAGATCTGTTAGTATTTGTTTTATGTTTTTAGGTGTTCCTATGTTATGTGCATAAATGTTAACATACATTATATCCTCTTGTTTGATTGATTCTATTATCATTATATAATGACTTTATTTGTCTCTTATTACAGTCTTGAAGGAGTGGCCTTATGTAGGAGTTAAAGCTTTTCATTCAAACTTGCCCTAGCTCTTGGTTTGTCTTTCAAATCTTCGTGATCGCCCAAGCAACCTACATTATTTTAAGGGGTTCCCAGTAGTTGAGGACATTCCAAGAACTGTCAGTGTCTCAAAAGTGAGAATCTGACTCCCACCTAGATTCAAGCGGCTTGAAATCCAGACTCTCAACCAGCAGCTTTTAAAGTACGTATATATTCATCTTTCAGAGAAAGATTGGGAGAATAGTGTTTCTGCCTGTCCCTCTGGACTTAGCCTTGATGTAATAGTAAGAACTGTTTCTTTCTTTGTTACTGAACACAAGTCCCACATGCACCAGAGCTAAGCAATCATGGGATGTGTCCTTTGGGTAGCAGACACAAAACCCAGGGTGCCAGATACGTACACAAGCTCATTTCTTGGAGACAACAATGGCGCCTATATGTGCGTTCAGTTAGATGCCTGCCTCTCAGGTGGGTGCTTTAAGACAAGCAAATAAGCTCTCCGAGTCTTTTCTTTTCTAATTAATTTTTTTGCCTGGATCTTTGTTACTGCATGAGAGTTTTTCTTAGTTGTGGTGAGGAGAAGCTCCTCTAGTTGTGGTACGTCATTTTCTCAAAGCAGTGGCTTTTCTTGGTGCAGAGGATGGGCGCTAGGTGGGTGGGCTTCAGCAGCTGTGGCTTGTAGGTTCTAGAACACCATCTCAGTAGTTGTGGTGCTTGGACCTAGCTACTCCTTGGTATGTGGGACCTTCCCAGACCAAGGATCAAACCCATGTCCCCTGCATTAGCAGGTGGATTCTTAACCACTGGACCACCAGAGAAGTCCCTTTCAGAGTCTTACTGGTGACTTTTCAGTCAGCTGCCTCTGTGCTGAGCCTGGGTGTGTCTATGAGAGCCCTCAAAGAGCTGTTTCTCAGTTGCTATAATCTTATGGATCTCATGAATGTGAGCCCCTTGGCTTTCGAAGCTACATGTTTTGTGGGCTCATTCTCAGGGGCAGGTCTTAAAAGCTGGAGTACCAGGTATAAGTCAAACTCTTCACTCCTAAAGTAGAAGCTCAGGGTCTGAGTTCTTTCCTGATTGTGGGTTGGTGCACTGAGGTTGGGGTTTATGGTAAGACTGTTTCTCAGCCTCTCCTACCCTCTTCAATATGTGTGTGTGTGTGTGTGTGTGTGTGTGTGTGTGTGTTTTCTCATTCATCCAATCTGTAGGAGTTACTTAGCTAGTTTCTAGGTTTTCTTGTTTGTTTTTTTCAGAGAAAATTGTTCCAGATGTAGCTATGGATTTGGTGTGTCAGTGGGAGGCAGTGAGTCAGAATCCTCCTAAATCACCATCTTGGCATGAATCTGTTCTCATTTTCACTTCTATTTCTTTCTCAGATTACTTGTCCCATCTTCATTTTCCAATGACAGATATCAGAACTTTCTTTTTCTTCATTCTGTATCCTGCTCCTTCCATCTCCTTCAGCCCCTTCCATCTCTTTCACTCTTTGCTCTCTATCCAATCCTTTCTTGGTATTGATTCCAGGTTAATCTTCTAAGTTAATCTGCTATTACTCCTTTCCTGGTATTTATTCCAAGTTAATCTTTGAACAGCATAACATTTTAAATAAGCAAATTTCTGCTTGGATATCCCCATTACCCCATCACTCATATTATTGAGTCCAGGCACCTTCATTTGGCATTTAGAGATCTTTCACAATCTGGCCTCCAACATAGATTTTCTCAAAAACCTTCCACTCTTGACTTTCTCTGAACCACCCATCCTGGCCAGGGGCATCTTTCTTCCAAAAGTACATATTTTTACATCCATTTTTTTTCTTATTATCTGTTCTACTCCTTCTAGAACTCCTCTCTCTTCCTCCTTTTTGTTTAGCTTAGTCATCCTTTGCTCCTTGCTCAATCGTGTCCGACTCTTTGAGACCCCATAAACTGTACCCCACCAGGCTCCTCTGACATGGGATTTTCCAGGCAAGAATACTGGAGCAGGTTGTCATTTCCTCTTCCAGGGGATCTTCCCAACCCAAGGATGGAATCTATGTCTCCTGAAGTTCCTGCTTTGGCGGTCAGATTCTTTATCACTGAGCCACCTGGGAAGCCCTTATCTAAAATGCCAAGTTCAATACACACTTCTTTCAGAAGAGAGTCCCTGCTTATATGATGTGACACGATTTCAGAGATATAAAAATGGGGCAGGGGAGGTGAATGTGCATTTTCAAATAAATTAAATGCAATATGTAGAATGAAGCTGACAATGTTTAACAGACTACATATTTATAGGGGACAACTCTGGTGTATTTTTTTCCCAGCATCCATTCAATCTTCTCCTAATAATGTTTCCGTATTTCTCTCAGTGGGTCCACTTTCTTCTGTGGGGTCAGGTACCACTCAAGGCATTAAATCCACTTGTAATCAGGGGAGGAACTCATTCCCAAGTCCAAGTTAATCAATGTATTAATGCCCCTAGCCAATACGATTGGTTCAGGAAGGGTTTTGGATTTGAACCTGGAAGTATATAGCTCCTGGAACTATTGGCAGCTTTCAGGAAATTGATGTAGCACTGAGGAACCAGAAATTAAGAAGAGAAAAACAAAGTTCTGGTAGGGTATTTGAATCCTGGATCATAACGAACCAAGGACAGAAGCACTTGGACTGGTTAGTAACACAAGCCCCTAAGTTCCCTTTTCGCTTCAGACAGTGTGGCTCTCAATGTCTTTCGTTTGCAACTAAAATAATCCTGATTTAGAATAGAGAAGACAAGTTCCTAGGTATAAAGACACATTCAATAAATATTTATTGCATGCCTACTATATACCAGCACTGCATATAATTAATGAGTATATAAAAATAAGTAAAATAGTCTCTCGAATCAAGCTCCTCTTAGGTAGGAAGGGAAAATCTTCCAGAAGCTTCACCCAGGTTAGTCTGGCATTCTACCTTGACTCCTTTGTACACCCTGGACCAGATAAATAGAATTTCATGTAAGTGGCTATGTCAGGAGGAATTTCTGAAAGTAGTACTATAACAGACACAATTTGGACTTTTATTAACCACATATTTGTGGTAAACTCTATCCTTAGAAAACCATAATCTCTCATTATAAAAAATTAAGACATGATACCAATTTAGAGCATAGATTTAACACTATCTTTTAAAAGCAGCAATGGTGTTTTAAGGGAGCTGTTTATTAAAGATACCACATAAAGATACCACATAAAAATTAGAGAGTAGTTTGAATTAAACCTTTTTTTAGATTTATACGCTGTGCACTTCTGATATTTAAGGTTCAGTTACTTGGTGGAAATCTGGAACAGAAAATATTCAGCAGATTAGGGTGAAGAACGAAGAAAGGAAGGCCATCCTGGGTACAGCACTTGTTATACAAATCAGTGCTATATTTACTTCAGTGCTTAATATGACAGATAAGCCAACTGATGCTGATTATTAACATGCTAAGCATATAAAACCGCATTTTAGCAATCCCACAAATAGTCTGACACTGAAAGATTTCAGCAATTTAGAGCTAGTCATAAAGCTCATAAAAGCTCATAAAAATCAGTATTATTACATTCATACTTGAAAAAATGAGCCAGTTATTATTGATACTAATTGGAATTTTAAAAATCAAAGGCTAGAGTTTCAGTAAAAATCTGCCCATGTATAATATTATTATTTGAAACTTAAAAAAGGACATGTAGACACAATGAGACTCAAACTTTACCTTATTAATTGCCCAGAATATTGAGTCAGAGGCAAAAGTGAGCTTTCATATAAGTTAGTAATGATACATTATGATGAAAAGAGACCTTAATGATCTGTAAGATTACCTAGATGTAGGGCAAACTCCTCATTTATAGAGGAAGAATCAATTGAATACATACAAATATGATTTTCATAAAGGCAAGAGGCAGCCCTACTCTGACATAGAACAAATTTGAGGTAATTTTACAGACTTTTAATATCAAAGAAACTTTCTGTATGGAGATATCTATATCTATTTCTATCCCTATATCTAGAAATATGTATAAATATATACATATATATAGTCTAAAAATTAAAATAATCCTTCCTGTAATACAAAATCAATAACCACTATGTCCAAACTTTGACTCTCTGAAGAGCACTGTTAGGAGGCAATGCTGGCATTTTACAGCCCACAGAATGTTCTAAGCAAGTCTACGGCCATACCATGCTGAATGTTCCCAATCTCATTAATCTCGGAAGCTAAGCACGGTTGGGCCTGGCTAGTACTTGGACTGGAAAATGCACTGACTGAGCAAGACATGGCCTTTGAGGCTTCTCTGGTGGCTCAGTGGTAGAGAATCCACATGCTAATGCAGGAGACATGGGTTCAGTCCCTGGTGAGGGAAGACCTCACTGCTAAGGAGCAACTCAGCCCCAGGTCCACATCTAGTGAGCCTGTGCTTTCAGAGCCTGGCGGCCACAACTACTGAGCCCACGTGCTGCAACTCCTGAAACCCGGGTGCCCTAGAGCCTGTGCTCGGCAGCAAGAGAAGCCACCACTGCGAGAAGCCTGTGCCCGGCACCTAGAGAGTGGCCCCTGCTCACCGCAACTAAAGAAAAGTCCGCACAAAAGCGGAGACCCAGCTTAGCCAAAAATAGATAAATAAATAAAATTATACATATTTAAAAAAAGACATCCCCTTTGGCTGGCTCTCTGGAAATAGCATTCAGACAGTTCCACCTCCTTCTCACTGAAACATTTCCAATAGTCCTGGCCTACTACGTAGGGTTGCAGTTTTTAATCTCATTATAGAGTTTGTAGTGAGACAAATTACTGACTTAAATAGTGAATAGGCCTACATTTATGGCCTCATTCAAAAAATACTTCTGTTAAGTAAATTCACCACGCTTAAATTTTTAAAAACGAGATGTGATACAGAAGCATGAACAACCAGCTTAAATATAATTAATACATTAAACATACTCAAGTGCTCCAAATACATATGAATAACCCCAACAAGCCCCTTCTACTGTAGCCACTCATAAAGATATGTAAATATTATTTAGCATGCATTCAATTTCTCATTAATACTGTTCTTTTTATAAAAATAAGTATGTGCTATCAAACTATAGAATCCTTCACATAAATACATCTTACTTGCTACCTTAAAAATTCATCTCTATGCAAGGGAAGGAGAGGGTGAGGGAAACTGAAAGAGTAGCACTAAAACATATATTAATCCTTTACCATATGTAAAACAGATAGCTAGGGGGAAGTTGCTGTATAACATAGGGAGCTCAACCTGGGGCTCTCTGACAACCTGGAGGGGAGGGATGGGATGGGGGGTGGGAGGAAGGTCCAAGAGGGAGGGGACCCATGTACACTTCTGGCTGATTCACGTTGTTGTATGGCAGAAACCAAGATAACACTGTAAAGCAATTATCTTCCAATTAAGAAATACATTAAAAAATTCATTTTCTATGACAT
>SJXQ01008114.1:717015-729095 GCA_006408695.1 Aepyceros melampus
ACTAAGGTAAATTCTAAGGAAGTTCTAGGGCTGAGAGAAAAGGTTATTGATGTATTGGCATCATTACACTAGTCATCCGTTGAGTTTCTTATGACAGAACAGCAAGAATCAAGAGATAAACGAGGAGGGAGATAAAACCCAAACCAGAGATAACACTAAAAACCAAGAAAAAATGAATGTCTAATCCGCTCACAACCACAGGAGGACAAACATGTTTTCACAATCCAGACTCTAATAATTACAGGCCTATTTAACTTAACTGGAAAACAAGGTACATATTTAGTCCTGTGTAAGCATATTATACTCAGCATCCCCAAAGTGGGTCCTTACCGAGATGTACTAATCCCAGATTTTATTTTCCATATGTTGATAAATTTTATGTTTCTAGGAATATATCCATTTCTTTTAGGTTGTCTAATTTGTTGGTGTATAATTGTTAATAGCATTTCATGATCCTTGTTGTTTTTACTTGTTTTTATTTTTTTCATTCTAATTTCAAAATTTTATTTTTTCAAAACGAAAAAATTTTTGCTTTTTCATACCACGTGGTATGTGGAACTTCCCCCACCAGGGATGGAACCAGTACCCCCACAGTGGAAGCACAGAGTCCTGAGCACTAGACCACCAGGGAAGTCCTGATAATTATCTTCTACTACCTATGGGAGATGTTTTGTTTGGTAAAATATCCTTTCCCCAAGAAACTAAGAAAAAGAATTCACACGCGAGCTTATAAAAATGGATATTGTGAAGTTGCTTATTAAATGAAAAATATATTTTGAGATCGACTTAGCTTAAGGTTTTCATTTCATGTGAAATTCTCAAGTTGTTTGAGTACTTGATATTTTTCATGTTGTTTACTCATATACCAAGTGACAGGCAATGTATGTTCAGCATTTTCAATGACCCTCTCAACTTTACCCAATCTCCATTGCTTCTTATGTACTTGTTTACTCATTTATTTATTTATCCATTTATTTGTGATTCAGCAAATGAAGTTATCGAGTACCTGATATTCTAGAATTGGAGATGCACTTATGTACTGACATTAGCTATGACTTTATTTTTATCCTCTTTAAATTATACGTTTAGTTTTTTGAGGAACTGACAAACAGTTTCATTTGTATATTTTTTAAAACACAAAATACTTCTATGTCAGATGGGTGGGTAGGTAGGTAGATAGACAGACTGAGAGAGACAGATGTTTGGTGTAATGGATAAACTGAAAAAACACTCACAGAAGTCATTTCGGTGGTGGGGATGGAATTGATATGAGGAGAGAGGAAAAATTAGGCTAGGAGTGATCAAAGGAAATATTAGTTTTATCTGCAGTGCTTTCTTTCATTTTTTAGAAGGCCACACTCACATACATTATTTGCAAAATTATTTTAAAAATGGGAAAGAGGGAAGTAAATTTGATAGAATATAAACAGTTGTCAACTTGAGGTAGAAGGAATATCCATGTATACTATTCTTTATACCTTTCTTTTTTCTTAATTAGAGAAAACATTTTTTTCTAAAAAAAATTACTTGATCTATATAAAAATTGGTGAAGGAGATAGGATCATGATATAATATTATTCTTACTATAAAAGGCAGAGTTCTGAAATAGCGGTGGGCCAGAACCAGGAGTAGGGCTCTGGTCTGCTGGTGGAGGGCTCAAAGAGGAAAGGGGGGCTGAAGAGGTGAACACCCTAAATTCTTTGATGCTGTGTGCCAAAACCCCTAAAATTGTTTATTTGTTCCCCATTTTTGATGATACAAAGACATTTCTGTTTTGAAGTTCGCTGCTGTTGTAAGGCAGCATGGAGGAAGAAAGGGTGAGGTTCAGGAGAATATAGCAACAAGAGGCAAGGCTGGGGGACAAGATAACAACTGAGAACAGTTGATAGGAAATGAGGGAAGTGGAGGAAAGGAAGGATTCTGAGGTAACACAGATCAAAGTCAGAGAGCTTCAAAGGGCCATTTGCAGCAGGCCATTTGTGCCAGTGAGAGATGAGATGGATTTTCCCAAGTCTTGATTTCCTACCAGCACCCCTGACCTCTTCCAGGTTTCACTATTTCCGTGCTAAGTGACTGAGAGGGCAGGTATGTGTAATGTGTGTATTGCAGGTAAGGAAAATGAAGGGCATGAGGAGCCTGGAAGGAATGTGGGGTGTGAGATAAAAAGCCAGTTAAATTAAGAACAAACTGTCATCTCTCTGAAGTAGACCAACTGTTGGCTGTCAGATCATTCAAAGCCGACGCTTTGTCAGATACATCTCCCAGACACTAACAAAATTAGTAAACAAAAACTCCCAAATTCCTCAATAACATTTTTTTTTTCACATTCTTGCCATGGAAAAGGATCACTTTGTCACTAATCTGTGCGATATAATTAAGTCTCTTTTGTTTCTAATGCCTTTAAGTTGCTAGTTTTAGAGACAAGAACAGCATCAGGGCTGAGAACAAAGAACTCTTCACTCACAAATGTACTTATTTTCAGCTGAGGAAATTAGAATAATCTAAGAAGGAAAGGAAAGTTATCTGTGGTTATGAGTTCCACCTACACACTGCCAGCAAATTCATTTTCCTCAAGTTCAGGGCTGAATACATCATTTCTCTATTCAAATTTCTCTCGCTGACAAAAGCGATATCCCCCCCAAAAAAAATTTCTCAAAATTATCTTGGTATTTCTTGAGAAAAGGAACTCCTAGTTCAAATAAATTTAGAAAATGATAAGCAAAATTTCTTACTGCAGAACTTTAAAAAATTAATCTGA
This sequence comes from Aepyceros melampus, assembly GCA_006408695.1. Lineage (NCBI taxonomy): Eukaryota > Metazoa > Chordata > Mammalia > Artiodactyla > Bovidae > Aepyceros > Aepyceros melampus. Next base: position 719,774 of record SJXQ01008114.1, read on the forward strand.
AGCATGCAAGTGCATGGTGTAGAGCAACTCTGAAAGTTATTTAACCAAAATATTCCCTTGCTCTTATTCCCTCCCAAACCCCCACCCCCCAAATTCTGTGAGACATAGTTTGAAAATCTTGAATGACCTTATGAAAAGCCTGGATGCTAAAATCAGACCTGGGTGTAAGTCCCTGCTCAACCACTTAGTAGCTCAGTGATATTATGCTAACAACTTAATTTTTCCTATTTCTGTTTGCTTTTCGGTAGAATGGGATAACCACCTTTTCAGGGCCGTTGTGAAGATTAACTGAGATAACATTGTTATCCTGGATTTAGGCCTCAACCTGCTCTTACAGCCTTCTGAAGAAAACAAGGACCAGAGAGTGAGGGCCATAAGTTATTGAAAGTCATGGTAAGGTTTTAAATAGGAGTAAGTGTTTGAATTCTCCTACCCTTCCTAGGGCAGCTTGTTCACATCTTCAGAGCATGGTCATGCCTTGCCCTTGCTTTACACATGTAAGTCTTACTTATCACTCAAGATCCTTCTCGAAAGCCTCTTTCTCAACAATGCCCTCTTCCGTTCCTTCACAGGCAGTTTGTAAATTCTTCTTGTAAACTCTCTCACCTTTTTTTTCCCATACCTTTCTTCTAGCACTCAACTCATGCCATGACAGATCAGAGGTATTTATATGGTACTGTATTTATTTCCCTGACAAGTATCCTTCTAAGGTAGCGTCTTTATTTTGCCCCATCCTTGTAAGTGTAATACCATGATCTGTAGTATTCACTACATCTCTGTCAAAGAGAAACATGTTTATCACTTTATGGTTCAAAAAGTGGCTTTCTAATTACAGCACTGAAATAAACATAAAAAGAACTGGTTTTCTCCCATTAGCAGAAATCTACAAGTTTAGAGCTCCTTCCAAAAACTCCTTCAAAGAGCATCATCTGCTGCCCTCCTGTGTTTGATTCAAAAATTATTTCATACCAGTACAGAGTTACAGATTCAATTATATGTATTTGGACAGCATTTTATTTACTTTCAAAGCCTTGAATGGATTTTTCTTACAAAAGTGATTATTCCCATTAAAATTATCTTTATTCAATACATTTCAAATTACATTTTTTTAGTGTTATATAAGAACTTTCACACTGGTCTGACAGTCCTTCATTATAACCTACTAAACTTTTAATATTTCCATTTTTCATCTGAGACAGTAACTTATTTCCAATTATTCTAATATGATTTTCTACCTGTTTGGGCAACAGTATGTTGAAGACTTTGTACTTTGGAACTAGAAAAACCTAGTTCAAATCCTGGCTTAGCCACATAGCATCTGTGTGACCTTGGCAAATAGCTTTTCTGAAACTGTTTCATCTGTAAAACAAAAGATACTACCTCCCAGAGATCACATCAGATAAAACACTTGTACACCATAAAAGCTATCAATATGTTAGCTATTATTACTGTCTGAGAAGCATGTTTTCAAATATCTCTTTCCTTTGCTCTGACCTACTCTGGTGAACTTGAAGACTGCCTAAAACATAAATTAGTATATTGTCTAAGTTAAGTCTTATCTTTTCATATTCAGCACAACATTTATTGAACACTTGTGATATGTTGGCACCATCTGAGACACTTGAGATTTATCAAGTAATAAAACAGACCCAAATCCTGTCCCTGTGAATCCTGATAGTATAAATTTAAGCCAGTTCATGTATGTCTCTAGGTTTCTAACTTCCTTCTAAACGCCTGCAGTTACTTATTGTCCACATTTTCATTTGATTCTTTGTATAAACTACCCTATACTAAATATCCAGTCTCTTCCTATTTCCAGTGTGGGTGGTCATCTCTCCTGGTATAGTGCTACACACTCCAATTAAAGGGCTCACTCTCATTCCAGTTTCGTAAGGATGAGGATTTAGAGCTTGACTCCTATTCTTTATAGGGGGAAAAGCATCAGTATTGATACTTTTATTTATCTGCTGACAATTACAGTCCATTCTCTGTTACATTACCTATATCTATTCTCAACATAACAGCCAGAAAGACCCCTTTAAAAAGTGGTTCAGTTGTTTTCCTGGAAATGATGGTCTATTTCATTCATTTTCGGAGAAAATATCTGCTAAATACTCAAGTCTTGTTGTTGTTCAGTTGCTCAGTTGTGTCCAACTCTTTGCAACCCCATGGACTGCAGCATGCCAGGCATCCCTGTCCTTCACCATCTCCCAGTGCTTGCTCAAATTCATGTCCATTGAGTCGGTGATGCTATCCAACCAAGTCTAAATAATATAGTTTAATCTATCAGTCTATCAGTTTTTTTTTCAAGTGAAAATGGTGGGAATTTCAGAGAATCTGTGAAGTTGACACATTTTAATAACACTTAGATTTTACTTGCCATTTTCACTGCATTATCTTGATATAAAAGCAATCGTGAATAAAACTACTAGCACTTAGCATCAATCAAGATAGTGACACCAAACTACTAGTAGTCACTGTATTCTTCACTGCCATATACTCTCAACAAAAATAAACAAAATAAAAAACCGACTCTGTTTCACTTAAGAATGTCCTTGATTGGGGCTTCCCTGGTGGCTCAGTGCTAAAGAATCAGCCTGCCAAATCAGGGGACACAGGTTCAATTCCTGATCTGGGAAGGTCCCACTTGCCTTGGAGCAGCATAGCCCATGTGCCTCAACTATTGAGCCTGTGCTCTACTGCCCACATGCCACAACTACTGAAGCCCATGTGCCCTGGAGCCTGTGCTCCACAACAAAAAAAGCCCGCCCACAATGAGAAGCCCGTGCATTGCAACAAAGAGTAGCCCCTGCTTGCCACAACTAGAGAAAAGCCCACGCAGAAACCAAGACCCAGCACAGCCAAAAATAAATAAAATGAAAATTATTTTTAAAAAGAATGTCCTTGATAAAATAAAACTGATTTTATGAACTCTTAGCCCACAAGGACATATCTTTTCAAATAATCAAAATTGGTAGTATGCATAAACCATTTCTGCTTCTACCAAAGCACAGTGGTTTTTTCAAGAAAAAGCATTGTTATTATTTGAGTTGCAGACTAAATGGATTCTTTTTTTTTTCTTTCTCTCTCTCAAGGAACATCATTCTTTACTTGTAAGACTGACAAACTGCAACTATTCAGAATTTGGTATTTGACAGATATTTTCTTGAAAATGAACCAAGTAGGCTTGTCACTTTAAGGAAAAGACGGCAAGATTTGCTACCAGTGACCAAATTTAGGCTATCAAGTAAAAACTTCAAATTGTGGGAAACATATCATCACTGTTAGTTTTTCAGCTTACTATTTCTGCTTTATTGACTATGCCAAAGCCTTTGACTGTGTGGATCACAATAAACTGTGGAAAATTCTGAAAGGATGGGAATACCAGGTTGCCTAACCAACCTCTTGAGAAACCTGTATGCAGGTTAGGAAGCAACAGTTAGAACTGGACATGGAACAACAGACTGGTTCCAAATAGGAAAAGGAGGACGTCAAGGCTGTATATTGTCACCCTGCTTATTTAACTTCTATGCAGAGTGAGTACATCATGAGAAACGCTGAGCTGGAAGAAGCACAAGGTGGATTGAAGATTGCTGGGAGAAATATCAATAACCTCAGATATGCAGATGACACCACCCTTATGACAGAAAGTGAAGAACTAAAGAGCCTCTTGATGAAAGTGAAAGAAGAGAGTGAAAAAGTTGGCTTAAAGCTCAACATTCAGAAAGATCATGGCATCTGGTCCCATCACTTCATGAGAAATAGAGGGGGAAACAGTGGAAACAGTGTCAGACTTTATTTTTCTGGGCTTCAAAATCAGTGCAGATGGCGACTGCAGCCATGAAATTAAGACACTTACTCCTTGGAAGGAAAGTTATGACCAACCTAGATAGCATATTCAAAAGCAGATACATTACTTTGCCAACAAAGGTCCGTCTAGTCCAAGGCTATGGTTTTTCCAGTAGTCATGTATGGATGTGAGAGTTGGGACTATAAGCAAAGCTGAGTGCCAAAGAATTGATGCTTTTGAACTGTAGTGTTGGAGAAGACTCTTGAGAGTCCTTTGGACTGCAAGGAAATCCAACCAGTCCATCCTAAAGGAGATCAGTCCTGGGTGTTCACTGGAAGGACTGATGTTGAAGCTGAAACTCCAATACTTTGGCCACCTGATGCAAAGAGCTGACTCATCTGAAAAGACCCTGATGCTGGGAAAGATTGAGGGAAGGAGGAGAAGGGGACAACAGAGGACGAGATGGTTGGATGGCATCACCGACTCAATGGACGTGGGTTTGGGTGGATTCCAGGGGTTGGTGATAGACAGGGAGGCTTGGCGTGCTGCAGTTCATGGGGTTGCAAAGAGTCAGACACGACTGAGCGACTGAACTGAACTGAACACGTAAGACTTTTCTCAAGAGATCAGCAATGATACTAACAAAATGTACAAAGTACAGTATTTTGGTACATACAATGAAATGTGTCAACACTTAGAAGGCCTATATAATTCAGTGAGCCAACACTTTCCAGATGAGCAATTCAAGGTATTACAAAATCATATATGGGTAAAATTAGATTCATTCAATGCTCAACATAGATTAATGAATTTTAATATAATAGAGACTGAAAGGTTGATCATATCTTACATTGTATCTAACTTCTAAGATATTTGAAATGGCTATTAAAATATTTCTCTCTTACTATATATTTATGTGAAGTGGGTTTTTTTTTTTAAAGATGACTTAAAAAAATTTTTGTTTGTGATGGGTCTTCATTGATGCACAAGTGTTTTCTCTGGTAGCGGCGAGTGGGGGCTATTTTGTTGCAGCCCAAGGATTTCTCACTGCAGTGGCTTCTCTTGCTGTGGAGCACAGGCTTTAGGTGCATGGGCTTCAGGAGTTGCAGTATGTGGGCTCAGTAGTTGTCGCCTTTGGGTTCTAGGGTGCACAAGCTTCAGTAGTTATGGCACACAGGCTTAGTTGCTCTGCAGCATATGGAATGTTTCCAGACCAGGGATCAAACCCTTGTACAGGGAAGTCCTGAAGTAGATGTTTTCATACTTCAGCCAAAACTTCATATTCTAGGAATTTGAATGCAGAAGCAGATAAAAGAATACAGCTGTCTTATATTAAGCAGACATTGAAGAAGGGGGGCTTCCCTCGTGAATCAGACGGCAAAGAACCTGCCTGCCACACAAGAGACACAGGTTTGATCCCTGGGTCAGGAAGATCCCCTGGAGGAGGAAATAGCAACCCACTCCAGTATTCTTGCCTGGAGAATTCCATCAATAGAGAAGCCTGGCAGGGTATAGTCCATGGGGTCCCAGAGTCAGATAAAACTGATCAATTAACACCTTTATATACCGACAGTGAAGTCATATGCAAAGTTGCTTTTTAAAAGAAGACACAATCTTTTTCACTAAATGTTTTGGAAAAGTTATTTTTCATAAAATATTCTCGTTAACATGCAATGGTCTTTTATTGTTATTTATTTATGGTTGCAGTAGGTCTTCGTTGCAGTGTGTAGGCTTTCTCTAGTTGTGGAGTGTGGGTTTCTCATTGTGGTGGCTTCTCTTTCAGCGGAGCACAGGCTCTAGAGCAGATGAGCTTTGGTAGTTGCAGGGCCCAGGTTTAGTTGCCCTACAGTATGTAGAATCTTCCCGGACCAGGGATCAAACCCATGTCCCCTACATTGGCAGGCAGATTCTTAACTGCTGGCCCACCAGGGAAGTCCTGTTATTGTTATTTTAAAATGAATTACCAGGTATTTTAAGTATTTCTCAGTTTTAATTTTTAATTTGGTGACTATCAACAGCTATAACCAAAAACAAAAGCTCTATGGGAGTCTTCAAGAATTTTAAAGAATGTAATGGCATTCCAAGGCCAATATGCTTGAGACTCACTGATCTAAAATGTGTCAGATCATATCTCCTAATAGTCTTCCAATGGCTCCCCATATTCTCAGGATAAAAGCCACAAGTCCTTACATAGGCCCACCAGGCTCTACTCTTATCTGTTCCCTCTACATAAACTATACCTCCACTATCCCCTGGCTCATTCCTTTCAGCCATACTTGTTTTTTTACTCTTCGTCCAATAAGCCGTACACAATCCGTCTTAGGTACTTTTCACTGGAAGTTTTCTCTGCCTGGAAAGTAATTTCCCCCATTTTCTGCATGGCTATTTGCCTCACTTCCTTAAAGTCTCTGCACAAATGTCACCTTCTCAATATTTCCCCAACTAGTGTTAATATAAGCCCCTAAAGCATGGGAAATGGTTGCCACATAGTACTCAACAAATATTTGTTGAATGTTGAATGAATGAAAGAATTCGTCTGACAGCTTGTCAAGTCTCAAGACACATCCTCAAAGCCCCAAAAGGATGCAATCTGCAGAGAGGACAATGCCAGCAAAGATTTTTTTTTTTTTTTGAATGAAAGAAAAAGAAGGATACGATGATCACAAATTTCAATACTGAAAGCGTTATGGGCCTGAAAAAAGCTCTTGGGAAAAGTCTGGGTTGGGAAATGTTATAAAGGTTGGGCAGGGTGCATTTAAGTGTCTGGCCCTGAACTACCTGCCCAACCCCTTCCTAACCCTTCCCTTTTTTATCCCTTCTATTCTCCCGCCTCCCCCGAAGCCACAGTTCCAAAGCCCTCCCTGGACCCCTCCACCAGAACACAAGTAGTCCACACCAAGAGACTGAAACATTTCTAAACTTTATGTAAAAAGCAACAACCAACTAGCCGGAAACGAGCCTCTAAATCCCGTCTCACTCCAGTGCCGTCTTCTCTAAAGTTTGCTCCACGGTCCAGTCACAGTTCTCAGGGGTCCTGACGGTCTCCCAACGCTGTGTTCCACAGGAAAACAGAGTCCACAGAAAGGCAGGTCATGGGTAAGCACCTCTGTACAAGGAAAGCAAGAGAAGCAGAGACATGGAGAATCAGTTCACTTAAGAACAAGCGAGAATGCAGGCGAACCCGGGGAACTCAGGGACAGGTACTCACGTACAGCGGTGATACCGCGGGGTCTCAGTTCTCCTCTGGCTTGTCGGCTGGCGGGCCGCAAGGCTGCAGCATCTTCTCCATCAAGTTGAAGCGGACTCGCGCTTTGCTCTCATTCTCGGCAATGGCGAAGTAGTTGAGAAGATCGAAGTGGCCCATGTAGGAGCAGTAGGAGTCGCGGTGCTGGTTCACCAGCCATTCCCACTTCGTGGTGTCCGCGTGGCCGGTGCCGATGTACTTGGACTGCAGATGCTCTAGCTGGCTGTGAATGGTGTAGCGGTCCGTCATCTCACCGGTTTCCCCTTTGCTCCCAGGTGAGAGGCAGCCGACTACAGGAAGGCCGCTGGGACTTCAAGCGGGACTCCGGAACCTCGGAACCCACGCGGTCGCAGGCGGATGGCGTCACAGCAAAGAAGCCGCGCAGATTCGCGGTCCCCGGTCTCAGAGGCGGAAGCAGAAGTGTATTCGTCACCGAATTGGAGTTGCCTAGGCAACGCTACAAGTGGGTCGCCCCTGTAGAGAGTCCCGCCCCCTTCGCAGAGCGTTGCATGCTGGTCCTTTTAGTAGCCCTTTCCTAAAAGGAGCTTTGCAGGCTGGGACTTGTGGTCTCTGAGGGCTGGTAACACAGGCTTTTTAGGAACCCTGAGAAACGTTTAACGAGTTCCCCTGGTGGCTCAGTGGTAAAGAAACCGCCTGCCAATTCACGAGACTTGGGTTCTAGCCTTGGGTCGGGAAGATCCCTTGAAGAAGAAAATGGCAATCCACCCCAATATTCTTGCCTGGGAAATCCCATGGACAGAGAAGCCTGGCAGGCTACAATCTATGGGGTCGCAAAAAGAGTCAGACACAATTTAGCGACTAAACAAGAAGAAGAAATGGAGAGACCTTTAAAAGGATGCTGGCGGCGTAATAGAAGGAGGCCTCTGGGAGGCAAGAGGCATCCTCAGGTGGTTTGGGGCTAAATGGACATGAGAAACTCTACAGGACAGGGCAGGGATTGGGAATATCAACTCTTGGTATGACACCGCTTTCGGAGCTAACGAGGCACAGTAATAGCCCGTTCACAACCGTGGGTGGGTCACCTTGAAGTCAGGAGACGCAAGTTCTGGTCCCAGCCACGTTTTACAAGTTGTGTGGAAAGTTATTTCATCACTTGCAGGGCTGCCATTTCCTGCCTGGTCACCAAAGTACAGCACCAGTTCCGACACGTTCCGGCGCCTGCATCAAGCCGCTCCTTCCTCTTGAGCTTCTAATTTTGATATTCTCCCTTCAGCTTCTCACCACGCCCTACACGGCCTCAGCCTATAAATCTTTCTCAACGTTTCATGCTGCTCGCCTCCCCAGTTCTGCTTTCGTACTGTTCTCGCTGCTTGGAATGTTTTGTTCCCGCTGGCAAACACTTTTCCCTTTAAGTCACCTCGAAAGTATCTCCTTGAAATTGACTTTGGCTACTCCAGACAGATGGAAATTCTTCCTCTTTACCTCTGTTTTATCACTTTAAATCCGATTTTTGGTTTAAAGAACTTCCTCACACGAATACAAACCACTTAAGAAAAATTGTTTGCTTCTGTTGATCTATCATATGTTTTTTTTTTTTTTAATGATATCCTCATAGCCTGGCAGAGATTGTTTCTCTAAAAACTTTTGATGAATGGGTAAACTGTATGGTAGCCATATAGAAAGAACTCTTTACGGAGTGAAAGACAACTTTCAGTTCAGTTCAGTTCAGTCGCTCAGTCGTGTCCGACTCTTTGCGACCCCATGAATCGCAGTACGCCAGGCCTCCCTGTCCATCACCAACTCCTGGGGTTCACTCAGACTCACGTCCATTAAGTCCGTGATGCCATCCAGCCATCTCATCCTCGGTCGTCCCCTTCTCCTCCTGCCCCCAATCCCTCCCAGCATCAGGGTCTTTTCCAATGAGTCAACTCTTCGCATAAGGTGCCCAAAGTACTGGAGCTTCAGTTTTAGCATCATTCCTTCCAAAGAAATCCCAGGGTTGATCTCCTTCAGAATGGACTGGTTGGATCTCCTTGCAGTCCAAGGGACTCTCAAGAGTCTTCTCCAACACCACAGTTCAAAAGCATCAATTCTTCGGCGCTCAGCCTTCTTCACAGTCCAACTCTCACATCCATACATGACCACAGGAAAAACCATAGCCTTGACTAGACGGACCTTAGTCGGCAAAGTAATGTCTCTGCTTTTGAATATACTATCTAGGTTGGTCATAACTTTTCTTCCAAGGAGTAAGCGTCTTTTAATTTCATGGCTGCAGTCACCATCTGCAGTGATTTTGGACCCCCCAAAAAGAAAGTCTGACACTGTTT
>SJXQ01008114.1:729508-775497 GCA_006408695.1 Aepyceros melampus
CCAGATGCCATGATGTTCGTTTTCTGAATGTTGAGCTTTAAGCCAACTTTTTCACTCTCCTCTTTCACTTTCATCAACAGGCTTTTTAGTTCCTCTTCACTTTCTGCCATAAGGGTGGTGTCATCTGCATATCTGAGGTTATTGATATTTCTCCCAGCAGTCTTGATTCCAGCTTGTGTTTCTTCCAGTCCAGCCTTTCTCATGATGTACTCTGCATATAAGTTAAATAAGCAGGGTGACAATATACAGCCTTGACGTACTCCTTTTCCTATTTGGAACCAGTCTGTTGTTCCATGTCCAACTTTAAAATACTTTTATTCTGGTACGATAAAAGTGGCAGTTACGTAGTACCAGTAAGTCTAGAGAGATACAGCATGATGATTATAGTTAATGCTATATTGAATGCCGAAATTTTCCAGAGAGTAAATTTCAGGTGCTCTCATGAGTTTGAGTAAGCACATGAGATGGTGAAGGACAGGGAAGCCTAGCGTGCTGCCCTCCATGGGGTTGCAAAGAGGCGGACAGGACTGAGCGACTATAATGGGAGGAAATGCATATATTAATTAGCTTGACAGTAGTAAATAACGTTTCACTGTATATATGTATATGAAATCTTTTTGCACCCCTTAGATACATGCAGTTTTTATTTTTTTTAAAGAAAGATTGAAAAAACAAAATGACACAAATATCTTAAAGGATCAAATAAGTGTATCAAAAATGAAAAAAAAAAAGTTACCCCTTCAGTTCAAACTTTGTTACAACATATGTTTCTTTCCTAAAACCTAGAAACTAATATAAGGCATGCTTGTGGGTTTACCATCCAGATGTATCAAACTTGGCCTTTTGCCATTTTTGTTTCCAACTTTATTATTTTGTTTTGGCTTTGTTTTTTAAAGAAATAAAACCATACAAATAAACTCGAAAAGTTCTCTGTACTGCTGTCCCTAACTTACTTTAGGATCCTATCTTGAGTTTCAGTTCAGTTCAGTTCAGTCGCGCAGTCGTGTCCAACTCTTTGCGACCCTATGAATCGCAGCACACAGGCCTCCCTGTCCATCACCAACTCCCGGAGTTCACTCAGACTCACGTCCATTGAGTCCGTGATGCCATCCAGCCATCTCATCCTCTGTCGTCCCCTTCTCCTCCTGCCCCCAATCCCTCCCAGCATCAGGGTCTTTTCCAATGAGTCAACTCTTCGCATTAGGTGGCCAAAGTACTGGAGTTTCAGCTTTAGCATCATTCCTTCCAAAGAAACCCCAGGGTTAATCCTGAGTTTAGAATTAATCACTCCCGAGCCTGTGTTTTTGACTGCTGCAAATTTGTATATCCATAAACAATAGATGTCTTTGTTATGCATGTTTTAAAGCTTCATAAATCTCATGGACAGAGGAGCCTGGCAGGCTACAGTCCATGGGGTTGCAAAGAGTTGGACACCACTTAGCAACTAAACCATGACAATAAATGACACAGATAAATGCGTGTACTGTTATGAAAGTTGTTTTTTTTTCCTTGTCAGCATCCTTGTTGATATATATAGCTATAGCTATGTGTTTTATTTAGCATTTTAAAAAATGTGTTTATTAACCTATTGTATTCCTGCTTCTGTGAACTGCATATTCTTATCCTTTGCCCATTTTCTTATAGGGATGTTTGTCTTCTTCTTACTAATTTTTAAGGAGATCTTTAAATATTCAGGATATTAGGCTTGGCACTTACATTCAATGAAAAAAAATTTTTCCAGTCTAGGGTTCATCTTTACCCTTTATAGTACGTTTCATTATACAAAAGTTAATTTTAAAGTAGTCAGATGTACCAGCCATCCTTTATGGTTTATCCTTTTTGCATTTGGTTTGAAAAACGAAATAAAAACAAAAAACAAAAACAAAAAAAGCCCCCTCTTTTGTACTCTGGGACCATAAAAAATAATTTTCTTCATTTTCTTGTAAAAGTTTTAGAATTTTGCTTTTTCATATTTAGACAATTCACCTGGAAGATTTTGTTCCTTTAGGGATCTAATTAGAAGGAAATGTCAATCGACTCCAGTATTCTTGCATGGAAAATCCATAGACAGAGGAGCCTGGCAGGCTATACAGTTCATGGGGTCACAATGAGTAGGACACGACTGAGCACATAAACTCAACTCAACTCATATGGCCAACTTGTTAAATATGTTTCTATATGGCTAACAGTGATAACCAGTCACTCACTAAATAGTACATCCTTTCCCTACCCATCTTTAATGCTTCTGTTGTACATGTAGGTCTGTTTCTGGGCATTATGTTCTATTAGTCTCTTTGCTGTGCCCATACCAGTAACACCAGATCTTAATTATTGTATCTTTATAATAAGTCTTGATATCTGACAATGTGAAAGTCTGTAGAATTTCCTTCTTTCATAAATGTCTTCATAATTCTTGATCCTTTGCTCTTCCACATGAATTTAGACTGTTAGTAAAATCCTCATGGAAATTGTGATTGAGTCGTTAAATAAAGCCATGAAAGTCAATATTATTTCCATATCATTAAGAATGATTCTAAGGATATGAGGGAAAAACCTCAAATTCAAAGACCTTTGGAGCTAGATAGAAAATATTTATATGTATTAAGACCCAAGGTGTATTAGCTTGCTAGGGCTGCCAAAACAAAGTGCCACAAAACTGGATGACTTAAACAATAGAAACGTGTTTCCTTCCAGTTCTATAGCCCGGAAGTCCCAAGATAACGCGTTGGCAGGATTGGCTTCACTGTGAGGACTGTCTCATTGTCTCACAGATGGCCATCTTCTCTCTGTCTTCACATGGTTTTCCCGCGTGTTTCTGAGTCCTAATCTCCTCCTCTTAGAAAGGCACAAGTCATCCTGAATTAGAGTCAGCCCATATCACCTCATTTCACGTAAAGGCTCTATCTCTAAATGAAGTCACCTTGTAAGTTACGAGGGATGAGGACTCCAGTGTTTGTTTGAACTAAGGTAGGGGTAGGGAGGTGGAATATTTGAGAACTTTTGAAAACACTTACAATTTGTGAAAATAACAAGTACATGAAATCTTGTATTTGTCGTGAGACAATTGCAATACTTAATAGGAAAATGAAGAATTACATTGAAAGTTATGGTATAAAATATTTGAGAGTAAAAATTTGGAATGAAACTAAATTTTATCTAAAAGCCTGTTAAAAATGACTGTGAAAATTTGCTGAAAATAAATAGTTTAGGATTTTTTGCTGAGCTTGAAAGTTTAAGGAAGGCTTCCTTGGTGGCTCAGTCGTGAAGAATCCTCCTGTCAGTGCAGGAGACATGGGTTCAATCTCTGATCTGAGACGATCCCACGTGCTGTGGGGCAACAAAGCCCATGCATCACAACTATTGAGCCTGTGTTCTGGAGCCGCAGCTACTGAAGGCCATGTGCCCTAGCGTCCATGCTCTGCAAGAAGAGAAACTACGGTCAAGGGAAGTCCACTCACCACAGCTTGAGAGTATGCCCTGCTTGCCACAACTGGAGAAAAGCTCAAACAATGAAGATCCGGCCCAGCCAACAAAAAAAAAAGTTTAAGGAAAGAGGCGCTTCTTCGATTTATGTCTTTAATAAATTGAACATTAGCTTTAAAAATCTAAATGAACCTCTGAATATTATTTTGTACAAAAGATCCTCAAAATCACCAAGAAAGCCTTCCATGTATCAAGATCAGCATATAGATAACACAAAAACCCTGCTTCACTTTTAATTGTAGTTACACTGAATTTATAGATTTATTTGGGATGAATTGTCATCTTAACTATATTGAATTTTCTCATCTGGTACATAGTAAATATTTCCATTTATTTAAGTCTAATTTTTTTACTTTAAATAAAGCTTATGTAATTTTCTCCAAATGGATCTTTTATGTCTTCTATCAGATTTATCCCTGGGTATATGCTATATATATATTTAAAGATGTTCCTTATGAGTCTTAAATTGTCACCTTGTAAAGAGTATCACATTTTCTTACATTTCTTGCTAATAAAGAGTTTTGGTCTGGAACCAGTGGTCTTATCGGTGAGATATGTCGGGAGAACTGTTACTATTTCCTGTCCCAAGATAGTACCTTAAGTCAGCCCTGCCTGTTAGGTTACTCAATATAACTATCAAATGCCATCTTATAGTTTGGCATTTAAAGAAAATAAGCAAGACAAGTTTCCAGTGGAAAGGATATAGAATAGAAGATGTATAAGGAAAAGAAAAGATATCTGTTTTAGATGGAAAATTATACTTTAATCCATTTCTTAAGTCCAGTAATGCAAGGCAACATTTTTCTCTTTTCATCTTTTCTTGGTCTATCTTTATAGCTGCTGGCTTAAAAAAATTTTTTAAGTCATTTAATATTTTGAATGGTCAAGGTTTCATTCAAGACCAAAAAAGTATACAAAAGAATGCATTTTTCAACATCTACCCATTTCCCATCCTGAGTAAGTAACAATTGCTATGTGTATCTTATTTATCCTTCCAGAGATTTTAAAAATGAAAACACATATATATGATATACTTATTAAAGTGCCTACAGATATATTTGATATTTAACCCCTTTTAAAATTTAGATGGTAGCAAAATACTCACTATACTTCTCTACTTTGACTTTTTTGTTTGCTTTTTGTTATATTTTCTTGGACATATCGTGGTGATCATCTCATATGAATACATAAAAAACTTCCTCATCCTTTTTGATTTTTGGTCTTGTTTTAACCTGCATAATATTCCATTTATGGGTGTATTATTATAAATAAGCACCCTCTTATTGATTATCAAATATCTTGTGTATCCAGAAATTATATCTAAGTTTTATTACTATTGCAGAAGAATACAAAGTTCAAATTTAAATAAACTAAAATCACATCTCCTTTGGTGAAATAATTATTTTATATATCCTTTTTCTCTAAGGAGATTTTAAAGTATCAAAAGGATTTTCTGTATGTCTAGGTGTTGATATCATGTTTCACACTAGGGGTCGCCAAAACAGTATTTAAAGCCAACAAACAAGCCAGTAGCTCAGTTCAGTTCAGTCACTCAGCTGTGCGTGACTCTGCGACCCCATGGACTGCAGCACGCAAGGCCTCCCGTCTATCACCAACTCCCAGAGCTTGCTCAAACTCATGTCCATGAACTGGTGATGCCAACCAACCATCTCATCCTCTGTTGTCCCCTTCTCCCACCTTCAATCTTTCCCAACATCTGGGTCTTTTCCAATGAGTCAGTTCTTCCCATCAGCTGGCCAAAGTATTGGAGTTGCAGTTTCAGCATCAGTCCTTCCAATGAACATTCAGGACCTATTTCACTTAGGATGGACTGGTTGGATCTCCTTGCAGTCCAAGGGATTCTCAAGAGTCTTCTCCAACACCACAGTTTAAAAGCATCAATTCTTTGGCACTCAGTTTTCTTTATAGTTCAACTCTCACATCCATACATGACCACTGGAAAAACCATAGCCTTGACTAGAAGGACTTTTGTTGGTAAAGTGATGTCTGCTTTTTAATATGCTGTCTAGGTTGGTCATAGCTTTTCTTCCAAGGAACAAGCGTCTTTTAATTTCATGGCTGCAAGCACCATCTGCAGTGATTTTGGAGCCAAAAAATGTAAAGTCTGTCACTGTTTCCACTGTTTCTCCATCTATTTGCCATGAAGTGATCTCCACCAGATGCCATGATCTTGGTTTTCTGAATGTTGAGCTTTAAGCCACACTTTTCACTCTCCTCTTTCACTTTCATCAGAGACTCTTTAGTTCTTTTATGCTTTCTGCTATAAGGGTGGTGCCATCTGCATATCTGAGGTCATTGATATTTTTCCTGGCAATCTTGATTCCAGCTTGTGCTTCATCCAGCCTGGCATTTCGGATGATGTACTCTGCATAGAAGTTAAATAAGCAGGGTGACAATATACAGCCTTGATGTACTCCTTTCCCAATTTGGAACCAGTCTGTTGTTCCATGTCTGATTCTAACTGTTGCTTCTTGACCTGCATACAGATTTCTCAGCAGGCAGGTCAGGTGGTCTGGTATTCCCATCTCTTTCAGAATTTTCCAGTTTGTTGTCATCCACATAGTCAAAGGCTTTGGCATAGTCAATAAAGCAGAAATAGATACTTTTCTGGAACTCTCTCGCTTTTTCAATGATCCAACAGATGTTGCAATTTGATCTCTGGTTCCTCTGCATTTTCTAAATCCACCTTGAACATCTGCAGGTTCACAGTTCATGTACTGTTGAAGCCTGGCTTGGAGAATTTTAAGCATTACTTTGCTAGTGTGTAAGATGACTGCAATTGTGCGGTAGTTTGAACATTCTTTGGCATTGGAATGAAACATTCTTTGGCATTTCTTTGGGACTGGAATGAAAACTGACCTTTTCCAGTCCTGTGGCCATTGCTGAGTTTTCCACATTTGCTGGCATACTGAGTGCAACACTTTCACAGCATCATCTTTTAGGATTTGAAATAGCTCAACTGGAATTCCATCACCTCCACTAGCTTTGTTCACAGTGATGCTTCCTAAGGCCCACCTGACTTTGCATTCCAGGATGTCTGGCTCTTGGTGAGTGATCACACTATTGTGGTTATCTGGGTCATGAAGATTTTTTTTGTATAGTTCTTCTGTGTATTCTTGCCACCTCTTCTTAATATCTTCTGCTTCTGTTAGGTCCAGACTATTTCTGTCCTTTATCGAGCCCATCTTTGCATGAAATGTTCCCTTGGTATCTCTAATTTTCTTGAAGAGATCTCTAGTCTTTCCCATTCTATTGTTTTCCTCTACTTCTTTGCATTGATCACTGAGGAAGGCTTTCTTATCTCTCCTTGCTATTCTTTGGAACTCTGCATTCAAATGGGTATATCTTTCCTTTTCTCCTTTGCCTTTAGCTTCTCTTCTTTTCTCAGTTATTTGTAAGGCCTCCTCAGACAATCATTTTGGCTTTTTGCATTTCTTTTTCTTGGGGATGGTCTCGATCTCTGCCTTTTGTACAATGTCACGAACCTCTGTCCATAGTTCTTCAGGGACTCTATCAGATATAATCCTGTAGTTGAGAACATTTTATTATTAGGCACCTTGAGTATCTCAATTATGGTAAGCAGGAAAAATACATTATGACTGAAATGCTAAAAACAAAACTGTGGTTTGCTGTATCTTCAAAGGCAACTAAGACTTTTATACAGAAAAGCAATGGCAACCCACTCCAGTACTCTTGCCTGGAAAAATCCATGGACAGAGGAGCCTGGTAGGCTGCAGTCCATGGGGTTGCTAGGAGTCTGACACGACTGAGCGACTTCACTTTCACTTTTCACTTTCATGCATTGGAGAAGGAAATGGCAACCCATTCCAGTGTTCTTGCCTAGAGAATCCCAGGGACGGGGGAGCCTGGTGGGCTTCTGTCTCTGAGGTTGCACAGAGTCGGACACAACTGAAGTAACTTAGCAGCAGCAGCAGCAAGATTTTTATAACATAGGAGGAAACTAAGTTATCTTTATCATCATAAAGACTTTAGGGTTTTACGTTTAGTTGGAATAAATGATGATGTGGAATTTAGGTAATATGAAATTTATGGAACTTTTAAAAAGAAGTTTGCTGGACATGATCTTACTTTGCTGTGGTTAAAAATGTCTTTAACTCCAGCTTTTCTTCTTCCAGCTACCATAGGTTTCATATATTTGAGCAGATCTAGAACTCTTAATTTTTGTAGGGTTTTACTTCTAATTGGGCACATACTTCAAAAGTGTAAAGTGTTCTGTACTTTAAAAGTTCTCCTTGGACAGATATGATTGCTATGGGTTTGTATTCAATAACTTTTCATTTGAGATTTTATAGGCTGGTCCTTCTCTGTTTAGTAATAATAGTCAACGCTGGTATAATTTTTGAACAAAAATTTCTCATAGGAAAAGTTGCACAAAGGAACTTTGAAGTATTATGCATATTTTCCATTTGTTGCAGTAATTTGGAATCTTGCAGCATTAGGATTAATGATTTATATATCATAGGTGCTGAATCAATATTTAATGAATAGATCAGTGACTGAATGTTCATGACTGCATGTTAAGTGACAACAAAAGATTGGAAACAAGCTTGGTGCCAACAATACAGGAATAATCACATAAATTATGCGAGTACATATGCCATATCTCATTTGAATATAAGTTCCTTTGAAATGTGTGACTTTTTTCTCCATCATATTAGCATGGTGATTTACCATTGTCAGTGCTCAATAAATATTCATTGAATTAGAATATTTTTTTCACACTGGGTTAAGCATGGGTAGCCCCAAATCACAAAGCATACCCCAGGAACTGGGACTGTCCACCTCAAAATCACAACCATCCTTTATAAGAGACATAGATTTGGGGGGAATAATTTTTCCTATGGAGTTAATGTCAGAGAAAAAGACCCAAGACAAGGGTTTACAAAATTATGAATATACTACATTTTAACTGTTTTAGAATAGCTTCAATCAGTTATCTAAAAAGATTGCAAGGAATAGTTTTTCATAGCTGAGCCAATTCAAGTGAGATCCATGAACATCCATAATCAGAAATTAGGATACAGAATCTAAGAACAAGAAGTGAAATGGATGGGACTGATGTACGCCACATTTCAGCTATCCAATTAAACATAAGATTCATTCTTGTCTACGTGCAGTTTAAGTCAAGGATGAACCTGGAGGAAAGGAGTTGTACCTTTCTTCTGATTTGCATTTGAGCAAGTGTAAGTTTTGGGGTTTGTTTTAATTTTAATTTATGGCTGTGCTGAGTCTTCGCTGCTGCAGGAGCTTTTTCTCTAGCTGCAGGGAACAGGCGCTGCTCTCTAGTTGCAATGCATGGGATTCTCATTGTGGTAGCTTCTCTTCTCGTGGAGCACAGGCTCTGCAGTATGCAGGTCTCAATAGTTGCAGTCCGTGGGCTCAGTACTTGTGGCCCATGGGCTTAGTTACTCTGCAGCATGTGGGATCTTCCCGGTCCATGGATCAAAACCATGTCTCCTGCGTTGGTAAGTGGATTCTTTACCACTGAGCCACCAGGGAAGCCCCACTAGTGGAGGTTTAATGCCTGCAGTTTTGAATCAACATGGGCAATTGTTTCATCTTGAATTTTTAGAACAAGTGTATGTATAGAAGAGAAGACTTTGGGCTTATCAAGATATGGTGTTTTTCACTCTTCGCAAGTTGCACTTGATTTCATAAAACAAAAAACTGTTTCAAAGTCTGCACATGTGCTTTGTGATCTTTTTTCTTTTGTATTATTTCTTTTTCACATGTCACCTATGAATATTTTCTAACAGCATTCGCGAAAGGTTCTATGTTAATAAGCTGTGTACAGTGGCCCAGAAAGAAAATGACATAGAAGCAGGCCTAATACTTTTAATGCTGTTGATTTATTTATGGTAGCTTAAGGCCAAAAAGGAATTTGGAGGATGGGAGAGATTGGCACACACAGTCATGGCAGAGTACCATGACTTTCCCCACCTGTTCCTTTCGCATTTTTTTCAGCTTATGTAAACCACTCTACAAATGCAATTTCAAGTCTCCCCACTTCCAACTAGACCTCTGCCTCTAAGCCTCTCTTACAAAGGAATTCTAGCATTACAGCTACGAGGACTGCTCTAATAATAAGTTTTAGGGAGTAAACTGTTTCTGTTGAGTGAGGAACTAGTTTGCTCTATAGAAATATAGACATATCTCCAGTTACCGCCTCATCTATGAGGCCCTCGAGAGAGCAAAATGCTGTTGGTTTAGCCTTTTGTCTCTACTTTTGTGTCCCCTGATTTTTTAGGATAATCTTTATATTCGGCTTAATAGTTTAGCTTTAAAAAGTCAGAAAAGCGCCTGAAGTTTTGTCCTAGTCTAGGTGCAGTTCTGCCCCTAGATCAAGACAAGAGTGGGCCTTGAACTGGGCCCCCCTCAGTTTAGAGGGTCCTGCCATGGCTCCCCTCTAGCTGCACTCTCCCACGAGCTGAAAAGTCCTTGGATCAAGGGACGTACCTATTCCTGTTGATATTCCCTTTAACCCCTGGCTCACACACACACATACAGACCAAGTTTTGAAACACAAATTCCAAGAACTACAGAACTTGTGCAGGCTTCCTTCTTGCTCTGTCCTCCTAAAGGCTAACCTTATTGCTGGTGTGCATACCCCTTGGCCTGCAAAGGGCCCAAAGAATGGCTATTGGCTGGGGTGTTTACTTTATGAACTCAAAGAGGCAAATTGAGGAATTTCACTTGAAGGGGTTGGCATGGAGGCACTCTTAGAGACGACTTTAAGGACTCACAGTTTTACCCATAATTCAGAAAAGGTTGTTGTTGTTTAGTTGCTAAGTCATGGCTGACTCTTTTGTGACCCCCCCCTGGACTGTAGCCCACCAGTCTCCTCTATCTGTGGGATTTCCCAGGCAAGAATATTGTAGTGGGTTGCCATTTCCTTTTCCAGGGGATCTTCCCCACCCAGGGATTGAACTTGTATCTCCTGCATTGGCAGTTGGATTCTTTACCACTGAGCCACCTGAGAAGCCCTCAGAAAAGATTACCCTGAACCTAAACTTCCTCCAGTTTCCCTTCCCAGTCTCCAATTTCTTACAGGTAAGTAATCTTTTGGTTTTGTATTGTAGAATAAGTAACAGTGACTTGTGCTAAGTGGTAACCTCTGCTGCTGCTAAGTCGCTTCAGTCATGTCTGACTGTGCGACCCCAGAGACGGCAGCCCACCAGGCTTCCCCATCCCTGGTATTCTCCAGGCAAGAACACTGGAGTGGGTTGCCATTTCCTTCTCCAAAGTGGTAACCTCAGTTCTCCTAAAATGGAACTTCTAAAGATCATCTTCAGTGTTAAAGCTGTTGCTTCATTAAGTAGGTAAATGACTTTTTAACCAGAGGAGAATTTATCAGTTCAGTCTCTCAATCCTGTCCAACTCTTTGAGATCCCATGGACTGCAGCACGCCAGGCCTCCCTGTCCATCACCATCTCCCAAAGTTCACTCAAACTCACGTCAATCAAGTTGGTGATGCCATCAGCCATCTCATCCTCTGTCATCCCCTTCTCTTCCTGTCTTCAATCTTTCCGAACATCAGGGTCTTTTCCAATGAGTCAGTTCTTCATATCAGGTGGCCAAAGTATTAGAACTTAAACTTCAGCATCAATCCTTCAAATGAATATTCAGGACTGATTTCCTTTAGGATGGACTGGTTGGGTCTCTTTGCAGTCTGAGGGATTCTCAAAAGTCTTCTCTAACACCACAGTTCAAAAGCATCAATTCTTCAGTGCTCAGCTTCTTTATGGTCCAACTCTCACATCCATACATGACTACTGGAAAAACCATAGCTCTGACTAGACGAAACTTTGTCAGCAAAGTAATTTCTCTGCTTTTTAATATGTCTAGGTTTGTCATAGCTTTTCTTCAATATTTTCATGTTAGGTTTAGAAATGATCTGTTTATGTATATTATTTAAAGTATTTGTAATATGAGACTTTGGCATTGTAGACTATCTGATAGAAAAATATGTTAATTTAAAACATGTAATTGACTTATAATTTCCAATTAAAAGAATGTGAGCAAGTTTTTTGTAAGTTGTATTCTAATATTTAAGAGAAATAGGCTTACCAAATTTGTAAGGTAAATAAGATTTACAACAGTCTGAAATGCTTTGAATGGTTTCTCTTACAAGGATCATGTACTAGATTGGTCAGGTATTTGAAATTGTTAAAAGTAATTTGAACACATTAAACTCATTAATATAGTTTAAAATATTTAAGTGACGTTGCTGGATACAAAAATCAATATAAAAAAGTAATAATATTTCCATATTCTAGCAGCAAAAAAAAAGATAAGAAAGAAACAGCCACTATAAAAAAGGATTCTTGATAAATGACAGTGGTATATTACAGGGAAGTGAGAAAAAAAGACTATCTTTCCAATAAGTGGAGGTTGGACAGTTGTGTACCATGTGGGAGAAAAATAAAATTGGACTCCTAATTCACACTATACATAAAAATCAACCTCAGTTGGATATGAGGTCTAATATGAGACAAATTATAAAGTTGTTCAATGATTAATACAGTAGAGTATCTTTGTGACCTTGGGGGTAATGAAGGGTTTCTTAAATGGGACACAAATGCACTAACCCTAATGTACAGATTAGGAGGGCTAAAGGAAACTCCGAGCTGGAGGCAACAGGTTTAAAGTCCAGGGAGGGTGAGTGGCCAGTTCCCAATCATGATGCCTCCAGGAGGAGGATCGAGCAGTCCTTTTGTAAGTCCAGAAGCTGTTCCTCCCCATAGGCTGGCACCTAAAAATTTGATCAATGGAAGAACCTCAGCACACATCTAAAAGGATGACAGCTCCCCCAAAGTGAAGGTTATAAGATGCAAGGCCACAATGAGGCTTGAAGAAGTGGGATTATCTGAGTCTTTGTTGCATCAGCGATTCTGCCAACTAATTGAGTATCTTGAAATGACTAAAATAGTAGCAGTTTAAAGCCACTGTACAGCCAACCTCTTCACTGCTGTGGGGTAGAGAAGGAAGGCATAAGCAGGGACCCTAAAGGCTGTGGGGTCTCTGGTTACAACCTTGTTTAGATCCCAATGCCATTTACCCTTTGGGGATTCTGTTTCCTGTTCTGAGAAACTCCTGCTGCTAAATCCCAATGCATACATTTTATTTTATCCCTAGCTATTGTTCTGCAGTCTTTTCTTGAATGATCTTTATTTCTTTTCTTCTCTAGCTGTCAACAAAAACCAAAATGTTATCTTCCTTCAGGAGGGACTGCTTTTGGCCTCTTCACAGGTGGTTTTGCTTATGAATTAATTGTTCTTTTGTTCTCTTACCAGCCTTAAAGGTCAATCTTTATCCTTCATCAATGTCATGGACAATTTCCTTCACAAGCTACATCTCTTTCTCTCTCTGGGCCCACTGACTTCTGTAAGACTTTATTCAGGTGTATTTAGGTAATGGGGTTATTTAAAACCTTAATAGTTCTTTATTCCTGTTAATCGTGAGAAGAAGAGATGCTTAAGAACCATAGGCCCTGAAGTTTGAATTATTTAGTAATAACTAAAAAGAGATTTCAAAAATCTGCTTTCCATAAGTGAATACTGATTCTGGCCTGTTTCTGATATCTTTCTAGGAAAAAGTCAGTTGTTCAGGTACACCAAAGAGGAAGAAAGTTTCAATTAGGTTACTTTATAAAGCATTCCAGAAGCTCTAAATCATATTTACAAACAATTTCCAGAAAGGACTTGGAGACCTTAGGCCGGGAGGTTAAGCTGTTTAGCAGAGAAGTGTCAGTTGGCTAAATTCATGGTATTTGCCCAAAGATATGGGCTGGCAAGAGATATGTTGGCTTCCCAGGTGGTGCAGTGGTAATTAAAGAATCCGCCTGCCAATGCAGGAAACACAAGAGACCCATGTTCGATCCCTGGGTAGGGAAGATCCTCTCTCTGGAGAAGGAAATGGCAACCCATCCCAGTAGTCTTGTCTGGAGAATCCCATGCACAGAGGAGCCATGGGGGCTATAGTCCGTGGGGTTGCAAAGAATCGGACAAGACAGAGCACACACACACACGAGTCACGTTGCTGTAATCTGTCGGGTGAAAGTTTCTCCCAGTCAGTTCGTGTAGGGCTACGGTCTCAGTTCCCACCCTTCACTCTTGTTGGACCAACTGTCAACAGAGGAGAGAGTCTGGGTGGTGGAGCTACTCATATGAGTGTCTACAGAGCTGACACCAAGTGCCAGAAATATCTTCATCATTATTAAAATTTAGAAAAGCCCAGAGTGTGTTTAGTCACTACACTCCCTTCGGCCTCGCTGGTTAAGTGCCCGCAAGAGCTACCTGCCAAGCTCCACTTCGCATACTTGGCACATTAAGGGGATCTGTTCATGGCTTTGTCAACCAGTTTTCCCTCTTTCAATTGCCCTGCTGACTTTGGAGCCAAGAAACACTCACCCCACATGACTCTTATCCAGCACTTCCTATCTCCATCCTTTAAATGGTTTACAGCTCAAAAGTGGTTATAACAAAGTTGATTGGAATTCAGAGCATTTTTCTCCCATTAAAAAATGTCATAAATGGTGGTTAGCTTTTTAGGCCCAAACATGCTAACTTGTTTAATTTACAGTGTAACGGTCTAGTTGTAGAAATGAGCTACCATTTTTGTCTGTGGTTTCTTTTTTTTTGTTTTAATAGAGAAGAAAATGATTTGTGAATTCAAAATTGGATTGCCAAGAAGAAACCTACCACTGTAGTGGTAGCCTTCTGGTCCACCCCACTCCCACCACTTGCTGCTGTTGGCCAAATGAGAGGAAAAGCTCTCCAGGTCCACCAAAGGCAGGGATCTGGGAGTGGAGAGGGGGGAAGCCGGAGATGGGAATACAGGCCTGGAAGAAAGAAAAACATGAACTATAGCATAAGCCTCTGGGTGGCGGTGACAAAACTCTCCTATCTTTCTTCTCATCATTTTTTTCCTCCATGAGGGTGTGAGCGTGGGTTTATAGTGCTTGGGTAGTCTGCTCACTGTAAGAAGCGCAAGAGGGGTTTCTGTGCCTGATGGGGGTGGTCATTCACATTAGGAAGAAATTCTGTGTCTTAAGGGCTGCCTGTACTTGGAAGATTCAGAAATTCTTAGCATTCTTTTTCTCAACTTCTAGCCTACTTTGAGAAATTGTAGACTCTATTAAGCCTAAAAGCTTTCTAAAAGTGCATTTGATGCCAAATGTTTTTCTAGAGTTGTATCAAAAGCAAAACACCAAACCTGGACTAACATTGCAATGTAATTTTGACAGGAACATTTTGCTATTTTCATTAGGCAGGATTTGGTATAGCAATTGAATTAAAGTAGCAATCATGTATTTTTTTTAAAGCAAAAATTAGTACATCAATTACATTAAAGAAATGCACTCTGTTTATCAAAAATTCACTTTAAAAGTAAAAAATACAAACCACAGATTGGGAGAAGGTAATTGCAGCCTATGTACCCAATCAATAATCAATATTTTGTTTTTAAATATATAAAGAATTTTTACAGTTTGACTCTTAAAAAAGGCAGAAAATCCAATAGAAAAGTAAGTGACTTGATTATGCAGTACACAATAGAGGAAATCCAAATGGCTAATCAACATTAAAAAGTGTTTTTAACATAGTTAGTAAAGAAGATATGCCCACTATTATTAGCAAACTTTCAAAAGTTTTATAACCTCATATCTTGGTGAGGAAATCTAACTTTGGGTGGAAAAACAGGCACTTTGGAAAACAGTTTGGTATTATCTAAATTGATGATATCCATATCCTGTGTCCAAGCAGTGCCCCTCCTGGATAGTCCCAGGTGGTTTTCAAAGTAGGTTCCCTGGATTAGCAGCGTTAGTTCACCTGGCAACATGTGAGCGACGCAGATTCTTGGTCCCTACATCAGATCTACTCAATCAAAAACTTGGGAAATGGGGCCCAGCAATCTGTTTTAACAAGTCCTCTAGGTGATTCTGATGAAAACTAAAGTTGAGAACCACTGACAGAGATTATGCTGTTCATGCAGACAGAACAACATGTAACAAGAAAGTTTATAGCAGATTCCCAGATGGAAAGAACCCAAATGCCCACTGCTAGTAGAATGATAAATTCATTTTTAACTAGCGGCTAACTGAAGCACCTTTATATACTGAGGGTTGAGAACAAGTCAAGGCAAAAGCCTAAAGTTAAAAGAGAAGAGAATAATTTGATGGAATAAGTTGAAGATGATAAGATCTAAATGGGGGTGTTAATTGAGGAAAAAAGAGGTGCCTCTTTGTTGAAGACCAGAGAAGGAATGCAAAAATTTTATTGAGGGGGTAGAATAGGAGAATTTAAAGTTTATTTGTGCATGAAAGCCTTTATTTTCTTTATTATTGGGAATCAAGATATATTTTTTCTCTGCATGGTGATTCACCCAGTTTAGTTTGGCCAGAGGGGTAAATTAAGTGGAGGATAAAATGAGACTCATCGCCCTTGCATCCTTCAAATTCTTGAGGATGACAAACTCTGCCCTTCCTCTCCTGGGATGTAATTCTCTTTTAATTTACAATCTTTGCTAAGAGGTGAGGGTGTAGTTTTGGGGACTTCTACTTGCCTTTCCTACTACAATAACTTTTAGTCTACAAGTCAAGGAACTAGTGTGAATGTTCTGTAAAATTCTAATGTCTGTTCCAATTATACTTTAAAAAACAGAGGAAATGATCTGTTTGGATCTGTGGATGAGTGGTCACCTGGCTAGATCTCCATTAATACGGTGACCCTCACATGCTCCTACTCTAACAAGGGTGTCACAAGGTGCTTTGGGTCTCTGGATATTAACATCAACTCAGACTCTGTATCTAGTAGTCCTTAAAGGAGCCATGTATTTTATCTCCAGTTCTGGCTACTTGAGTACACAGCCATAGACCCGTTGGGGAAGAACCAGAGGAATAAGTACTATATGCACCTGCAACAGTACTGCAAGGTCCTTCTCTATGTGGACCAAGTTCTTTTTTTCAGTAAATGGAGATGTCCTGCCGTGAGTTTGAAAGCTGGCTTAGGTTTGAAAAATATGTAAGGGATCATGACTTTCCTTTGAGGCAGCTGATTCACAGTCTTCTGCTCATCTGTTCTTAATCTCTTTTTATTAGCTATATTAAGCTATATCCTTGGTGGATGCACAGCCACCATCTTACTCCTTAGAAACCTTACTCTATTAAATATCTCCATAGATTCCTAAAGATCAGCCCCCTATTCACTGCATTTCAAATATGTTGCCCATTAAAAACATTATACCCATGTTGATTTTGTAGTTAAGTGCTACCATATGGCTTCTGCTCTTCTGGGATCCCATCATCTCCATGGCTATTAGGGACCCTAGTTTTGTAACAGAATTATTTTATCAATTCTAACCTACAGAGGAGAGCCACCACTGAGCTTCTGAAAGACATTGATTCAGTGGGTGTTCAGGAGCATTAATTGCATCTCAGAATTGGTGCTACTGAGACCAGGGGCTCAGTATTTAATTTCCCAGTGTTCCTCACTAACTGTGGTCTGCACCAAGGGTAAAGTGGCTCCTATTCAATCAGGGGCAATTCCTTGGAGAAGAAGGTACTTCTTCAAAAATTGATAGCAGCCAGTGTCTAGAGCAGTTGGGGATGGATTCAAGAATGTGATAAAAGTGATTTGGGTGGGGCAGATCCTGAAACTTCTGTGCATTAGTTTCCTTAATCTATAAAATATGGCTATTAATATTTAGTTCACAGATTTATTTGGAAGTAAAGGAAATTAAATGATAGGTGGCTTGAATCTAAGTGGAATTTGCACAAACCAGGATAGGATGCCTGTGGAAAAGTCTTGAATAACCCTGCCAAGAGCCTGTTTGGATGTGGAGTAAGAAGCATTGTGGGAGAAGATTCAAATGGGATTGTTAAGATTGATTCATTCCTTCACTCCCTGGCAAATGCTTAGTGCTCTTCATTCATGTGTCTGCCCTCTATTAGGTTGTGAATGTTTGATTGGTTTAAATGTGTGGAAGTTGGGGAGGTGATCCATCAGAAGTCCTTTCCTCTCTGTCTTGGAGCTGAGACACACTGAAACATGAATCAGGCGTGATGAGCCTGACCGAGCCTGAGACGTAGGAAGACTGAGGGCAATAATGAAAAACAAAAAGAATATTTTACTAAAATCTCTACTGTAGTGGAAACAAGGGACACAGCTTAGGAACTCATCTGACAAAGTCCTGCTCATGAACAGGGATAGGGAGTGGGGCAACTACTTCCCACTTTACAGCAGAACATCAAGAGCTTTGTCATCAAGGGGTTCACTGAGACTGAGATGGGAGATCACTGCTGGGAAGACTTGTCAACAGAGAGCATGGTGACTCTGCAGGACTGTAGCAGTCAGAGATAGACGCGGACATCTGTGAGTACGTGAGTACATGTGTACATGTGTGAGCCTTCTGGGCACTGTCAGAAACTCCCCAGGCCCTCCTCAGCATCTGGCTGATGAAGCCTAAGGAAGCTTGCCTCTAGCTCTTGCTTGTCTAGAACACTCAGCAAGGTGTGCAAAGCTTTACTCTCATTGCTGCTGCTGCTGCTAAGTCACTTCAGTCGTGTCTGACTCCTCTGTACGACCCCATAGACGGCAGCCCACCAGGCTCCCCCGTCCCTGGGATTCTCCAGGCAAGAACACTGGAGTGGGTTGCCATTTCCTTCTCCAATGCATGAAAGTGAAAAGTGAAAGTGAAGTCGCTCAGTCGTGTCCGACTCTCAGCGACCCCATGGACTGCAGCCCACCAAGCTCCTCCGTCTGTGGGATTTTCCAGGCAAGAGTACTGGAGTGGGTTGCCCTTGCTTTACTCAACCCATTATTCCATTATTCCATTCCTCAGTTCAGTGCCTTGACCTTGCTGCCCTTAGGTCACCAAGCAGGCACCCTAAATAATATTTTAACTACTGTCAATTTAAGGAACATTCTAGCTCCCAGACACACCCTCCCAAATTCTTTCATTTAATGATAAAGTCTTTGTTAAAATCTTTTAATTAAATTCCAAAATGGCAACTATTTATTTAAAGTGAGTAGAAGGAACCAGTAATCTAGAAAATCTAGTGCTCAAATTAACCTTTACAAAAAGGTACTGTTTTTTTTTTCTCAGGTGGCACAGTGGTAAAGAATCTGCCTGCCCATTCAGGAGACACAGGATATCTGGGTTTGATCCTTGGTTCAGGAAGGTCCCCTGGAGGAGGAAATGGCAACCCACTCCAGTATTCTTGCCTGGAAAAATCCCATGGACAGGGAAGCCTGGCAGGCTACAGTCCACGGGGTCGCAAAGAGTCGGACATGACTTAGCGACTGAGCATACACACTGGTTTGTTGTTTTTGTTATGCTTTGCTTTGTACCTAGATGATTCCATGAGTCACTGACTAAATGACAGGTCTTTTCTTTTGTTTTTCCCTGCCGTAGAAAGGTAACTGATTTTCCTTATATCAAAAATTACTCAACATTTGACATAGAGTTAGAACTAGAAGTGTTAGTCTTACAGTTTATTTTCATCCTACCATATACTTATCTGTCTTCTTTAGCTTAGGATTCTGCTTGAGTGATGTGTGGTCCTGAGCTCTGACGGGTGTCCCAATTCTTCCCATACAACCAGGATTAATACAAAGTGCATGATATAGTTTAAATCAGATCAGAAACAAGAACTATGGACCAAAAAAGAAGTCATATGTAGAATAGACAGAGAGGCCAATAACATGAAATTACAAAAGAGTTAATATGAAATCCTATTTCTTAGGAAGAGGTGTCCTTATAAGGCCAATATGGGATCTACTTTCAAATAGTTTATTCACTTTAAACTTAGAGTTTGTTTATTTCAACAAATATAGCCGTATTTTTCCTGTCTCATTCTAACGAAGAGCTAATGAAATTGGCCAACATGGACAAATGATTCATATGAAGTAGAAATGTAGTCCTATTATAACACACAATTTAATACTGCAACTATTTTCATTTCTACTCTCTGTCACAAAAAATTTAGTAGCAGTCAAAACTATAATTTTCTTTTCTTCATGTTTCTGAATAGGCCTGAAAGGTTAAAATAGAAAGTGAAGTAACATAAGTGACATACTAAATGACCTAGCAAGTGTTTGACAGAGATAAGTTTTAACACTTATGCTAAAAATTGAAAAACTGTCACTTCCTTGTTAAAGCTGAAAATAGCTCTTACCAATTGTTCTTCCTGATGCAAATCCATATTAAGCTTTGTATTACAAACACAAATCACTCAAAACAATTCCAAATGAGCACATATAGACTTAGAGAGAATTATGCAGTAAGTAATACTAGATTGTTGATAAAGCCTTTAATCCAATTTAAACGAGTGCCTCATACAAAGTGAGCTGACTTGAGATTTTTTTTCTTACCTTGTATAAATTTAGCACTTATATACCAATTTCATTTAATAAACATGTATTATGCAGCTCTTAGGTAAAAATTCAGAGATTAGGTGCTCCCAGCCCTACAAAGGTAAGATGTAGTACTATGTAATTTACAATATAATTGTTGTGTGTTATGAATATGAATATTTTCTAATTTACTATAAAGGAATGCAGTATAAAAACAGCAACTATTCAGAGAACAAGCAGGCTATTTTTAATGGAAGTGATGGAAAATGACTTTACAAAAGAAATGTCATCTGGGAGAGGCTTGGACATCTGTGCAGCACAAAAATTGGTGATGGGCTTTTAGGAGATTATCCTGTCATGAGAAAAATCTTGGTGTATTCAGAGAATGGCTAGTTGAGAGGAATATAAAAGGGTAGGAAAGAAGAGGGTGAGCAAGTATTGAGATGGTATTATGGAGGATTTTAATAATGTATTCAGTAAAAGTGTTTAAACTTCTATGTAATTACTAGGGACCTATTGAAGATTATGGGATAGGAGAATAACTTACTGTTTAAAATTTTAATTATTTATTTTTAATTGGAGATAATTGCTTTAAAATGTTGTGTTGGTTTCTGCCATACAGCAACACAAATCAACGATAAGTATACAGATAGCCCTTTCCTCTTGAACCTCCCTCCCACCCCCACCCTCACCTCCATCCCCCCCCAGGTCATCACAGAGCACTGGGCTGAGTTCCCTGTGCTATACAGCAACTTCCCACTAGGTAACTACTAATATTTTACACATGTAAACCTGTACTTTGAATTGATGGACAATGACGGTGACCGAGAAGAATCTGAAAGTGGAGACAGATAGACTAGTGAGATGGTGTGACTATACTCTAGGTGGGAAACAAGGTCACATTTTGGAGAGCCTTGAAATGTGAGGCACCTGAGACGAGGACAGCTGCTTGTCTCCGAGATCGCTTTTCCTCTTCTTCCTCTACTTACAAATCACCCCATTTTAGTCAAACATACGTTCATTTGGAACAGAGGTTAATCCCGGCCTCCCTTGCAGTTACATGGGCCATGTGTCTAAGGTCTGGTAAATGGGTGTAAGTGGAAATAGCCTGTGTAACTTCTGTGGAGTAGTATTAACGAATAGGTATTATATTCAACTTTTCTTTTTTTTAATTAATTTTTATTTTTTAGTTTGTTTTGCTTTACAATACTGTATTCATTTTGCTATACATTGACATGAATCAGCCACGAGTGTACATGAACTCCCAATCCCGACCCCCACTTCCCCCCTCCCGCCCCACACCATCTCTCTGGATTATCCCCGTGCCTCAGTCCCAAGCATCCTACATCAACTTTTCTCCTTCCTGATGGTTAGAATATAAACTAAACCTTTGTCCCTGCCCCCTACCCTCAAAGTCGCATGTCAAATCGTAATTCCAGTGTGATGGTGTTTGGAGGTGGAGCCTAATGACGTGATTAGATCATGAAGGTGCAGCTTCAGTGTATGGATTAATGCCCTTATAAAAGAGATCTCTTGACCTTTTTCCAATGTAAAGGCACAGAAAAAAGACAAACATTTATGAATCAGAAATCAGACTTTCACCAACACCAAATTTACCAGCACCTTAATTATGCACTTCCTGGCCTCCAGAACCATGAGAAATAGATTTCTGTTGTTTATAAGCTGCCCAGACTATGGTACTTTTGTTATAGCAGCCTGGACGGACTAAGAAATAGGGACAAAATGACTAGGAATGGAGCAGCCATGCTCTTGGGCCATGAGGTAAGCTTAAACATGGTAGCCACTCATGGTAGCGCAATAAGTTAGAAGCACCCCAAGTCCTTAACATCTGGCTCTACATATGATGAATACTTATCTCTGCAACTTCATCTGAGAGAAATGAACTTCGGTCTGGTTTTAGCCATTGTTGTTGGGGCTTTCTGTCATTCATAACTGACCCTATCTGTGAGCTGTGAAGAGCCACAAAAAGTTTTAAGCAGAGGAATGGAATTATGAATATAATCACTTGTAGAAGCTTGCCCACTGTATCTTGAAAGAACTGGAGAGATGAAAATCAATAGGCAAATACACAACTTGGAATGATATGGCAGCCAGTCTGGTTTGAGATGGTCCTGAGCAGCAGTGGGTTAGTGGGAATGAAAGGCTGTGTGAAGTTATTCTGTGAAGATACCCACAGCCCTCTCACAAGTCCCACATTTTGGCTCTTGCTATGCCTTCTCATTAAAAAGACTTCCCCTTTAAGACCTAGTCCCATGACATTGTCTTCAACATTCTCAGTGTCTCACTTTTCCATAAAAGGTTGCGCATTCATTTAGTTCATGCTAATAGCGCTCTTTCAAACACACACATAAACCTGACGGTTTCTTGTTGCAACTCCCTAGCCTTGCAGACAAGGCTTTTGAGGAGATAGCAGTCGTGGAGTGCTTACTATGTGCCAGGCAGTGTATTAAACCTTTTATATGCATGATCTCAGATAATTCTCAATACATTTCTATGAACAGAGCAGACTGTCTCTAAGAACGTGCCACCACTCTCAGCAAAGCAGCCTTTCTCTCCTAGCTGTCCTACATAGGCAAAGTGAAAATGAAAGTCGCTCAGTCGTCTCGACTCTTACTGACCCCGTGGACTGTATACTGGAGTGGGTAGTCATTCCATTCTCCAGGGGATCTTCCCAACCCAGGAACTGAACCCATGTCTCCTGCATTAGCAGGTGGATTTTTTTTTTTTTTTATCACTGAGCCACCAGGGAATCCTGTGTGTGTGTGCAATTCTGTGCAATTTTATTCCAAGTATAGATTCATGTTACCACCAGAGTAACTGATACAGAGTGATGCCATTATTTACCTCTTTGTATTTGTACCCACCTCTCACCTCCTCCACCCCTTGACACTCATCCCTGTAGCACCATTCTGTCTCCATCACTATTATGTTATCATTTTGAGAATGCTTTATAAATGGAATCTCACTGTGGGTAATCTTTCGGGAGGGCCATTTTTCACCAAGCGTAACGCTCTTGAGGTCTAACCAGGTAGATAATTACATCAACAGTTAACTTCTTTTCATTACTGACTAGTATTACATGGTATGAATGTACATTTTTTAAACCATTCACCCATAAAGGAACATTTGGGCTGTTTGTAAAGTAATGCTCAAAATTCTCCAAGTCAGACTTCAGCAATATGTGAACCGTGAACTCCCTGATGTTCAAGCTGGTTTTAGAAAAGGCAGAGGAACCAGAGATCAAATTGCCAACATCCGCTGGATCATGGAAAAAGCAAGAGAGTTCCAGAAAAACATCTATTTCTGCTTTATTGATTATGCCAAAGCCTTTGACTGTGTGGATCACAGTAAACTGTGGAAAATTCTGAAAGAGATGGGAATACCAGACCACTTGACCTGCCTCTTGAGAAATCTGTATGCAGGTCAGGAAGCAACAGTTAGAACTGGACATGGAACAACAGACTGGTTCCAAATAGGAAAAGGAGTACGTCAAGGCTGTATATTGTCACCCTGCTTATTTAACTTATATGCAGAGTACATCATGAGAAATGCTGGACTGGAAGAAACACAAGCTGGAATCAAGATTGCTGGGAGAAATATCAATAATCTCAGATATGCAGATGACACACCCTTATGGCAGAAAGTGAGGAGGAGCTAAAAAGCCTCTTGTTGAAAGTGAAAGAGGAGAGTGGAAAAGTTGGCTTAAAGCTCAACATTCAGAAAACGAAGATCATGGCATCTGGCCCCATCACTTCATGGGAAATAGATGGGGAAACAGTAGAAACAGTGTCAGACTTTGTTTTTTTGGGCTCCAAAATCACTGCAGATGGTGACTGCAGCCATGAAATTAAAAGGCGCTTACTCCTTGGAAGAAAAGTTATGACCAACCTAGATAGTATATTCAAAAGCAGAGACATTACTTTGCCGACTAAGGTCCGTCTAGTCAAGGCTATGGTTTTTCCTGTGGTCATGTATGGATGTGAGAGTTGGACTGTGAAGAAGGCTGAGCGCAGAAGAATTGATGCTTTTGAACTGTGGTGTTGGAGAAGACTCTTGAGAGTCCCTTGGACTGCAAGGAGATCCAACCAGTCCATTCTGAAGGAGATCAACCCTGGGATTTCTTTGGAAGGAATGATGCTAAAACTGAAGCTCCAGTACTTTGGGCACCTTATGCGAAGAGTTGACTCATTGGAAAAGACCCTGATGCTGGGAGGGATTGGGGGCAGGAGGAGAAAGGGACGACCGAGGATGAGATGGCTGGATGGCATCACAGACTCAATGGACGTGAGTCTGAGTGAACTCCGGGAGTTGGTGATGGACAGGGAGGCCTGGTGTACTGCGATTCATGGGGTCGCAAAGAGTCGGACACGACTGCGTGACTGAACTGAACTGAACTGGGCTGTTTGTACTATTTTGTTATTATGAATAAAGCTGCTGTGAACATCCATGTAGAGATTATTTTGTGTAAATATAAGTTTTCATTTCTCTGAGATTAAAGAATATGGCTGCTCAATTATATGGTAAATGCATATTTTGTTTTGTAAAAAATTGCCAAATTATTTTTCAGAGTACCTATACCATTTTACATTTCCAACAGCAATGTATGAGTAATGCAATTGCTCTGTATCCTTGCCAGCATTTAGTATTATACTATTTTTTCCATTTTCTTAATTGTGATACAGTTCAAATACCATAAAACTCACCCTTTTAAAGCATATGATTCAGTGGGTTTTAGCATAGGTGCCATCACCACTACATAACAGCAGAACATGTTAATCATACCCTAAAGAAACTCTGCACACATAGGCAGTTATTCCTCACTCCTCACTCCTCCTCCCAGCCCCTGGCAACCACCAGTCTACTTTGTGTTTCTATAGACTTGCCTATTCTAGACATTTCATATAGATGTAATCATAATATGTGGTCTTTTGTTTTAACAGAAATTTTAATTTTAGTAGGTCTAATAGGTGTGTAGCGATATCTCATTGCAGTTTTAATTTTTATTTCCTTAATGGGTAATCATGCTGAACATGTTTTCACATGCTTATGTGCCAACCTTATTTCTTTTTGGTGAAAATTTCTTCATGCCTTTTGCTTACACTATAACTAAATTGTTTACTATAGAGTTTTGGAGGTTTTTTAGATATTCAAGATATAAGGCCTTTGTCAGATATTGTATATAACTTGCAAATCCACCCCAATTCTGTAGTTTGTCTTTTTATCTTTTTTGCAAGATTGTTCATAGAACAAAAGTTTTTAATTATGGAAATTTATTAATGTACTCAGTGATTATACTTCTGGTGTCATGTCTAAGAACTTGCCTATCCCTGTTCCAAAAATATACAAAAACAAAAACAAATAATCCACCTACTGAAAGTCAGCAATATGGAGAAAAACCTTAAAAGGAACTAAGAAAAAAGGTACATTAAATATAGACTTTAAAGTGCTGAAAGAAAAGGTACAAAGGGAATTATTGATATTTTAATTTTAATTTTGTGAATATATATGTGAATGAGTGTGTACACATATACATACAGGCAGTTGACCTTACACAACTGGATTGCTTGTTCAGCAGACTCTGCAAGACTGATAACTGGAGCTTGAAGTCCAGAACAGACAGGCAAGAAAGGAAGATGGGCAGAATGCCCCAGAAGGGTTTCAAACACTTTGTTATGGAGAATATATCCAGTTGCTGCTGCTGCTGCTGCTGCGTTACTTCAGTCATGTTTGACTCTGTGAGACCCCAGAGACGGCAGCCCACCAGGCTCCCCCATCCCTGGGATTCTCCAGGTAAGAATATTGGAGTGGGTTGCCATTTCCTTCTCCAATGCATGAAAGTGAAAAGTGAAAGTGAAGTCGCTCAGTCGTGTCTGACTCTAGCGACCCCATGGTCTGCAGCCTACTAGGATCCTCTGTCCATGGGATTTTCCAGGCAAGAGTACTGGAGTGGGGTGCCATTGCCTTCTCCATATATCTGGTTAGGCCCCAGTGAAAAAAAAGTCCCTCCAGGCAGGATTTGGATAAGAATTGGCTTCCCAGGTGGCGCTGGCGGTAAAGAACCCATCTGCCAATGCAGGAGACATAGAGATGTGGGTTTGCTCCCTGGGTTGAAGACTCCCCGGAGGAGGAAATGGCAATCCACTCCAATATTCTTACCTGGAGAATCCTATGGACAGAGAAGCCTGGCAGGCTACAGTCCCTTGAGTGGCAAAAAGTCAGATACAACTGAAGTGACTTAGCACTAATTAAGTTTACACAGGTGAGGACAGGTGAAAGGAATCAAGAAGAAAACCTGAGGCAGGTTTCATATGGTATGAATGCTCCATATGAAACCATATGTTTCATATGATATAGTATGTTCTGGAATGATCCAGAACAAGTGCCAGCAGAAGGCTTTCCTTCCTCAGATAAATAATAAAGCAGAAAGTTTACATTTTCTGTGAAACTGGTTCTTTTCCATTGGTGTTGAAACTTTGTTCATCATTATCTTGACAAATGCCATTAATTTTCATTTTCCCTCAAATGGAACATTGCCCTATAAATTATTTTCATAGCAAAGAGTGACTCAACTCTCAATAAAAGTGATTTATGGGATTCTGCCATGTTCTCACTCTGCTACTCGTAAATTTTATGCATGTAGTCAACTTTCTTAAGTATTCTGAGCCACAATAACTCACGGTCAGGCACGGAAATCAATTCAACTGTTCCAAAGGTGAAACGTATGATGGGTTAATATGTCATTTGAGTAATAATACAAGAAAGCAAGCAGCTCAAAGAAGTCACAGCACTCAGTGCACTTAGTTCAAAAACTGGTGGATTGAAGTCAGTGTTACAACAAAATACTTCTCAAGTACACTCTTACCTTAAGTTTAAATATAAAAAGTCAAGTGTAAATCTCTGGCTCTTTCTTTGGAATACAGTTGGTATTCTTTTTCTTCCTTTCTCCTTTCTTTCTATCTTCCCTCCTTCCCTCCCTCCTTTCTGTCTCTATTTTCAAGCACTTTTATGTGCCCTGTCCTATTTAATTCTGAATAGAGATATTATCCCATAATGTAGATGATGAAACCAAGGCCCAGGAACTTTGAATAGTATCCAGCTAGGAAAAGTACAACGTCAAATTGAAAGTGGATCATTTGCTTACTGAAACTCCCTACTTCAATTAAAACACTTTCTAATATTTTAAAAGGCTGTTGTCCTGCCTGCTGACTCTATAACCGGTACTTTCTGTGAACTATCATCTTAAAAATCAGTCTTCCAGCTTCACATCTATGATTACCCTGCCTTGCTAGAGGGCTGTGTTAATATAGCTTAACAAAAGAGCTAAAAAAAATATTTTTAACTTCTTGGTAAACTTAACAGTTCCACAGTGACTTAAAAAAAAAATTCAAGTGTAGTAGTGACCTTTAAAAGTAGGGGGCTTCTCTGGCGGTCCAGTGGTTAAGACTCCACACTCCTAATGCAGGGGGTGTGGGTTCCATCCCTGGCTGGGGAACTAAGATCCCACATGCTGCATGCAGTGCTGCCCCCCAAATTTTTTTTTAATATTTATTTTTGGTGTAGAGCATTTACAATTCTTTATTAAATTTGTTACAATATTGCTTCTGTTTTATGGGGTTTTTGGCCATAAGGCATATGGATCTTAGTTTCCTGACCAGGGATTTAACCCGCACCCCCTACATTGGAAGGCAGAGTTTTAATTACTGGACTGCCAGGGAGTCACATTTTTAAAAAATTAAAAATAAACAAAAATAATAATTAAAAGCCACCCCAGGTCAAGAGATAATAAATTGGCTAAAGGACCAGAAGTTATCAAATGCACCTGATACGTATATAATCAGCTCCTAAATCAACTTAAAAGAGAAGGCTTGCTAAGAATCTATTTAATCTTCTGCAACAAGCATTGGAGAATGCAGGGTAGGGTTTCTCAGCTCTTATTTTCAGAAAAATCTACTCTTACTCGCCACTTACCCTCCATTCACAATATAACAGCTTCATTAACTTTTTTTTAATTGGAGTATAGTTGCTTTAAAATGTTTCTGCTGTATAACAAAGTGAACGAGTTATATGTATACATATACCCACTCTTTTAGATTTCCTTCCCATTCAGGCCACCACATTAAGAAATAGAAAATCTGAACAGTTCCATTACTGATAAAAAAAGACTGAATTAGTAATTTAAAAACCTCCCAACAAACAATAGTCCAGAATCAGATGGCTTAACTGATGTGTTCTACCAAACATTTAATAAAGAAGAATTAATACCAATCCTTGTTTAACTCTTCCAAAAAGCGGAAGAGGAGGGAACACTTCTGAACTCATCTTATGAGGCTAGCATTATCCTAAAGTGAAATCCAGGCAAGGACACTACAAGAAAAGGAAATTACAGGCCAATTTTTCTGATAAGCATAAATACAGAAATCCTAGACAAAATACTAGCAAACTAAATTCAATAATACAGTAAAAGGATCATACACAGTAAAGTGGGATTTATTCCAGCAAAGCAAGGATGGTTCAACATCTGCAAATCAGTCAATGCAATACATCACAATAACATAATGGAGGATAAAAATCATATAATTATCTCAATAGATGCAGAAAAAGCATTTGACAAAATTCAACAGATCCACTGGACAATGGAACGGATACCCACTCCAGTATTCTGGCTTGGAGAATTCTGTGGACTGTATAGTCCATGGGGTCACAAAGAGCCGGACAGGACTGTATGACTTTCACTTTTACTTTAACATGCATTCATGATAAAATCTTTCAGCAAACTGAGTATAGAGAAAATATACCTCAACATAATAAAAGCCACTTAAAACAAGCCCACAGTGGACATCATGCTCAGAGGTGAAAACTTGAAAACTTCCTCTAAGATCAGGAACAAGATGAAGATACCCTTGTCACTTTTGATATACTTCTGCAAGTCCTAGGCAGAGAAATTAGGCAAGGAAAAGAAGTAAAAGATATCCAAATCAGAAAGGAAGAAGTAAAACTTTCTCTATTTGTGGATGGTATTTTATAAATAGAAAACTATAAATACACCACCAAAAATACTGTTAGAGCTAACAAATGAATTCAGTAAAGGTGGAGGATACAAATTTAATACATAAAAATCAGTTGTGCTTCTACACACTAACAATGAACTATCAGAAAGAGAAGTTAGGAAAACAATCCTATTTACAATTGCATCAAAAAGAATAATATATCTACAAATAAATTTAACCAAATAGGTGAAAGATCTATACAGTGAAAACTATAAGATAGAAGTGAAAGAAATTGAAGAAGACAAAAATAAATAAAAAGGTAATCTGTGCTCGTGAACTAGTAGGATTAATGTTGTTAAAATATCCATACTACTCAAAGCATTTTGATAGGCATTTAATGCAATCTCTATCAAAGTTCCAGTGTCATTTTCATAGACAAAGTATGGTAGTTGATGTAAATATAGGTATATAGATCAATGGATTAGAATAAAGAGCCCAGAAATAAACTCATGCATATATGGTCAATTAATTTGCCACAAAGGCACCAAGAATAGAATGGGAAAAGGACAATATTTTCAATAAATGGTGTTGGGAAAACAGGGCAGCCAAATGCAAAAGAATGAAACTGGACTTCTCTTCTACACCCTACCCACAATCAACACAAAATGGATTAAATACTTGAGCATAAGACCTGAAACTACAAAACTCCTAGAAGGAAACATTTTTTCAAAAAAGGACATGCAAATGGCCATCAGTACAAGAAAAAGTGCTCATGTGACTAATCATCAGGGATCAATGAGTTATGAGTTACCTGCTCATATCTGTTAGAATGGCTAGCATCAGAGGGACAAGAGGTAAAAACTGTTGGTGAGAATGTGGAGAAAAGAGAACCCTCGTACCCTGTTGGTGGAAATATAAATTGGTGCAGCCACTATGGAAGAGAGTATGGAAGTTTCCCTCCAAATTAAATAGAACAATTATATGATCCAATAATCCCAATTCTGGATATAAATCCAAAAGAAATGAAAAAACAAGATACTGAAGATATTTTTTAAAAAAGGTACTGAAGATATATTTGCACCCCCGGAGTACTATTCACAATATCCAGACTATGAAAACAACCTATGTGCCCATCAACAGATAAATGGATAAGGGATATATGTTATACCTAAGAACATATTTTTCTGAAATGGCAACCCTCTCTGGTATTCTTGCCTAAAAAATCCCTTGGACAGAGGAGCTTGGAGGGCTACAATCCAATGGATTTCAAAGAGTAAGACATGACTGAGCAAACATAATAAATATAGGTGAAGGTGAAGTCGCTCAGTTGTGTCCGACTCTTTGCGACCCCGTGGACTGTAACCTACTAGGCTTCTCCGTCCATGGGATTCTCCAGGCAAGAATACTGGAGTGGATTGCCATTTCCTTCTCCAGGGGATCTTCCCGACCCAGGGATCGAACCCAGGTCTCCCGCATTGGAGGCAGATGCTTTAACCTCTGAGCCATAAATTTGTAATATGATTTAGCCATGAGAAAGAAGGAAATCCTGACATTTGCAACAACATGGATGGACCTTGAGGGCATTATATTAAGTGAAGCAAGCTGGACACGGAAAGGCAACTACTGCACTGAGTCACTTATATGTGGAATCTTAAGTGAAGAAAAAGATTCCACTTACATGTGGAATCTCATAGAAACAGAGATGAGAAAAGTGGTTGTCAGAACCTGCAGGTGGGGGAAATAAGGAAGGGTTGGTAAAAGGCTACAAACTTTCAGCTATGAGATGAATAAGTTACACTAAAACGTGTAAATGTGGTGTAAAACATGGTGACTACAGTTGATAGCACTGTACAGTTGATCCTTATACAACACAGGTTTGAACTGCATGGGTCCACATGCACACATTTTTTTTTTAATTGAATACATATTACACAATCTGTGGTTGGTTGACTACTTGGCTGTGAAACTGCGGATACAGTAGCCTATTAAAATTATACTTTGATTTTCTACTGTGTGGGAGGTTCATGTCTCTAACTACCATATTGTTCAAGGGTCAACTGTATTATATAATTGAAATTTGCCAGGAGAATAGAACTTTAATGTTCTCACCAAAAAAAAAAAAAAAAAAAAGAAAGCTCATTACATGAGGTGATGGTTATGTTAATTAACTAGGTGGTGGGAGTCTTTTCACAATGCATACAAATATCAAATCACCACCAGGTATACTTTGTTCCTTACATTTCTATTGTCAATTACATCTCAGTAAAACTGAAAAAAATCATGGCTTGATGATACAAGATGAATGTATAGTTTAAAAGGAAAAATCATAGCAATAATAAGGAGAATCATTCAAATGAGTGCTATCTTCAAAATAAAGAGACTTATATAGATAAATGAAATACAAATTACCCCAAAGCACTTTAGGAACAGACATTTGTGGTTTTGCTTCATCAAAAAAACATTTAATCAATGCTGTTTATTTTAACATTATTAACTTTATACTTGTAACGTGTAGATTGGCTTAAATTTTATAGTTTTTTAAAGAACTTGTAGTCATACAGAATGTATGCCATATTTATATAAGCTACATTGTATTTATATTATATTTAAGTAATTTGTCAACACTGCTGCTGCTGCTGCTGTTGCTTTAGTTCTGTCCGACTCTGTGCGACCCCATAGACGGCAGCCCACCAGGCTCCCCCGTGCCTGGGATTCTCCAGGCAAGAACACTGGAGTGGGTTGCCATTTCCTTCTCCAGTGCATGAAAGTGAAAAGCGAAAGTGAAATCGTTCAGTCGTGTCTGACTCTTCTCGACCCATGGACTGCAGCCTACCAGGCTCCTCCGTCCATGGGGTTTTCCAGGCACTAGGTACTATTTATTCTTTTTCCTTGAAGAGCAGTGTAATCCTTACTTAAGCTGGAAAGATGGTGTAGTAGGACCATAAAAGAAATAAGGAGTGAATGGATTATGTCCAACACTCATATCTACATTGTAATCAATTAGGAATTTCAATTTGCATGGGGGCATTTGTTTTGTAAATGTTTCTTTGTGACTAGGGATGTTGAGTTGTGTCAAAAGTTCCTGTTTCATAATTGACCTTTGCCATCGTCACCCTATAGAAAATAGGGTTTTAAGAAATCAGATGGGGTGGCCTGCTTTCAACACCCAGTACTGGTGACACAGATCATGTCAGCTGCTAGAAAGGATTCCTGCTCACACTGGGACACATAAGGAAGGTGAGGAGCTGTGGACCCGAGAGGAACTCTGTCAGCTTCTCCACGGTCTCCTCAACAAGCTCATCATTCCAAGAGAAGGTACCTCAAGGAAAGACTGTCCACTGAATCTGTGATTTCTCTGCTTGGACTTCAGCCTGTTTTCATTGCATCACTTTTTGTACTAAGCTCATCTTTAAAATAGTCATCATTTAAAACACACTTATTTTTTGTGGTGCCAATATTGTACTTTTACATTTTCTTTAGGATCACAAAGGAATGCTGGTTGTGGTCTATGAACTCAGAGGAATTATAAATCACCTTTGATGAAGGAATCCATCCATTTGAAGCGTGTGTTAAAGGGAAAAATAAGACAAATAAAGACATGGAGCTGCCTCAAGGGGATGAAAATGGATGACGAGTAAAAAAAGAAGACCACGTCTCAACCACAAAGTGAGGCTTTTTGCTGTAGAAGCCTATAGTTTCTAAATGGATGGTACAAATTCTTCTAAATGAATAAACTATAGATGTAAAAATGTTTAGTCTATTTGTGAACACTACACCTTTGAGAACTAATTTAATTATTCAAATTCAAAACCAGCATTTGCTAAACATTTGTAAAAGGATGGCTTATTTGTTACCTTCTGTTGGTGATTTTTTTTTGTTTCACTTTTATCAGTTCCTCAGCACAGGGCTATGGGTGCAAAAGGGATTTACCAGAAGTGAGCATTGACCAACAGTCTCATCTTAAAATACTTTTGCAAGTTGTTATGCAAAATCACAGTTGCAGAAAAATTGAGGTATTA
Source organism: Aepyceros melampus (assembly GCA_006408695.1). Classification (NCBI taxonomy): domain Eukaryota; kingdom Metazoa; phylum Chordata; class Mammalia; order Artiodactyla; family Bovidae; genus Aepyceros; species Aepyceros melampus. Next base: position 762,413 of record SJXQ01008114.1, read on the forward strand.
AACAGATCACTTATGCTATCTCTAGTCCAGATTTTTTTTAGCCTGTTCTCTTTCACAGAGAATGTTCTGTTTGTATGCATAGAGTAGCCAATACGTGCTAAACTTCAGGCCTCTTACAAGTATGCCAGTATATCAGAGGGACATTTTCACTTATTTGCAATTTCTGTTAAATTGAAAATACAATGGTGTCATTTCAGGAACTATATGCAAAGATAACGTTTAACTGATACCAAAATAGTACAATTTGCAACCTCACTTTCTACCCCTTCTTGTGTACCCTGCACAGAAAAATAAGCTTATTAAAAAGGAGATTGCTTTTCTAAGAGAGATGTCTGCTACATGTTTTATTTTCTGAATATTTGTATTTATTTTTTAATTTTTATTGGAGCAGAGTTGATTTATTAATACAATGTTCTGCTAGTTTCAGGTGTACAGCAGAGTGAGTCAGTTGTACATTCGGCCACTATTTTTCAGATTCTTTTCCCATATGGGCCGTTACAGAGTATTGAAAAGAGTTCTCCTTATTAGTTATCTATTTTATATATAGTAGTGTGTATATCTACATTCTTGTTTCTCTTCTTTTTTTAGTAGTTTTTCTAAGCTTACTTTGAGTTTGATATAACAGGATGAAATAAATCATTTGCTTTGGAAATTTTTTCTTTTTTGTTTTTTCTGTGGACACTTTTTTGTAGTTAAGAACATAATAAACTTTTGTGTTGGACACTAAGATTTGAATCCAGGTTCCTTTGCTTGCTGGTCCTGAGACAGTGGACAGATTTGAAGGCTCTTTTCCTCTTTGGTCAGATGGGGTTGAGTTGTGCATACCTCATACTTTGTGATGAAATGATAAGTGTTGGTTATCTTTGATATGAACCTGTCCTCAATGTGGGAGACCAAGGTTCAATCCCTGGGTCGGGGAGATTCCCCTGGAGAAGGGAATGGTTAACCACTCCATTATTCTTGCCTGGAGAATTCCATGGGCAGAAGAGCCTGAGGGACTCCATATAGTCCATGGGGTCACAAAGAGTTGGACATGACTGAGTGACTTTGACATATTAGCATTATGGGGTTTATTTTTTTTAATGATCTGGTTTTTTGCTAATATTTGTATGTTTAAATCTTGAGTTTCCAAGGTGTCTTAATCTGTTCGGGGTAAATGGTACACAAAAATACTCAGACTGAGTGTCTTATAAACAACAGAAATTTATTTCTCACAGTTTTGGAGGCTGTGAAGTCCTATATCACGGTAGTGATGAATTTGGTGTTTGATGAGAGCTTGCTTCCTGGTTCATAGATGGCTATCTTATTGCTATATCCTCTCACAGCAGAAGGAGCAAGAGAGTTTCCTGGGGCTTCTTTTATAAGGGTATTAATCATGTTCTTAAGGTTTCTATATTCATGACTTCAACACCTCCCAAAGTTCCACCTCCCAATACCATCACGTAGGGTTTGGGTTTAAACATATGAATTTTAGAGGGACAGAAACATTTAGTGTGTAGGAGAGGGTTAGAAACTCTGTACTCTTATATGCTGTGTATGTTGAATAACAATGGCTTGTTTCAAGTACTGATGTACTAATTTCCTCAAGTACCTTTAAAAAGCAATTATTTGGGAAACATAAATAAATATGTTTAAAGAAAAGCTTAGTAGATACTGGATAAATGAAACCTTAAAATTTACCTATTTGCTTTATAAAGTCTTATTTCTGTATTTCTATAAATTACATTTTATATAGATAAGGTATATGCAAAAAGATTTGGATGTGAATCTGAGAATATTTTTCTAGTCTGAGTGTACTAGAGAAAAATTTATATCATATGATATACAACATTGTTTCTTTGAAAAGCTGACCAGTGGATCTAATAAGATGAAAGTATCATCAGGGAACATTTTTCATAGACTGTAGGTATAAACATTTCAGAGAAGATTCAGGTTCTATGCTCTGGTGGCTCAGTGGTAAAGAGCCTGCCTGCCAGTTCAAGAGACCTTGATTCGATCACTGGGTCAGAAGATCTCTTAGAGAAGCAAATGGCAATCCACTCCAGTATTCTTGTTTGGGAGATCCCATGAACAGAGGAGCCTGGCAGGCTACAATCTATGGGGTCAAAAACGGCTGGACACTACTTAGCAACTAAACAACAATACCTACACTCTCAGTTCAGTTCAGTTCATTTGCTCAGTCGTGTCCAACTCTTTGCGACCCCATGAATTGCAGCACGCCAAGCCTGTCCAACACCATCTCCCAGAGTTCACTCAAACTCATGTGCATTGAGTCAGTGATGCCATCCAGCCATCTCATCCTCTGTCCGTCCCCTTTTGCTCCTGGCCCCAATCCCTCCCAGCATCAGATTCTTTTCCAATGAGTCAACTCTTCCCACGAGGTGGCCAAAGTACTGGAGTTTCAGCTTTAGCATCATTCCTTCCAAAGAACACCCAGGGCTGATCTCCTTTAGAATGGACTGGTTGGATCTCCTGGCAGTCCAAGGGACTCTCAAGAGTCTTCTCCAACACCACAGTTCAAAGGCATCAGTTCTTCGGTGCTCAGCTTTCTTACAGTCCAACTGTCACATCCATACATGACCACAGGAAAAACCATAGCATTGACCAGACGGACCTTACCATTTAAGGATGGTGTGTCAGTTTGAGTCTCAATGTGAAGGAAATGGCACATTCAAGTTAAAATAATTCAAGGAAGATTTATGAATAAGGGTACTATTGTAAAGGTGTGAGCAGAGAGGGAACTGAAAGGGACCTCTGGGCTGTCATATCCCAGGCCTGAGAACCATGAGTAGAGAGAGGTACCTGGAACCAAGGGAGAGGGAATCTCGTAGAAAAGACCACCTTAGAGGAAGAATGAGCTTATGCTGAGGGACACAGACTCAGATGCCCTTCTGCTGAGAATAAATTCTCTCACCTCATTCCCTGCTTCTGCTCTCCTGCAGGATTTCCCTTCTGGCCAAACCAAAGGAAAGCCAAAGGGCACAGGAGCCTGTTAGAATAGTCCATTCTTAGCCTCCTATTAAAATGAATTAAAAAGAAAAAAAGAATAGTCTATTCAGATCAACCTCCCAGGGTTGAGAGAAGAACAGAGGGTGACAGAAAGTGGATCTTAAGGAGCAAACAGAAGATAACCACACACATGCTGACATTATAAAATCTAGAATTCATTTTTTCTTGTTATATCCATTGGTGGCAAGTGTTTCTCTGGTGGCTCAGATGGTGAAGAATCTGCCTGTAATGCAAGAGACCTGGGGTTGATCCTTGGGTCAGGAAGATCCCCTGGAGAAGGACTTGGCTACCCACTCCAGTATTCTTGCCTAGAGAATTCTGGAAAGTGGCCTGATGGGCTACAGTCCATGGAGTCACAAAGAGTCAGACATGACTGAGCAACTAGCACTATTCATAAAATAGAATTAAAGCTTTATAAACATGCAACAGACTCTTTATTGGAATTTCAAAGCAACTTTTTCAACAGTAGGATAAAAGAACAAAGCTTAAATTCCATGTTCTGTTTTTTAAAAAAGTCTTTTAAAGCTACATCAGTGCTAGAGACAAATTCCAAAATCTCGTTATACCCGGCGTCACCCTCTAAAATGTTCTCTCCATGCCCTGAGCTCCCTCAAGTTCCACTTGGGGCTTATGTTGGTCATTTATTCATTCATTATTTAACAGATATTTATGGAGAGTCTCTAATATCTGAGGTATTTTGCTAGACTTTGGGTAAATAGTAATAAGTAAAATGGACACAATCTCCACTGTGAATCTGAGAATGTCTTTCAAAATTTATGGTTTAGTAGGTAAGTAGTTTAAAGGATGTAAAGAAAGATTTAAATAGTTTATAGGGATTTTCCTGGTGGTCCAGTGGTTAAGAGTCTGCCTTCCAATGCAGGGTACACTGGTTTGATCCTGGTCAGCAAACTAAGATCCTACATGCTGCATGGTGTGGCCAAAAAAAATTTAAAAACTTAAATAATTTATAAGTTTGTGTTCATAAAGATAATCATCCAGAATAACAGAACCACATACTCACCAAAAGTCCAAATTAATATTGAAGCACAAAATTTGGGAGAATTCACAGAGTAGCCATTTATGTACTAAAAAGCCACAGACATTTTAGGCAGTGTACTTTCCCCTCTCCAAAGAAAATCAAACCAGTTAGCCTTGAGGGAAATCAATCCTCAATGTTCCTTGGAAGGACTGAAGCTGAAGCTCCAGTATTTTGTTCATCTGATGTGAAAAATCTGACTCATTGGAAAAGTCCCTGATGCTGGGAAAGATTGAGGGCGGAGGAGAAGAGAGCGTCAGAGGATGAAATGACTGGATGGCATCAGTGATGCAATGGACATGAACTTGGGGAAATTTCAGGAGATGGTGAGGGACAGGGAAGCCTGGAGTGCTGCAGTCCACTGGGTTGCAAAGAGTTGGATATGACTGGGTGAATGAACAACAACAACAACTTCCTCTCTTATTTAAGAAGGATTTTTATCTTAATTGTTAGTTATCCAGTTCCGGGAAAACTTATCCAAATATAACTAGTGAGACAAAGAATAAGTGGCTACAGAAGGCGATGGCACCCCACTCCAGTATTCTTGCCTGGAAAATCCCATGCACGGAGGAGCCTGGTGGGCTGCAGTCCATGGGGTCGCTAAGAGTCAGACACGACTGAGCGACTTCCCTTTCACTTTTCGTTTTCATGCACTGGAGAAGGAAATGGCAACCCATTCCAGTGTTCTTGCCTGGAGAATCCCAGGGATGGGGGAGCCTGGTGGGCTGCTGTCTATGGGGTCGCACAGAGTCGGACACGACTGAAGCGATTTAGCAGCAGTAGCAGCAGCAGCAGGATCTAGAAAGTGCTGTCCATCACAGTAGCTAAAGAGCTGTCTGCAATAATGGAAATGTTCTATTCTGTACTGACTGATTCATTAGATATAATAAGCACTAGTTATTATGGTAACATGTCAGTAATGAGACTGATGAACTGAATTTTAAAATCTGCTTAATTTTAATTAATTTAAGGAGCCACATGTGGCTACAGTAAGAACAAGATGTATGAGGTGGGGCTTGCTGAATACAAGTTGATTCATTTAATCTCATTTCCCTTTTTTACAGAGGTAATAACAGTTATTTATTTACTCATGCAACATCATGGACCCAGCAGGATGTCAAATAGAGAGGAAATTAAAGATAGATTATATGAAAATAACAAGTGTTAACAAAGAAGTGGAAAATTTGGAACATTTATGCATTGCTGTGTGAATGTAAAGTGAGTGCAGCTGTTGTGGAAAACAGTATAATTATCCCAGAAGAAATAGAATTACCATTTTGTTGTTGTTCAGTCAGTAAGTTGTGTCCAACTCTTTGAGATCCTGTGGATTGCAGCATGCCAGGCTGCCCTGTCCTTCAATATCTCCCAGAGTTTGCTCAGATTCATGTCCATTGACATGTCCACAACTGAGCATCATTTCTGCTTTGGCCCAGCAGCTTCATTCTTTCTGGAGTTCTTAGTAATTGCCCTTCACTTTTCCCTCCTTGCATATTGGATAGCTTCCGACCTGGGGGCTCATCTTCCTACATTATATCATTTTGCCTTTTCAGGCTGCTCATGGGGTTCTCACGGCAAGAATGCCGCAGTGGTTTGCCATTCCCTCCTCCAATGGGCCACGTTTTGTCAGAACTAGGTCGATCCATCTTGGGTGGCCCTACACAGCATGGCTTATAGCTTCATTGAGCTATGCAAGCCCCTTTGCCACGACAAGGCTATGATCCATGAAGGGGAGAATTACCATACGATCCAGAAATTCCACTTCTGGGTCTCTACCTCAGAAAAATGAAGGCAGAGACTGAAAAAAAAAATTCAGTCTTTAAAAGGAAGATTTTGACACGTTATAACATGCATAAACCTTGAAGCTATTATACAGGCTGAAATAAGCCAGTTACAAAAGGGCAAATATGCACGGTTTTGCTTCTGTGTGGTCTCTTTCTGTCAGAGACAGAAAGTGAAGTGGTGGGTGCCAGGGACTAGGGAGACGGGGAATGAGGAGTTAGTGTTTAATGGCTACAGAGTTGTCAGTTAGGGAAAATGAAAAAGTGCTGGAAGTGGATGGTGGTGGTGGTTGCATAACAACGTGAATGTACTGAATGTAACCAAACTTTTCATTTTTTAAATGGCCACAATGGTACATGTTATGTCACATATATTTTATCACAGTTTTAAAAAGATAGGTCAAACATCTGTCCTCAAGTAATTTGAAAATTAGCATAGACAAGAGAAATGGGAGCTGATGATTGCTACATGGTGTAGGGATATAAAATGACTATAATATTGCATGAAAGAGATTGCTCTATAGCAGAGATTGGCAGAATGTCATAAATCAACTACACTTTAATTTAAAAAAGTAAAATGAAATGACTGTTCATAGATGATCTTCTAACACTGAGACTGAATGGGTTTATGAGCCCTTCCAGTGAGGGATGGCAGTGGTACACAGGGTGATGTATGCAGTAGCCAGGGGGTGAGCCTTTATGTGGCAGTTGTGCCCTTCTTCAAGTGCTTGCCCTGCTTTATCTGAGCTTTACCCTAAAGTAATAATGGCTCCAAGAATCGAGACTGGAGGGAGACTTCCCTGGTGATCCAGTGGTTAAGACGCCATGCTGTCATTGCAGGGATCTCGGGTTCCCTGGTCAGGGAATCTTTGGTCGGGGAATTAAGATACTCCCTTGTGGTGCAGTACAGCCAAAAGATAAATAAAGAAGAATAAAAAAAATCCAGACTGGAGGTGAGAGCCAGCATCTCCAGAAAAATGTCTATAAATATAGAAGACCTATCTGGGAGCCTAGCCAGGGTGGTCAGGCCAAGTGCAGAGAACCAGGTCAGTCCAGATCTTACCATTATCAATATCTGCATCTCTTCATAGTCTGCTCTCTGACAACCAACTTTTTTTTAAACTGAATATCTCTAACCACCCCACTCCCACTGCAGCAATTTCTTGATACCCTGGATCTTCTGATCCATAGACCTAATATCTTTTCACTTGGCCTCATCACTATCATTCATGTCCTCTCTTCTCTCCTTACTCGGTTTAGATGCCATGGTCCTAAACTATGGTTATTCCCTTGCATAGACCTCAACACTCTGGTCTCTGTCGCCTCTATCATATTCATCTGGCAGCTCCAAACTCTGATTATCTCTGGACCTCTGCCTAATTTTATTGGTGCCCAAGTAGATACCTGAGGTTCATGAAAACACAACTATACCAACTGGTCTCCCTTTACATTCATGATCCCCGACTACAAATGAACTCTTAGTACCACTTAACCATCTGACTATATTTTCAAAGACCATTTGCTCTCTCCCTGTCCCAAGATGGTATTTCCTACTTTCTCCTCTCTTCTTAAACTTCCTCTTACTCCTCACTCTCTGCTGATGACCTTCCTTCTTCATTGATAATACATGTTCCTGTTTCCACATTCAGTAGCATCTGTGCCCATACCTGCCTCCCCTCCCCGCTGCCATGAGGGGAGAAACCTATCTTCTCTTTTTTAATCCCAGCTTTCCATCTGTGCACTGGATTCCATCTCTGTTCATCTACTCAAGAGCACTGCTTTGGCAATTATCCCTTTTCTTTTCTGTCTTGTCACCTTTTACTTGTCTTCTGGCTCATGCCTGTGAGCCTACAAATATGTACATTTTCTAATTTAAAAAAATTCTCCCTTGATCATACATTTCCTTCCAGCTATTGCCTCCTCTCTCTGGGCTCCACAGAAGCATTGGTCATCACACACCACCGAACCCTTATCAATTTTGCCATTGACCTCCATATGGCTAAGCCCATGGCTGAGTTTTCAAGCCTAATTTTACCCACTTTAGCAGCCTTTGATAGAATTGACCACTCTTGAAAAATTTTTTTCATTTGGCTTCTGGAACATTCTTCATCAGTTTACCTCCTATCTCACTGATTACACTTTCTCATTCTCATTCTCCTTTCTTGTTCTTCACTTTCTGACCTCTAAACTTTGGAGTACCCTATGACTCAGACTTCAGACATCTAAATTCTGTGTGCTGAAGACTTCCAGATCAAAACCATCATCTCAGACTCACCAGTCCAACTGATATTCTTGAAAACTTAAGACTCCAAACTTCAAGTGTTGAAAATGGAGCTGTTAGTCCCCACAAACCTCCCCTCCCCTCCCTCAACCCCCACAATTTGCTCCCCAGGCAGTCTCCTCATCTCAGTCTAAGGAACCTCTTTCCTCTCATTGCTCCAAAGAAAACTGTTGACACATCCTTGACTCCTTTCTCTCTCTCTCTCTCTCACTCTACATCCAATTAATCAGTCAGTCCTCTCAGCCCCTCCTTGGGTGTAAATCCAGAACCTGCCCACTTCTCACCAGTTCCACTTGTCATGGCTTTGTGTCAATCCGGGTTTTCTGAAGAAATAGAAACAATAGGAGATACATCTATATCCAGAGACTGAGATAGAAGGAATTGGCACACGTGATTATGGAGGCTGAATAGTCCCAAGATTTGCAGATGACAAGCTAGAACCCAGAAAAGTTGGTGATATAATTCTAGTCTGAGTCCAAAGGCCTGAGAAGGAGGAAAGCAAATGGCCTAAGTTTCAGTTTGAGGTCAAGTCTGAAGTCAGGAGAAAACTGATGTCCTAGCTCAAAGACAGGCAGGCCTAGGGAGAACAAATGCTGTCTTACCCTGCCTTTTGTTCTGTTCAGACCTTCAACAGTTTGGATGAGGCCCACCAACACTGAAGAGTGCAATCTGCTTTGCTCAGTCCATAGATTCAGATGTTAATCTCATCTAGAAACACCCTCACAGATGTACAGAGGGTTAAACAGAATAATGTTTAACCAAACACCTGAGCAACTCCGGCCCAGTCAAGTTGACACATAAAATTAATCATCACGGCTTCCTAACTGGCTGGCCTACTTCCATTCTTGTCCCTTAATCTATTCTCAATACAACAGTAGACTAAACAAACAAACAAAAAAAGCCACATCAGGTTCTCCTCTGTTAAAAAATTTCCAATGTCTTCCCTTCTTAATCAAAGTAAGATTTAAAAACTATCAAGCCCACCAAGGCTCTACATGCTCTACTACCCACCCACTCTCACCAGTTATCACTCTTCCCCATTCATTCTTTCCCTACCACACTGGTATTGCTCCAGGAAGTCAAGCATGCTCCTACATGCTTGACATCTGAGAGCCTTTACATCTGCAGATTCCTCAGCTTGAAATGGTCAAAATAGGTGGGCGGTCCTAAGATGGCAGAGGAATAGGACAGGTAGATCACTTTCTCCCCCACAAATTCATGGAAAGAACATTTGAATGCTGAGCAAATTCCACAAAACAATTTCTGAATGTCGGCAGAGGACTTCAGGCACCCAAAAAGGCAGCCCATTGTCTTCGAAAAGAGATAGAGAAGTCTTGAGGCTACTATAAGAATAAGACTGAAAACCAGAGGCAGGAGGCTTAAGTTCAAAACCTGAGAAAACCAGAGAACTCCTGACTCCAGGGAACATTAATCGATATGAGCGCATCCAAAAGCCTCCATATCTACACTGAAACCAAGCACCACCCAAGAGCCAACAAGTTCCAGAGCAAGACATACCATGCATTCTCCAGCAACACAGGAACATAGCCCTGAGCTTCAATATACAGGCTGCCCAAAGTCACACCAAACTGATGGACATCTCAAAACTCACTACTGGACACTTCATTGCACTCCAGAGAGAAGAAATCCAGCTCCACCTACCAGAACATCGACACAAGCTTCCCTAACCAGGAAACCTTGACAAGCCACCCATCCAACTCTACCCACAGTGAGGAACCTCCACATTAAAGAGGAACCACAAACTGCCAGAATAAGGAAAGGCCACCTCAAACACAGCAATCTAAACAAGATGAAAAGGCAGAGAAATACTCAGCAGGTAAAGGAACAGGATAAATGCCCACCAAACCAAAGAGGAAGAGATAGAGAATCTACCTGAAAAAGAATTCAGAATAATGATAGTGAAAATGATCCAAATCTTGAAAACAAAATGGAGTTACAGATAAATAGCTTGGAGACAAGGATTGAGAAGATGCAAGAAATGTTTAACAAGGACCTAGAAGAAATTAAAAAAAGAGTCAATATATAATGAATAATGCAATAAATGAGATAAAAAATAAAAAACACTCTGGAAGGAACCAATAGTAGAATAACAGAGGCAGAAGATAGGATAAGTGAGGTAGAAGATAGAATGGTAGAAAAAAGTGAAGCAGAAAGGAAAAAAGAAAAGAGAATGAAAAGAAATGAGGACAACCTCAGGGACTTCTGGGACAATGTTAAATGCACCAACATTCGGATCATAGTAGTCCCAGAAGAAGAAGAAAAAAATAAAGACCATGAGAAAATACTTGAGGAGATAATAGTTGAAAACTATGGCAACCCACTCCAGTATTCTTACCTGGAGAATCCCATGGATGGAGGAGCCTGGTGGGCTACCGTCCACAGGGTCTCAAAGAGTCAGACACGACGGAGCGACTTCACTTTCCCTAAAATGGGGAAGGAAATAGCCACTCAAGTCCAAGAAACCCAGAGAGTCCCAAACAGGATAAACCCAAGGTGAAACACCTCAGGACACATATTAATCAAATTAACAAAAATCAAACACAAAGAATAAATATTAAAAGCAGCAAGGGAAAAACAACAAATAACACACAAGGGGATTCCCATAAGGATAACAGCTGATCTTTCAACAGAAACTCTTCAGGCCAGAAGGGAATGGCAGGACATACTTAAAGTGATGAAAGAGTAAAACCCACAACTCAGATTACTGTACCCAGCAAGGATCCCATTCAAATATGAAAGAGAAATCAAAAGCTTTACAGACAAGCAAAAGCTGAGAGAATTCAGCATCACCAAACCAGCCCTCCAACAAATGCTAAAGGATCGTCTCTAGACCAGAAACACAGAAAGGGTGTATAAACTCAAACCCAAAACAACAAAGTAAATGGCAACGGGATCATCAGTTCAGTTCAGTTCAGTTCAGTCACTCAGTCATGTCCACTCTTTGCGACCCCATGAATCACAGCACACCAGGACTCCCTGTCCATCACCAACCCCCAGAGTTTACTCAAACGTATGTCCATCGAGTCAGTGATGCCATCCAGCCATCTCATCCTCTGTCGTGCCCTTTTTCTCCTGCCCCCAATCCCTCCCAGCATCAGGGTCTTTTCCAATGAGTCAACTCTTCGCATGAGGTGGCCAAAGTATTGGAGTTTCAGCTTTAGCATCAGTCCTTCCAAAGAATACCCAGGACTGATCTCCTTTAGAATGGACTGGTTGGATCTCCTTGCAGTCCAAGGTCTCTCAAGAGTCTTCTCCAACACCACATTTCCTTCCAAAGAGTAAGCGTCTTTTAAGTTCATGGCTGCAATCACCATCTGCAGTGATTTTGGAGCCTCCCCCAAATAAAGTCTGACACTGTTTCCACTGTTTCCCCATCTATTTCCCATGAAGTGATGGGACCGGATGCCATGTTCTTCATTTTCTGAATGTTGAGCTTTAAGCCAACTTTTTCACTCTCCTCTTTCACTTTCATCAAGAGGCTCTTTAGTTCTTCTTCACTTTCTGCCATAAAGGTGGTGTCATCTGCATATCTGAGGTGATTGATATTTCTCCTGGCAATCTTGAATCCAGCTTGTGTTTCTTCCAGCCCAGCGTTTCTCATGATGTACTCTGCATAGAAGTTAAATAAGCAGGGTGACAATATACAGCCTTGATGTACTATTTTTCCTATTTGAAACCAGTCTGTTGTTCCATGTCCAGTTCTAACTGTTGCTTCCTGACCTGCATATAGGTTTCTCAAGAGGCAGGTCAGGTGGTCTGGTATTCCCATCTCTTTCAGTCATACTTATGAATAATTACCTTAAATATAAATGGGTTGAGTGCCCCAACCCAAAGATAAAGACTGGCTGAATGGATAAAAAAACAAGACCCCTATATATGTTGTCTACAAGAGACCACCTCAAAACAAAGGACACATACAGATTGAAAGTGAAGGGCTGGAAAAAGATATTCCATACAACAGAGACAAAAAGAAAGCAGGAGTAGCAATACTCATATCAGATAAAATAGACTTTAAAATAAAGGCTGTGAAAAGAGACAAAGAAGGACACTACATAATGATCAAAGGATTAATCCAAGAAGAAGATATAACGATTATAAATATATATGCACCCAACATAGGAGTACCGCAATATGTAAGGCAAATGCTAACAAGTATGAAAGGGGAAATTAACAATAACACAGTAATAGTGGGAGACTTTAATATACCACTCACACCTATGGATAGATCAACTGAACAGAAAATTAACAAGGAAACACAAACTTTAAATGATACAATAGACCAGTTAGACCTAATTGATATCTATAGGACATTTCACCCCAAGACAATGAATTTCACCTTTTTCTCAAATGCACATGGAACCTTCTCCAGGATAGATCACACCCTGGGCCATAAATCTAGCCTTGGTAAGGTAAAAAAAACTGAAATCATTCCATAATAACACAGTAATAGTGGGAGACTTTAATATACCACTCACACCTATGGATAGATCAACTGAACAGAAAATTAACAAGGAAACACAAACTTTAAATGATACAATAGACCAGTTAGACCTAATTGATATCTATAGGACATTTCACCCCAAGACAATGAATTTCACCTTTTTCTCAAATGCACATGGAACCTTCTCCAGGATAGATCACACCCTGGGCCATAAATCTAGCCTTGGTAAGGTAAAAAAAACTGAAATCATTCCAAGCATCTTCTCTGACCATAATGCAGTAAGATTAGATGTCAATTACAGGAGAAAAACTATTAAAAATTCCAACATATGGAGGCTGAATGACACGCTGCTGAATAACCAACAAATCACAGAAGAAATCAAAATAGAAATCAAAATATGAATAGAAATAAATGAAAATTAAAACACAACAACCCAAAACCTATGGGACACTGTAAAAGCAATGCTAAGGGGAAGCTTCATCTTCCAGGCTTATCTCAAGAAACAAGAAAAAAGTCAAC